>CM063185.1:3152500-3527500 GCA_031835075.1 Saguinus oedipus | reverse complement strand
TTTTTGGATTGGTGGGCAGTTCATATTTTTGAGGATGGCAAACAATGCTCTGAATGAACATTGTTGCACTTAAGTTTTTATAAATTTTTCAGATAATTTATCGGGGGTATATATAAAAAATTGCTTAGTCAAATGGCATGTATGTTTGAAGCCTTGTTTTGGAAATACAAAGGCAGATACGTGTCTATGTATAAAGGAAAATGTGCTTCATTTTGAAAGTTAAGCAGGCTGTGCCCTTTTCACAGTCTTGAGCTAAACCTACCATCATATCTTAGCACGTTCTAAAGTGAATTAGTTCATTTTTATGGCTTATTGTTTAAGGTAAGTGGGCCACTGGATAAGACTTGAAAATCTATTGCTTGCTTTTTATTTCCACAATACAGTTCTCTGAGTCTTTCGTGAATTTCTGGAGTCTGAGTATGTTGTCTCTGGGTCCGCAATGCCATGTCTCATGTAGGTTATTTCCTGGTTTGCCTCCTCCCCACCTCCAGAACCTCATTAGTGTCGCACACAGAGGATTCAGATTCCAAAAATATTTGTGGAATTAAGTGTTGGAAAGAGTGTGGGAAACCCAGACTCACACACACTGCTGGTGGGAGTATTTAATTGGTACAGCCACTTTGAAGGCAATTTGACAGCGTCTATTAAAATGTAAAATGTGCATACCCTGTGATTCAGCAATTACACTCCTCCATGTCTTCTCAAGAGAAACTTCTGCACATGTGCAGATGTGCAGTCAGCACTGATAATGATAGTGAAACCTGGAAAGATTTTAAATGTCTATCAATAGGGAAATGAATGAAAACATTTGAACAGATTCTATGCTGCACAGTAGTGTTTAAAGAGAATGAAGTAGACCAGAGGCAAACACTGGAGTCCTGAGGGCCGGATCCAGGCCAGCAAAAACATTTTATTCACTCTACATAGTGTTTCCCACCCGCCCCTCCTCATCATATATTTTGTAACTATTTTAGCAAACGCTCTTCTTGTTGTTTGAGGTAGTTGTGCTTTATTAAGTCACCGCATACACTGAATTAGGGGAAATACAGGATTAGATGCTCGTACGCCTCTGGTCATGTTTTCACTAATCAGTCAATACCTTACCTTGTTTTACTGTGTTTTTGTTTGAAGACACCTTATCTAGTACATGTTGTTGATTCATTAACACTGAGCCCAAAGCCAGCAGAGCTATGACTCATACCTGACCAAAGCTTCTCCAACGCAGGTGAGGCACATCACAGCCTCCTTGCTCTCAGGAACGTGAGACAGCATTTCAACACCATGCTTGGGGCTGTTTGTTTTGCATTTTTGTTTTTTTTGTTTTGTTTTGAGATGGAGTCTCACTCTGTTGCCCAGGCTGAAGTGCAATGGCATGATCTGGGCTCACTGCAAACTCTGCCGCTCGGGTTCAAGTGATTCTCACGCCTCAGGCTTCCAAGTAGCTGGGATTACGGGCACCTGCCTCCAGGCATGGCTCATTGTTTTGTATTTTTAGTAGAGACGGTGTTTTGCCATGTTGGCCAGGCTGGTTATCCACATACCTCGGCTTCCCAAAGTGCTGGGATTACAGGCTCTGGTTGGAGGCTGTTTTAAACAGCAGAATCACCAACAAAAAGCACAAAGATGGGAAAATATGGCATTAAATGCACCACAGAAAGGGCACTTGTTTAAATTTATGTGAGCTTTAAAAAGAAGGCAGAGTGTTTCCCTTGTTCAGTCTCGGCTGGGAACATGCACACTGGGCAACTCAAATATTCGGCTGTTCTGTGCATGTCCACAATGGCCGTGAAAGCACTGGGAATATTGATTTTGAGGTGACAAGTACATTTTAGCAAATAGGTAAATTTGCAAATACAGAGTCATAAATAATGAGCATTGACTGTATATATCTCTGAAATATAAGGACTCTTTTAGAAACATATCCCAATTATCATTATTACTCTTAGATTCCTTAGTGTTTTTTTCCTCCGTCTTTATATATAAACTGGAGATTCCTTAATATTATTTAATATCCAAGCGTACATTTTCCTAACACCTCACTGTTACGAATTTTTGGATTTAAGCATACTTGGTAAATTTTAATTCATCATAATGATGATTATGAGGTTTATTAATTATTTTTTAAGTTTTATTTTAGGTTTGAGGATACGTGCTCAGGTGTGTTATATATGTACATTTTGTGTCACGGGGGTTTGATGTATAGATTACTCTGTTACCCAGGTAATAAGCATAGTGCCCGATAGGTAGTTTTTTGATCTTCCCCTCCTTCCACCCTCCACCTCCAATTAGGCCCCACTGGCAAGTGTTCCCTTCTTTGCACCCCTATGTACTCAAAGGTTAGCTCCCACTGTAAGTGAGAACATGAAGTATTTGGTTTTCTGTTCCTGTGTTATTTTACTTAGAATAGGGGCCTCCAACTTCATCCATGTCCCTGCAAAAAACATGATCTCATCCTTTTTTATGGCTGCATAGTATTTCATGGTGTATTTGTACCACATTTTCTTTATCCAGTCTACTAATGATGGGCATTTAGGTTGATTCCGTATCTTTATTACTGTGAATGGTGCTGTGATGAGCATTTGTGTGCATATGTCTTTGTGATAGAATGATTTATATTCCATTGGGTATATACCCAATAATGGGATTGTTGGGTTGAACGGTAGTTCTGTTTTAAGTTCTTTGAGAAATCACCAAACTGTTTTTCACAATGGCTGAAGTAATTTACATTCCCAGCAGCAGTGTATAAGCATTCCCTTTTCTGCTCATCTTCTCCAGCTTCTGTTATTTGACTTCTTAATCATAGCTCTTCTGACTGGTGTGAGATGGCAACTCCTCGTGCCTTTGATTTGCATTTCGCTAATGACCACCGATGTTGCGCGTTTTCCATGTGCTTATTGGCCATGTGTATGTCTTCTTTTGAAAACTGAACTCCAGCCTGGGCAACAAGAGCGAAACTGTGTCTCAAAAAAAAAAAGAAAGAAAGAAAAGAGAAGTGTCTGTTCACCTCCTTTGCTCACTTTTTAATGGGCTGTTTGTTTTTCACTTGTAAGTTCATTTGCATTCCTTATGGATTCTGCATATTAGACCTTTGTCAGATGCATAGTTTGCAAATATTTTCTCCCGTTCTGTAGGCTGCCTGTTTGCTCTGTTGATAGTTTCTTTCACTGTGCAGAAGCTCTTTCATTTATTTAGGTCCCACTTGTCAATTTTTGTTTTTGTTTCAATTGCTTTTGAGGACTTAATCATCAATTCGTTCCCAAGGCCGGTGTCAAGAATGGTGTTTCCTCAGTTTTCTTCTGGGATTCTTAAAGTTTGTGGACTTACATTTAAGTCTTTAATCCATCTTTGGTTAATTTTTCTATATGGTGAAAGGTAGGGGTCCGGTTTTATTCTGTGGCTAGACAGCTCTCCCAGCACCATTTATAGAATAAGAAGTGCTTTCCTCATGGCTTATTTTTGTTGACTTCGTCAAAGCTCAGATAACTGCATGTGTATGGCTTTATTTTGGGTTATCTCTTCTGTTCCTTTTGTGTCTGTGTCTGTTTGTGGACCAGTCCCACATGGTTTCGGTTGCCTTGGCCTATAGTAGAGTTTGGATTTGGGTAATGTGATGCCTTGACATTGTTCTTTTTGTTTAGCATTGCCTTGGCTATTCAAGCTCTTTTTTAGTTTCATATGAATATTAAAATAGTTTTTTTATTCTAAATCTGTGAAGAATGTTATTGGTAGTTTGGTAGGAATAGGATTGAATCTGTCAATTTCTTTGGTCAATATGTCCATTTTAATGATAGTGATTCTTCCTATCCATGAGCATGGAATGTTTTTCTGTTTGTTTGTGTCATCTCTGATTTCTTTGAGCAGTGTTTTGTAATTCTTATTGCAGAGGTCTTCCACCTCTACAAAGGCTAGCTCTGTCCCTGTGCAATTTATTCTTTTTGTGGCAGTTTTGAATGGGATTGTGTGTTTGACTGGGCTCTCAGCTTGGGTTTTGATGGCGTAAAAGAACACTTTGTCTTTTTGATCTTTGTAGGTTTCAAGTCTGTTTTGTCTGAAATCAGAATAGCAATTCCTGCCTTATTATGTTTTCTGTTTGCATGGTAACTTTCCTCCCTCCTTTTACTTTGAGCCTATGGATGTCACTGCGTGCGAGATGAACCTCTTGAAAACAGCCTACCATTAGATTTTGCTTCTGTGTGCAACTTGGCACACTATAATCAATAACATTATTGATGCTCACATTGTTGCATCTTTGGGCAAGAGCCTTTCCAAGCTGGAGTAACCCCTGTAGTCTTTGCTAATTTTATTGCTTTCTGATACCATTAGATGTTCCCACATTCTTCTTATATATTTCATTTGTTAGGCTTGGAATTGCTGTTTCTCCAAGCAGCTTTGGTTCTTTTTAGTGAGAAATGGTCTAAAGAGACCCCAGTATGAGCATCAAGGTGCTGGTGACCATTGTCACTGTCACTGTTTCCAGTCCTCTTGGGGGGACACAACTAGGAAATAAAGGAGTACCTATCTCTCTCCCTCTCTTACATTATGAATGTGAACAATGCTCCATCTTCAGTTTCAGGATTGCCTGGTTTTTACTTAACCTCTTCTATCTTAATCTTTATTTCCTTATTCTCACAACCAGAATTTTGTTCTCAAAAACAGTCTGGATGACAGAATTAGAATATCGTGTAATTACTCAGTAGTGTTAGCTTGCGTTACCAGTATAGCAGACTCAGAATAGCAAAATCATACACTGCCACCAACAACACTATCACCAAACCAGTTACTCTTATGTCGCTGCTTTTGCAGTTCATTTTGTATTTAGGATATATTCCATCAGGGTGTGCAGGTACAGCTCTATGGCTTCTTTCTCTGTTGTGATACCACCAAAACATGGACACAATTCATTTACCTTTTTTGTGTTTGGGATTAATATTTTAAAATTTAATGCTGTCTCAAAATTATGTAAAATAATTACATGGCATCAAAGTCATAGCTAAAAACCAAAATATATTTACCTAAGTCTAGCTTCTATCCCTGACTCACCCACTCTATACTTTCCCATATAGAACACTATTTAAAATGTTTATGATTCATTTTACAGTTAAAAATAATTGTATCTATATATATTTATAAACGATATGTTTCCCCTTTCTTACAGAAATAGAATATGATACACTTCTTCCTGCATGTTGTGTTGTAAATCACTTTAGCAGTGTATCTCAGGGATTACACTCTAATAGAAGTTAGAGATATTCCTCCAGCCTTGTTATAGTTACATGATACTCTATCAAATGGATGCGCCATTATTTGTTCAACCAGTCCTCAGCTGTGACATTTTCATTGTTGTCTGTCTTAGCTATTATAATTAGTGCTTCAATTAGTGGCCTTGTGCATATACCAATTTGGTAGTTTTTTTCAGTACGTAATTGGGATCAGTTCCTAGAAGTCTGATTACGAGGTCAAAGAGTAAATGAATGTGTCATTTTACTGGATCTTGCCAAATTCTCCTTCATAGGAGCCATCACATTTCACATTTCTTCTAGCAATACAGATATATAAAAGTGACTTTTTCATGTGAGCCAATTCCTCAGAAAGCTCTCTCTCTTCGTGCACACATGCTCTCCACACGCACACGCACACACACACACGCACACGCACACGCACGCGCGCACACACGCACACGCACGCGCGCACACACGCACACGCACGCACACACGCACGCACACGCACACGCACGCACACACGCACACACACGCGCACGCACATGCACACACACGCACACACACACACGTGTTTACACATACCCTGTTGGTTCTGTCTTTCTGGAGAACCCTGATTAATACAGAATGTTGTGTGGACAAAGGCTTTCAACCTGGACTGTTCCTTGTTTTCTTCTGAACTAACTTAAATTTTATACATCTCACCACTGTGAGAATTAATATCCTTTAGTTTTATAAAAGAGGATAACTATTCTTTATATGAACAAAATGCTGACTTTATTTCTTGTCAATTATAAATCTCTTCTTATGATTCTCTCCCTTCTTGTTCTGACTTGCACTACAGAGATTTCTATATTTCTAAAAAGCACGGTCTCAGCTTCAGATAAGTGTGCTGTTACTCCTAGGTTTTGCTTCTGCAAAGGTGAGCTGAATGGGAGTTGAGAGGCTTTAGAAGGAATAGGGTGAAATGAAGTCTCTTCACTCTGACAAAAATTTGTAGAGGGTCTTTGTGGTTAGAGACTGCAAAAGATTTAAACCTTCTTTTATTTAAATACTTTTAAATATTCTTATTTAAGAATAGTAAGAGTACTTTTTATTCTCAGAAACTAGCCTGGCTCTGGGGCTGGTTTGGTTCAGGCCAAACCCAGTGAGGGTGATGGTACTGACCTGCTATTTGGGGCCGTTTTGTCTCATTTAACCTACCAGAACTTACAGTCAAGTCTTTGGGACTCGAATGGATGCTCTGTGTGTCTTAGAAATACTGAGTTTTATGTAAATGACACTATTTACGTACAGCTCTTGACTCATTCTTGAGCATCCTGGAGAGCATGTGAGAAAGATGTCAGTCGCCAGCCTTGGACAAGGAGAGGATGTGGAAGAGGATGACAGTCACTGCTGTGTTAGGCACTCTAGACTCCAGTGTTTTCTAGCAGTTGAGTCCAGGTTGCTCCTCTCCCTATCACATTATTTTGCAAATATTTCAAAGAGTGTTTGTTCTAAATATCCTTTAACTTGGCAGGGACACATTTGCCTCATAGGGAACCTAGAGTAGTGGGGGCTGATTTCCTAAATGCTCATAAATTCTGCATGCTGCAGAAACAACAAAACACTTAATAACAAACAAATCTCAAAATCCTCTTAGAAACCCTTTTCAATCAGTGCTTCTCAAAAGAACAGGGGCATCACCTAAAAAATAAGTGGTCACATGGTCTCCTAAACTCACAGCAAAATGAATGAGGGACTGGTGGGCATGCCTCCCCAGATTTGGATGACACGGTTTGGCTCTGTGCCCGCCCCCAAATCTCATCTCGAATTGTAATTTCCACATGTCAAGGGAGTGAGGTGATTGGATCGTGGGAGTGGTATCCCCAGTGCCGTTCTCATGACAGTGAGTGAGTTCTCAGGGGCGCTGATTCTTTTCGAAGTGTTTGGAAGTTCCTCCTTCATTCTTTCCTCTGCTGCTGCCTGCTTCCCCTTCACCTTCTGCCGTGATTGTAAGTTTGCTGAGGCCTCCCCAGCCACATGGAACTGTGAGTCAATTAAACCTCTTTCCTTTATAAATTACCCAGTCATGGGTATTTCTTTATAGCTGTGTGGAAACAGACTAACACATTGCGTGTGAATGCCCAGATTCCAACATTAAAGGTTCACTGGAGAGAGGTGGTGCAGTAGATGGGTTAACATGGAAGAAAGAAAGAAAAAGAAAGGAAAAAGGAAAAAGTGGTGAGCATTCTAACAGGGCCGCCAGTCTCTTCTGGGAAAGAAACTGTTGTGGTGAAGATGAGAGCATCTGTGAGTGCACCGTGGAAGAGCGAACCAGCACAGTTTCAGAGCCAGATGTTACCTGGCTTTAAATTGAAGTCTTACTTCTTACCAGCTGCTGACCTGAGGCAAGTTGTTTTCTTATCTGGACCATGAGAATAATCACTGCCTCACAGAGTTGCTGGCAGATAAAAATCATGTATGTGAAGAATATGGACACAGTAGGTATTCATACATGCTAGTTACTGTTGGTTTACTTTTCAGTGTTCAGTTTCCTTTAATGACCCCCATCTCCCTGAAGGGCAGGTGCGGGGAGCTAGGCGGTGGCAAGAGGTGCTCACTTGATCCTGCCATGATTCCCACATGGCAGAAGGCCGCCTCCCAGGAGAAGTAGTCTTGAACCAGCGTGTGGGTTTCCTTGCTGCCGGGATCCGTTTCTACCGTGTGTCTGATTGTAGTCCCACTGCCGATCTGGACGCAGTGAGAAGGCGGGCTCGGGCCCTGGAAGACCCAGACTCAGAGCTGCTATTGTTGCTTCCAAAGAAGACACTAACAAAAGCGTTCTTCCTCAGCTTGGCCAGTCGCGGGAACATTCCAGTGATGAGATTGCAACTCATGAAGGTCTGGGTGAGTTCTTCAAAGAAGCGATAGTCTGAGAACCACAGGACCCAGCAGTCCTTGTCAAACTGCCCCCAAAAATAGGGCAGCGCCACAGGGAGTGTGTCCTCCTTAGAGTACCTGAACTGACATTCATCCGACACAGAGGTACTCTTGGACGATGAGTGAAGGGGTCCTTGGCCTTGGGCTCAGCAGCCAGCACCTGCTCACATTCCTCCACTTCTCAGGAGCAGGGCCAGCTTTCCTTTTCTCCCCTTTCTGCTCAGCCTAGGGCTTCTGCCCCCTGCCGTGAACCCTTCCCTTTCCTAAACAGGGGTGTCCTGTTTAGCTGGCTCTCTGAAAACTTTTTAGCATTAAACTGGGCCATGTTCTCACAGATTTACTTCCTCCCAGACACCCTGGAATTGGGGCTGGTTAATGCAGGTGAGGAACCAGCGGTTGGTCTGGTGGATGGAAGGCTCCAGGACCTGCTTAAGGGGCCACAATAGCACGCAGACAACTGTGACATCAGCCAGTGGCACTTGTTCACCCACCAGAAAACTCCTCATCTTCAAGTGAGCCTCCAACAGCCCCAGAATTCACCTCTCCTCCTTTGCACGCTCAGTGGCCTTTCTGTTATGGTACATGGAGCCTGCAGTGGGAGCTCCCGGGTACTGGTGCTGTATTGCCATCAGCAGAGCTCACCCGCTGCAGTGCTGAGGCTGCTGCCTCTGGAGTGTACTTCCACACAGCTCCTCTTAGTAGGCAATGGCACTGCTCTCAAACGCATGGAATCCATCATCACCCTCAAATGCTGGAAACTTGCCAGCAAGAAATTTACAGAGAAATTCAGGGGTGTTGTTTGTTTGGCCAAAGTGGAAGTGGGGTGGTGCAGAGAGCACGTGGGCCTGAGTCCCGGTGTGCTGAACACTTGGATGGCCCTCACGTTTTCAGGATATGTGTACAGGGTCCCAGCTGCCATTGTGATTCTGCAGAAAAATGGGGGTATTGCTGTTATTTTTGTCATACGCCTGATTGCAGCCCTCTGAGGAAGGCTGACAGGCAGACTTGCTTTTTTACAAAAATTTATTTATTATACTTTACGTTCTGGGTCCATGTGCAGATTGTACAGGTTTGTTACATAGGTCCACATGTGCCATGGTGGTGTTTTGCTGCACCCATCACCCCACCATCTATAATGCTATCCCTCCCTAGTCCCCCCTCCCCCTGCTCTTCCTCCCCTAGCTCCCCACTCCCTGACAGGCCCCAGTGTGTGATGTTCCCCTCCCTGTGTCCATGTGTTCTCATTGTTCAACACCCATTTATGAGTAAGAACATGTGATATTTGGTTTTCTGTTCTTGTGTCAGTTGGCTGAGAATGATGGTTTCTAGTTTCATCCATGTCCCTGCAAAGGACATAAACTCATCCTTTTTTATGGATGCATAGCATTCCATGGTGTATATGCCACATTTTCTTTATCCAGTCTATCATTGATGGGAATTTGGGTTGGTTCCAAGTCTTTGCTATTGTAAACAGTGCCGTAATAAACATTCGTGTGCGTGTGTCCTTATAACTGAATGATTTATAATCCTTTGGGGATATACCCAGTAATAGGATTGCTGGGTCAAGTGGAATTTCTATTTCTAGATCCTTGAGGAATCGCCACACTGTCTTTCACGATGGTTGAACTAATTTACACTCTCACCAACAGTGTAAAAATGTTCCTGTTTCTCCATATCCTCTCCAGCATCTGTTGTCTCCTGACTTTTTAATGATCGCCATTCTAACTGGTGTGAGATGGTATCTCAATGTGGTTTTGATTTGCATCTCTCTAATGACCAGCGATGAGCTTTTTTTCATGTTTGTTGGCCTCATAAATGTCTTCTTTTGAAAACTCTCTGTTCATATCCTTAGCCCACTTTTTTGATGGGGTTGTTTTTTTCTTGTAAATTTGTTTAAGTTCTCCATAGATTCTGCATATTAGCCTTTGTCAGATGGGTAGATTCCAAGAATTTTTTCGGATTCTTTTGGTTGCCAGTTCACTCTATTGATAGTTTCTTTTGCTGTGCAGAAGATAGGCAGACTTTCTATCTCTAATGAGCTAGGCAGTGGGGAAGGGAGGCAAGAGGAAAAGACACAGTGGCCGGGTGAGTCACACCACAGTGGCAGGGTGGGGCTGACAGCTGAATTCCTGGCCCCTGGTACACAGCTCCGTCTATTTAAAGGAGCCAGATTCTTGATAAGCCATTGTCTAAATGATTAAAAAAAGAAACCAGACCAGTGCTGGGGACAGGTGCATGCTTTGTCCTCTGCCCCTGCCACTTTGCCCAGAGAGGAGGGTGAGAACTGCTCAGCCTTGTTTATCTGGCCTCTTCTTATCTGGGTTGTGGGTTTGTCTGGATACAGTCCCCAACTGGTGGCTTATGTTTCTCCCCCACGCACTTCAGGACAGAGCGCTGCATCCCTTGGGACGGAGCATCCCTATTTAGACTGACTTCTCTGGCCTTCTTAGGACACATCATCCTTGACTATTCAAGTGTGTGTGTGTGTGTGACCAGGGCAGGGTGGCACAGAGCTCTAATTCAGATTAATAGGAGGTCAAAAAGGTGAAAAACTCTGTAAGAAATGTGAATCAGAAACAATGATCACTTCACAAGGAGACTCTCCACTTTCTCTTTCTCTCCTTCTCTCCACTGTTTTGAGAAACTTGATGCTCATCCCAGCTGTGGCATCATGGTAAAGGCTTGACCTTTTTATATTATCAGTTTTCCCCATAAAGTGGAGTTATTCTGAGGAACTGAGCTGCCCCATGTGAGCTAGTATGGACAAGTGGCAGTCAGTAGACTTGGGTACAGATGGCCTCAGTTTGCGTCCTGGCCCTGTAACTCTGGGGATGTGTGACCTGGAGTAAGCACTGCCTTGAGCCTAAGTGTTCTTATCTATGTAAATGATCTTGGTTTGCTCACATTTTCCATGTGCCTCACTTTGTTTGCAGTATGTGTTCTGATTGAAACTGGAACTGTGATTTGTTTTAAGAGTGGGTAAATATTGAGCATCAATACTGAAATGCTAGGTGATTAGTTATAATCATCCTTGGAATGTTCTGGGTCACATTGTTACTGAGCAATGGGCTTGCTGTCCATGTGCATAGAAGCCAATACTATGGCATCAGCTTTTGAGAAAAGAAAAAGCTTTATTGCAAGTCAACTGGCAAGGGGAGAGGAGGCAATGTTCAACTGTCTCCCCGAGCTGTGGTCTGGGGGTGGATTTTAAAAGCAGCGAGTAGCAATGGGAGAGAGAGAAGAATGCAGTGAGGTATGGTCTAAATTGGTATATGCTAAGAGGTGACGCTGAGTCCTTGGCTTTTAGGTCTGTACTGCAACAAAACAGAGCACCCCTTGATTCCTCATTTGGTCCCTGTTCCTCAACACAAGCATCGGGTTCCACCTGCGGTTGACTTCGTTATTCTGGCTGGCTCTGGGGTTACAAATTGGGCATGCTGGACTTATCTGGGTAAGCTTAGGCTGCGTGACCTGCAACCTGGGAGGCTGTTGCACTGAAAAACAGCTAATCGTTTTGATACTGACAAAGCTGAAGCAGATTGGAATGGTTCTGTGGTTACAACGTCAGGTTGTCAGAGAAAAGGCCAAAAATGGTCTGAGGTACTATGTGGGAAGGTCAAGAACGGCAGACTTCGCATAAGGAAAGACAAATCAATTCTCTCATTTTTCATGTCAAGAATCAGCATTGAAAGAACAAAGATCTCACACAATATGGACTACGGGGCATGGTAGTGGGTTATTCTTGGCAATCCTGGAAATAACAAGGGGACCCAAACTCTGGTTTTCTATATGTGTCCTGCTCAAAAAGGACAACCCTGGGGGCCATTGTAGGGCAGGTGCGGAGGATTAGTCTCCTTAGTTCCCAGGATCAGTCTGCGTAGAACCAGAGTTTCATCCAGCAAAGCCACTGTTCCTGCACTAGTGATGTCCTGAGACCGTGGAGAGCCTGTTGCTGGAGAAGCCCTACGTCGGGTGGAGGCGTGAGGGGAATGGGAGAGCTTCACACTGTTTACTGTTTGACTGTCTTCTCATAATCCACTTCTGCTCTAAGAGCCTGGGAGATGGCTATCAATGGGGAAGGGAGGGTACTGTATATAAACTTTACGGACTTGGGTTGAATCTATGGTAAAATATGCTTACCATAGGAACTCTGAGTTAGCAAAAGGCAGTGGCTGGAAAGAACCCCAGTGTCCTCACAGATTTCAGCATCATGAAGCTAAGCCAGGAAACGGAGAAAGCAACCGTTTTTGGATTTAGGTGGCTTGTCGAAAGCCTTCTTCAGAAAAGCTCTCTCATTGTGGGTGCTGGGTCTTCTGACTCCATGGAAGGTGCCCTAGCACTCCTGCCATAGCTCCTAATCCAGGGGTCTTTTGGAATATCTGTCAGAAGGGGTACAAAATAAGTATAATAAACATACTTTGAGGCCGGGCGTGGTGCCTGATGCCTATAATCCCAGCATTTTGGGAGGCCAAGGCAGGTGGATCACGAGGTCAAGAGATCGAGACTATCCTGGTCAACATGGTGAAACCCCGTCTCTACTAAAAATACAAAAGTTAGCTGGGCATGGTGGCACGTGCCCGTAATCTCAGCTACTCAGGAGGCTGAGGCAGGAGAATTGCTTGAACCCAGAAGGTGGAGGTTGCGGTGAGCTGGGATTGCGCCATTGCACTCCAGCCTGGGCAACAAGAGCGAAACTCCATCTCAAAACAAACAACAACAACAACAAAAAAAACATAATTTGTAAACAATGATTTTCATGAAACTTTAAACGTGTGTAACCATTATTAACAATACGTTGATCTTCAATGGAGTGCTTTTATTAATCACAAACGAGGTGCAGAGAAATCTCTCCCTGATACTTGGTTGCAAGTCTTCGTCACTGTTCCAATGAGAAAATTCTCCTAGGAATGTACCTTTGTGGAACCATTTCCTGATGATGCCATTTTCTTCTAAGTGTTTACTGGTGAACCCCTGGAGTAATGTTATCCCCAAGATACGTTAGTTTGAATGATATCTGATGTCTTATTCCCTTTAAAAAAAGGAGAATCAGGGCCAGGTGTGGTGGCTCAAGCCTGTAATCCCAGCACTTTGGGAGGCCGAGGCAGGTGGATCACAAGGTGAAAAGATCGAGACCATCCTGGTCAACATGGTGAAACCCCGTCTCTACTAAAAATACAAAAAATACATTAGCTGGGCATGGTGGCGCGTGTCTGTACTCCCAGCTACTCAGGAGGCTGAGGCAGGAGAATTGGCTGAACCCAGGAGGCGGAGGTTGCGGTGAGCTGAGAGTGCGCCATTGCACTCCAGCCTGGGTAACAAGAGCGAAACTCTGTCTCAAAAAAAAAAAAAAAAAAAAAAAGGAGAATCATCATTGTAGTTTGCCTGCCATATGTTGTATGTGACAATTTATCATCTTTTTTTAAATTAGAGAAAGAGATTTCTGTTCCTGGTAAGATTGGGAGATTAGAAAATCTGAAACCCTTCTATTACCACACAACTAAAATGATGGATAAGATGTAAGAGACACAATTTTAAATGCGTGGATGGTCTTGTAAAAAAATGAAGTGTGTTGTCAGAGACCACAGATGAAGTGAGAGTGGGAATGAATGGGTGCTGATGTTACTGGCTGTCCAGAGGCACCTGTAACCACAGACACAGATGTGGAGGGAGACGAAGCACCAAGCCTGGGGAGAGGTGGAGTGGTGTCTTTTCTCTACTCCATGTGAAAATATGATCCACAAAGGGCTACACTCTTAGTAAAAAGTAAACCAAGAAAACCCCTCCTGCAGAGTCAAAATGCAAGAAAACTTGTCTGTCTCAGCCTAACCTTGATTCTGAGTAAAGGGGAAAATATATCCTCTGTGAATCTGTGGACACAGGTTGGCCCTCGGGTGGGGTTGGTGCCTGAATGCCTTTTGCAAAGTTTGAAAGTAAACAAGCTAAAATTTTGATGAATTGGAAATGAGACCCCAAAAGAGAAGACTCTCACATATACGCATGTACATCATCATGCATAAAGGAGAAACAGGATTAACAGCAAGGAATAAATAAGATGGTAGAAATAAATCCAAATACATTTGTAATCACACTAAATGTTAATAGGCTATTTAACTATTTAAAAGACATAGATTACCAGACCAGAAAAAAACCCTCAATATATACTAAATATAAAGAAAAAGAAGAGGACAGCAGAGGTTTGAGAATAAATTACAGAAAAAGCAAAACAGGCAAATAGTAACAAAAGAAAACTGATTTAATAATATTAATGCCACATCAAATACACTATGATTAAAAAAGCATTTCTAGAGATTGAGAATTCTTATATAATAATAAAAGTTCTGGTTCACTAGGAGGGCATATTTCTGGTCCATTTATACTTAATAATATAGCTCTGAGATATGTAAAACAAAAATTACAAAACTGTAAAATCCCCCCCAAGAGTAGTATATTTTAACATAGTTCTCTCAGCAATAAATAGATCAGAAAAGAAAATAGGTAAGAATAAGGAAAACTTGAACAACATAGTTACTCATTCACTTGTTCAATATTTCATTGAATGCCTATAATGTCAGGCAGCGTGTGAGACACTAAAGAAACGACAGTGAAAAATGGGTTCCTTGCCACCAGGAGACATACTCAACAATGTCCATAGCAGTATTGTTTAATAGCAAAAATTCTGCAAACAATACAGACAACCATTACAGAATAGTGTACTCACATGCTGGAATACTATACAGCAGAGAAAATAATGTTACACATTTTAATGAAGAGTACAGTCAGAAGTATAATGTTGAATGGAGAAGCAAATTGCTGAAGAATTAATATACTATAATATCATTTCTATAACATTCAGTCCAACATTTTTGAAATATATACATCTGGGGCAGAATTATAAAGAAAAGAAATGAAATACTAAACAAAAAGTTTAAGAAAGTGGATCCCTCTGTGGAAAGATGATGTTTGCCATCAGGGGTGCTAAAGAACTTCAAAGGAAAACTCCCTGTTGCTCATATTTTATTTTTCAAGTTGGCACCAAGTAGATTTATGGTGTTTGTTTCATTATAATGCATGTAGTTTACATACACATTATCTATTTTAGTATAGTAAAATATTCCGTAATAAACATGTGATAATATCCCCACCCATAAGGAACTTCAAATTATCCAAGGCAGGTAGAGAAGAGATAAATGAAAAAATATAAATGATAGGAGACTAGGACACCCAAAGGTCATTCAACCCAGGGTGATTTTAGAGATAAAATGGAACCAGATGGCTGCATGGGGGCTGAAGAAAATAAGGGTGGACTAAATAGAGACCTGGTCTCTGACATTTGGAAGCTTGTCCATAGAGGAATCAAGGGATTTCTTTTTTCAGGAAGTTCTTATGTCTTGTGATAGCAGAAGACAGCTAATTTATGCATATGAATATAAACTCTGGTTATTGCTGTAACAGGCCATGTCAAAACTTAATGGTATAAGGCAAAAATCTTTTTATTATGCTCACAATTCTGTGGGTCAGGAATTTGGGCATGCTATGGCAGAGATGGCTTGTCCCTGCTCATTGTTGTATGAGGTCTTACCTGGAGTAGCTCAAATGGATGGAGATGGCTGGGAAAATGTGACCCTTGGTTCTATTGGCTGGGTTCCCTGTTTCTTCTCCACATGGTATCAGTTGGGGCAAAAACACCTAAAATGTTTTTACTTACATACTTAACTCCTGGGTTGTAGAACTGAAACAGTCGGGGGTTGGTTAGGCATCTTTCCATGCAGCCGCTCCACCTGGTCTAGCTTGGGCTTCCTCACAGCATGGCAGTCTCAGCATAGTCGGATTTCTGACATGGTCCAGGCTTCCCACAGAATGAGTGTTCCCAGAGAACCAGGTTGAAGTTGCAAGGCTTCTGATGTCTAGACTTGGAAGTCATGCAGTGTCTCTTCCACCACATTTTATTGGTTAGAGAGTCAGCCTGGATTGTGTGTGTGTGTGTGTGTGTATGTGCATGTGCATGACTGTGTGTGTGAGTGTGTGTGTGTGTGTGTGTGTGTGTGCGTGTGACTTTATAAAGACATTAAGGACCGAGGGGCACTATTCATCAGGGGCTGATGAGGCGTCTTTGGAGACACTCTCTTATAGAGTATGAGCGTACCTCCCTGGATATGGAGAGAGACTAGAGACAACAGCTGTAAATACCATGAAACTGGGCTGCACACAAAGTCTGCACACAGGACCTAGAGCTCTGGGACTTGTTGACTCTTCTCTCTAATCAAGTGACTTTGGACTGTCGCTTCCCTCCTTTGATATTACTTTGTTACTGAATGAGAGCTGAGGAGACCTGCACTCATCCTGTTCTCTAAATTTCATTGAAATATAATGACCCATTCATTAATGATTGATTGAGGGTTGAAAAATAATGTTATCTGGTTCTATCATTAATGATTGATTAAGGGTTGAAAAATAATGTTATCTAGTTCTATCATTTCTTATTTATTAACTGGAAGACTTCTCTGAAGAGGCACTTCCTTCGGTCTACTATTTCACTACCTAGTGGAACAGTTCCTATAGAAAGACAGGATTCATGATCTATTCTTTCCTTTATTTACAGGTTTTCAACAGAGGGAGGCAACTAGGCATTGTGTACCTCTTGAGGGAAGAACCCACTTTAACGTTCTGCCCTGCAAAAGCAAACCTGAGTTTGATCTTGCCTTTATACACAGCTACTTGTTTATAGGAAAGACAGAGGACAGAGAGACGTTTTGTACCACACCAAGAGGATGCAAAGACAGAAACATGAACGAACTATTAATAGCTTGTGGGAAGTTTGATGAATCAAGTTTCTGTTCCTTTAACAAACAGAAAGGGGTAAGGGCAGGGGGTGACCAAGAGAAAACAGAGACATACGAAACGGAAAGACATGAAATAAATTAAATAACAGGCAAAGTTAAATTATATTTGTTTAGGGGTTTATCCTGGGTGATAAAACTAAAGAATTGCAAGGAAGCAATTATTATAAAGACACATACATGCATGTGTTCATTGCAGCACTATTCACAATAGCAAAGCCTGGAGTCAGCCTAAATGCCCATCAGTGATAGACTGGATAAAGAAAATGTGGTACATATACCTCATGGAATCCTATGCAGCCTTGAAAAGGAATGAGGTCGTTTTCTTTGAAGAGACATGGATAGAGCTGAAGGGTATTATCCAAACAAGCACCGGAACAGAAAACCAAATATCACATGTTCTCACTTGTGAGTGGGAGCTAAAAGGTGAGAACACATGGGCACACAGAGGGGAGCAACACACCGTGGGAACTACCGGAGGGTGGGAGAAAAGAGGAAAAGGAAAAGTAACTGACGGGTACTGGGCTTAGTACCTGGGTGACAAAAATAATCTGTACAACAAACCCCCAATGCACACACACGTTCACCTAAATAACAAACCTGCACATGTAACCCTGAACTTAAAAGTTTAAAAAATGTCAGAGTTGTGGTCCTGTTTGGAGAGAGTCTTCATGTGGTGGTTGAGATGCGCACAGAGGGGCTTCTCACATAGATGCAAGTTCTAGTTCTTGACACAGGAGGTAATTACAGAAGAATTTGACTTATCATAATTCATTAAATTATACTTTTGTTTCATAAGTCTTTGAATATCCTTGTTTTATGTTAGAAGAAAGAAACCTTGTGAAAAGCCAGGAGAAGCATACTCGCAATTTGGAAGCCCCTTGGTCCCCTTCCTTCCCCCACATACACATTCTTACCTCCTCTGTTGAGCCCTGAGGCAGGGCCAGTCTCCGGCAAAGAATCCAGAGACCAGTACTTGCCCAGAGGGAATCATTAATCAGCCTGATCACCTTAATTAAAACTCCCCAACGATTTCATTGGGAATTTGTATCTATTTGCAAAAAGATCAGTTTTCAGCCATTAGGTGCAGTGAGCTAAATGCTGAGTCATAGTTGACTCTAGATTCCATCAGCACCTCCAGGGCCGAGCAATGCATGAATGACTTTGAAGGTTTTATGTACGTAGAATAATTACCACTACTAAGCAGCATTGCCACCACTACCATTCCTACCACCATTACTGAATAGCAGCAGCCACTGCTACTGTACACCAGGCACTGTGCGAAGTTGTTTTAATGCATTATTTTATTTCATCTTTACAGCCGTTCTATGAAGTAAGAATTATTATCCCTATTTCATAAATGCAGCCATTGAAATTTCAAAAGATTAAGTAACATTCCCAGTAGCAGAGCTAGTGAATGTCACAGCTGGGATTTGAATACAGTTTGAGCCTGTGTCCCTAACCACTACCTCAAACTGTATTCAATGAGGATGCTTCTCTCACTTTTGGGAGCCCCTGGCATTCCCATGAACATCTTCCTCAACCATTCCGTTGGTAAAGGGATTGTATGTGTTGAAATGTTTTCTGTCACAAATATCTGAGTACATGTCTCTATCTGGCTTAAACTATCAAGAAACATGTCACCCTACATTACCGAATAATGATCCAGAGTAAGGCAGGCATTGGACAGAGTATCATCACAGTGGCCTCTGTGGTCTCTCTAGCTGGATTTCTGCCTGTGTGGAGGCTTCATCCTTAGATGGGCTTCTCTCTTGATGCCAGTTTGTCCGTAGACACCCTGGGCTTTGCCTCCATGTGCCAGAGGAAAAGAAAGGACTGATGACTAGGCATGCTTTTTTTACAGTGAGAAAATTTCCCTTCCTGAAACCTTCTGAAAGCCGCACTCACGTCTTAAAGGCCTGAATGTGGTCATCTGCACATTCCTGAACGAACCCCTTGGATCGAGGAAATGCCATGACCTGGAAAAGGCGTGGGACAATTAAATGTCTACTTTTGTTATGGGTAGGCAAAGGATTAAGCGGGTTGGGTTAAAAACTACAAGAGCATCGCCCCCACCCTCAACCCCTAGATTGGGATAAAATTTCCCCCAAACGTCCTGGAAACTGCATAGTAGATACAGGATGAATAGATGCTGGCAAGACAATCAAAATGTCTCATTACTCCTTCCTCCTCCTCCTGGGTCCTGCCTTTGTGGGGCCTACCAGGCAACTGACTAGGGCTAAGCAGATGGCCTTGGTGTGCTACGTCATAGTGGTTGGGTAGACCTGTGAGCCGCTGTTCTCTTGTGACATGGAAATTCTCTGGTCTTAACTTGAACTGGAACCGTGGATGGGCTCTTGACTCTGTAGCAGTGGGCAAGTTATATTCAGAAGAAAGTCCTTCTGATGTCCCTCATCCTACAGATGTCTCTGGATGGTTAGAACAAACTCAGCAGTCCTGTAGGAAGAATGCTACACTAGGGTTCAGAAGAATACACAAAGTGAGACCTGGAAAGGACCATGCCAGAGCCTGGCATATCGTAGGTGCTGGCATATAGGGCGTGCTGAGTAGGTCTACCGCGCCCGACATCACCATGTCCATACTGGTCTGTTTCAGCACGTGGTCTTGGGCAGGTCACTTAAGTTCTTGGAGCTTCCGTTTTCATATGAAAGGGCTCGATTGCTCTTACCTCTAAAATGGAAACAGTACCATCTTGCAGCACCTTGGTTGGGTTATTGCGTGGTTCGGATGAATCACGGTGGTAGATGTGTTTGTAAACAGTAATGCAGTCCTCAAAAGAGAGTAGCAGCAGGTTGCTTTGTCAATGCTTTATTTTGAGGAATGAATGAATATTCTCAATAAATGTTATGGAGTATTCACTATTAACTCAAATGTTATTGGAATTTACTCTGTGTTGGAGATGCAATGTTGAATAAGATCCATTCTTGGCCTGCAAGGAACTCATAGTCTAGCTAAGGGCACTGGAAGTGACCGAGAAGTCATCCCACGGTTCTCTGGGAGCCCAGAGGAGGACCACAAACTCAGTAGGAACAGGATCAAGACGGGTGTTTCTAGGCCTTGACACCTGAGTCTGAAGATGAACTGGAGTTAGCGAGGAGCTGGCTGGAGGCAGTGGGAACGTCAGGGAGAAGGTCAGTGCAGTTGAGCTGGGCACTCCGGTTTGGCTGGAGCACAGCAGTGGGGCATGGAGAGGGCAGGGAGAGCTGGGCAGCGGCAGATCACACAGGGCGTTGTATGCCATGCTACAAATCTGGAATTCACCTAGAGGGGAAGGCCTTTGTGGGTCACTAACACCCACAATCACTTTAGCTGCTTTGTAAACAGATTGGAGAGGAAGACACTAGAGGGAACAGACCAAGCAGGAAGCTGTCGCAGGAATTCAGGAAGCACTGAAGTGGGAAGAACGGATGTATCTGGATGGCAGTTAAGAAGTCAAATCAACAGGATTTGGAGACAGATTGGATGGAGGGGTGACAGACACAGATCTGAGGGTCTTACCAAGTCTCTGACTTGGGTGAATTGTTGAGGCAATTCAGAAAGATGGAGAAAGTAGGAGAAGAGCTGACTAAAGGCAGCTGTACACTTTGCAGGTGTCTGATGGTTCTGGATGCCACTCAGGAAAACCTCCCCAGGATGACTGCCGTGAACATCACTGTTCCCCAGGGCTGCAGCATCACTGTTGGGCAGAATCTCTGTGCTCTTCTCCATGTCCTCAGTGAGGATGGCCTGGCAAGCAGAACACGGCAGTGGCTCACGTTTGTGCCAAGTGAATGCGCCTATGCATGCCGATAACTGGTATTCTGTCAACCAAGACAGGCAGCGGGGAGGACTTGTCTATGTTTCTGTGATATTGGCTTGGTTTGTCTCAGAGTGATGTGAATGTCCCTTTGGGCTTGTAGATGTAGCTGCATGCAAATGCATTCCTTTTTCCTGTCCAAATATTAATAAAAATACTGTGTATAGAGCTGTGAGTGCCTTTCTGGAAGGTCTGAGGGCTTCAAACAGGTCTGGCTGGGAAGAAATTGATCTCTGCAGGGAAGGAAGCTCTATCTCCGTATCTCATACCCTCGTTCCTCAGCTGAGGATTCATAGCTGCTGGTGGTGAAGGGAATGGTACTCTCGGTATTTTTTCAGAGGTGTTGGCATCTTCTGAGATGGCTCAGCTGCTGTTTTAGGACTGGGAGTAAATATGTCTGACTCTCTCCCGAGCTGAACCTGGAAGAAGACTAAATTCCATCCACCCAAGCGGAGCTGTGCTCAGTCACAGGAAGTGTGGTTCTCCCCCACATTCTAGACCACTCACTACTTCTCACTTTGGACAAAGGGGACACCTAACATCACCTGACTCCCGGGTGCAGAAGGGAAAGTAAGTGAAGAAGGTGTGGTACAGGTGCCAGGCTAAGCATGCATTTCTGTTTGCCCTTTAACTTCCAAAACAGTCCTGTGAAGGAGACTGTCTCATTCAACTTAGAGATGAGAAAGCCAAGAGAAGCTCACTTTACCCAAGACCTCACAGCGGCACTTTTAAATATCATTTTGAATATATTATCTCATCTAAAAGTAAACTCACTGTAAACATAAAAGGACAGCCCTGGGGTGATGTCATGGCTTAGTCCTACAGCCCTTCACCTTTCTCATGATGAACTTTCTCAATAGGATACAAAGAAGAGAGAGGAGAAGATCCACGGGGCACTCGGGGGGCAATCCTGGTTCCTTGTGTAGAATGCTTACAACACCCCAATTTGCTGGGGAATCAGCGAGGTTCTGCTGAACTAGTGGAAACCATGGAAACTGAGGACAGAGTCAGGGTCCAAGACGGCCTCAAGGAACTGATAACAGGCTGACTCTAGCAAGATGATATGGAGTGAGTGTCATATGCTAGATTCTTGAAAGTAGTGCACATCGGACCTGCCTGAGCACTGTTACAGGTGCCATATACAGAGACTCTCATTTAGTGAGCACGACTGTCCTCAGAGGTGGGTAGTGCCATCCCATTTTACAGAAAGGGAGCTAAGTCATGCTGCTAAGTACTGTGTAGACCCAGATCTGACTCAGGGCGAGGCGGTCTCATCTGGAAGCCTTTCCTCTTGACTATTGTGCACTGTCAGCCTCGGGTAGCAGCTAGCTCAGCCCCTGCTGAGAGAAACATTGGTTGTGTTGCCATTAACGTCAAGGGAAGAAATAAGGAAGCTCTCCATTGCTGCTATTTAATGACTTTAAAACCTGAGTAAATAGAGCAACGGAATGAGCAAAATTGGGGCTGGGCTAATCATTACTCACAGATGATAGTATCATCAACTTAATGAAAACTGAAATAAGAGATTAAACTAAAAAACTATGATCATGTAAGATTGCAGTGTGAGGGTGGTACTTAAATGGAGCGAAATCAATGCTTTTTCCAGGTCAGCAATAGTCACTTACAAATCTTTCTTTAAAAATCCCACTGAATATGGGAATACAAATATAAAGACCTTAGGGATAAACTCAGCCAGAGATATATAGAAACAATATATAAGCTTTAGATAACAAAAATTCTACTGCGACAGAAAAGAGAACTTCAATAATTTAAGGGATAAACCAATTTGAAAGCGCCCCGGTTCTTACGTGTCTCCGTAGTTTCATGTAACTGTTGAGTTGCAATTCTGTTAACTCCATGTCAACCTAATTTTAAAATCAAGAGGCTAGATATTCATAGGGTGACAATAATCCTCAATTACTTGGTGCACTTCTTTTGGCTACTATATATTTTTAATATGGGTTTTAAAAATTGAGGTAACACCTGTGTTGGGCTAAAAAATCAAATCATACGGAAAGACTTTAAAGAGAAACAACGCTTCCTTGCCTCATGCTGCCATCATGAGCCCATTCTTCACAGACAGCCTGATTTTCCCTTTGGAGACAGGGTTTCTGTCTCCCAGGCTGGAGTGCCGTGGCACAAGCACAGCTACTGTGTACACTGCCTCAGCATCGCCCCCACCGAGTAGCTGGGACCACAGGCATGCCCCGCCATGCCCGGCTAATTGTATTTTTTGTAGAGACAGGGTTTTGCCATGTTGGCCAGGCTGGTCTCAAACTCCTGGGCTCAAGCGATCCAACTGCTTAGGTCTCCCTAAGTGCTGGGATCACAGGCAGGAGCCACTGTGCCTGGCCCAGAGACAGTCTTTATTAACACTTTCAGCTATTTCTTCTGAGCATTACCTCCATATTTTACAAATATAAGTTGCCATAATTTATAGACGGATGGATTCTGGACATTAATTACCGACTTCCTCCAATGACAGATGAAGATTTAATTCCCTTCCACCACCTCTGCCTCTCCCTAAGCTCAATATAATAACATCATTCTTCCCTTTTTGACGGGTTACATTTGTTCCTTTTGTGATTGTTTTATGACTTTTTTCGTATTAGGTCAATGAGAGCTTCTTCTGACTCCTCATTTTGTAAGACGAAGGTGCTGTCATCCCACAATCTCCTACCCCTTCCGCTCTCATCATCTGTACTTGGATGTCCTCGTGAAGGTGGAGGATGTTTTAAGTCTGTGTTTGTCCTTGGTCAACTTTTAAAGCTGACAGTCGGTAAACAGGGATTACACGGCTGACTGTGGAATCATGATTCACGTTAGAGCCAACTGGTCACCGCAGGGAGGACCGGACTTTCCTTCAACAGCTGTTGTTTGTTTTTCTTTGACTGGAGTTTAAAAACATTTTTCTTTTGTTTTTTCATTGTTTGCCTTCATTGTCTCTTTAAGTCTAAATTGTTATTAAAATGACACAAATGTCTCCAACTCCAGCCCCCAGTTTTCATCCTGTCTCCTGTTAGGGCTGATGGCTGGTCTCCCCAAGACTTCCCTTGGCCCCGGCGGATGCGGGGTTCTCCTGCTGCCCGCAGGCCACCTCTGCTCCCTCATTTTGTTCGGCCTTATAGCCTCATGTCTTCCTGAGAAAGGGCAGATGGGGAATAATTTTTCTCACTTTTACATCACTGAAATTGACTTCATTCCACTCTGATACACAATGGCCTTAACGTCCGCTGATGATCCCTGCCCGAATCCTTTACTTCATGTAGGGCTGCAAACTCGGATTTTCTAATTCCTTGGTTCCTCGCATATTTATTAGCTGGCGTTCTTCTGTAAAGATGAGTTTTTCATCATCAGCGAGGTGTAAACTATTACTCCTAACAAGCAGGGAATTGCTTAATCCTTTTCCAATTTTCAGGGGAAGGAGTTGATGAAAGTGTCACAGACCAGTATATATATATTTTTTAATGTCAAGTGAAAGCAAAAGCCGGGCTGCCCTCCTGTCGGGCGGACACGTAAGCAATGCTCTGTGGTTCCTGGATTGCTTCCTATTTGGGAATCAAAACGTCAGGGAAGGTTGGAGGGTGCTGCACCAAACAAATTCAAATCCTAAACGCTTGCTCAGCACAGGTGGAGGGAGAGGACGGATCTTACGTGGTGGAAGCCTTCCTGGCCAGCCCCTCCCGGCAGGAGAGGCAATGCACAGGAAATATCCTGGGCACAAACTCTCCCCATTGTAATTCTGGTGTTTTAAATTTTCATGCCCCAGATGTTTTCAGAGTAATTGCCGTGCCTAGTGAAGCTGTGCCTGCCTCCGCAAAGGCGGCCCCTTCCCTGAGCTTCCCACAAGCCCCGTCCTCGCGTGGGGCTTAGGTAAAGGAAAAAGATCTCAAATGACTTCCCAGTCCTGTTTGGTTAATCTGTTGTGCTACAATGAATACCCCTGGGTTTGGAGTTTGTTGGAGCTTTGCGGTAAAAGGAGAAAGGGAGGACATTTAAAAGGTTTCATAATCCTCTTGTCTCTTGAAGCAAAGATTGGATTGTAATTTCTGGTTCAAAGGAAACATAGCACAAACTGCTGTGTTTTGTTTGTCCTGGGGGAACACATGTAGCCAATACAACAATACAACCTCTGCTTCTGTTCTGGACCCTGTGCTCGGCAAGGCAGCCGTGAAGATGGGCTGCGGATGTGGACGTGGGACCACACTGAGGCGGGCAGAGTCCTCTTCCTGCAGGCCCTCTCGAGAGGACTTCTGCAGGCGAAGTTTCCCTATCAGGAAAGTGATGAGGTGGAACTGGGCAGAAGTCCTGTTCACAAAATGTCCTGCACAGTGTGGGCACATAGGTATCTATAAATATCACCTCCACACCCACTCTGCCCCCCACGAAGGCAGTCTCTGCCATCTCCTCTCGATCTGCGATCTGCGGTTCTGGCCTCCGTCTGCAGAATGGACTGATGAGGAGGATCAAGTGTAATGCTCCGAGTGGAAGCAGATGGGAAGCTCTGTTTAGGGAGTTTAGGGGTGCCACTGATAAATGAGGAAAGCTTCGGAGAAGACTCTTGGCCCAGAACCGCCCATCCCTGTACGTGTAAAGGGGAGCATTTCTTTCTTTTCTTGGGGAAGGAGGGGACTGGAAAGGCAGAGTTGGGGGCAGCAGTTTGAAGTGACCACAGGGACTACAGGCCTCCTGGAGACCTTCCTGGAAGAGCGAGCAGTGTCTAGAAGGCCTGGTCTCCTTGCCCTCCATGGCTTCTGCTTCTGGGATTCAGTTTTCCCATGGCTCCCACTTATTTGGCTATATCTGTTTTGTTTCATTTGTGGAGACAGAGTCTCGCTCTGTCACCCAGGCTGGAGTGAAATCTCAGCTGACCATAACCTCTGCCTCCCAGATTTAAGTGATTCTTTTGCCTTAGCCTCCCAAGTAGCTAGGACTACAGGGGCACATCACCACACCCTGCTAATTTTTTGTATTTTTGGGAGAGATGGAATTTCGCCAGGTTGGCCAGGCTCCTCTCGGACTCCTGAGCTCAGGCAATCTGCCTGCTTCAGCTTCCCAAAGTACTAGGAATAGAGGTGTGAGGCACTGCGCCTGGCCACATTTTGCTATTTTTTTCTTTCAAAATGGAACTATTTTTTCCTAAGACCTGAATATTATTTTAAAAATTCAAACACTACAGAGAAAATTCAGGCCCTTTTATTTCATGGAGGAAAGTACTGTTAACAGGCAGATATACACTTATTCAGACTTCAAAATAAATATGTAGATATCTGAATAACTTACATTTTATTACATAAATGGAGCGTCTTTGATTCTGCCCCTAACATACTTATACATTTCTCTCCTTTGTTGGTGTAACCTGGGGTCCTTGGCATCCCTCCAGGTCTGCCCACATTTAAAGAGAATTTCATCCTCTGGAGCTTCAGGGCCTCTTCCCTCCCCATGGCTGCTCCAAAGCTTGACACTCCCCTCTGTCTGGGGGCTGTTGCTGTCTGCTCACCCCAACACACTTCCCAGGAAGGAGAGTTGTGGATGGGTATATCTATATTTTAGCAAATATTTTCCTCTTCAGGGGCACACACCATGGTGACATTCTGAGACAGAGAGAGAGAGAGAGAGAGAGAGAGAGAGAGAGAGAGAGAGAGAGAGAGAGAGAGAGCAAGCATGCACAGCACCAAGACACTGATGGTTTGGAGACGCTCACTGTTCACGAAATGCCCTTCGTGGTTCTCTCCCCAAGAAGGTAAGTCTGAGACGCTGAGAACCAGCTCTCTGCTCTGGCCTTAGTGTTTTCCTTCCACTTCTCAATTTTGATGGAAGCATAACTGAGATACAGTAAAGGGCACACATCTTATATTTACAACACCGTGTAAATAACATCGTAGCTGTCTGGTGCCAATTTTAGGCTTAAGGAATTTTGATCTTTCAAGATTTCCACATTCGGGATTATGGCCCAAACCCTCAGCCGTCTGAGTCACCATCACCCAGGTGAAGGACTGGGCATTCCAGCAGGTGCCGGCTCTCCCTGGCCTCCTTCCCCTCTGGCCCACGCTGTGGAAGCCCCGGGGTGCTTCCTGGGGCAGTAACATTGGCTGGGCGGCTCCATTTCCTACCCCCAGAAATCCAGTCCTCACTCCCCCCAGACCTTTTTCCAAGTCACTACCCTGACAAAAACCCTTTCCTTCGGCTTCTTGGTTCTTCCCAACTCCATTTTCCCTGCATCCCCACTGAGGCCTGGACCCAGTGCAGACCAAAGCTTTCAAAGCACCCGTCCTGCAGGCCTGGAGGTCCAGAAAGGGTTAAACCCGGCGAGCAGCAGCTCCACGCAGCTAATCCCGGATTCTCGGCACCGGCCTCCGCCTGTCATTTGCATTTCGCTCCTTTGTGCAGGCTTTTCTTCCTCCCGTTCCCCGGGCCAGGCGCCGGCATTAGCATACTGCGCCCCGCACGGCTGCAGGCCCCCCGCCGCGTGCCAGCCTGGTCTGCCCGCCATCAATTTTTCAGCACTTTTCTCATTTCTCATTACCGTCAGGCCCACGCGGCTCCCCGCTCGACACCCTCCTCGGCCGGGCCGGGGAACAGGCAAGCCAGGGGCTGTCACGTCCCTGCTGACCCTCCCGAGCACGCACTTGCTGGTTGAAACTCCCACCGTAATTAATCACCGTGTTAATCCCGGCCAAGCCTGTCTTCCTGAATAATTATGTCAACACGCTTGGGTGCCCGGGCCCGACAGAAATTTGACCAACCTTGAGAACGAGGCCACATCCCTGAAGCCAGGTCTGCCCTGGGGCCTGGGCTCCCCGCCTCCCCCGGGCACACCCGCAGGGCACACACCCACGTGCACCTGCCCTGCCCGCGCACAGGTGCAGACACACGCACCGCACAGAACCGCCGGCATTGCGGGGAGCAGGACGCTGGAACTCACCGCAGACAGCGTTTCTTTTCAAACAAGTGAGCATGGCCACACGATGAAGTTATCTTCAGGGAGCGAGTGGGTGGTTGTCATAGCGATGTGTGCATTATTAACAGAGTGTTGTCCATCCTGGCAGCTAATCTCATAATGAGCTTGGCTCCTCATCAGGTGGAGGCAAAGTTGGCTTTTGCTCTCGTTTTTTGCTGGGGCCTGGGGTCCAGCGAGGTCTGGATTCCCTCCAAGCTGGATCACCGACTCCCAGCATCTGTCTCTTTTTACCCCACTTCCTTCTGTGCTCTTCTAGAAGGGCAGGTAAAGGACAGGGCTGGGCTGGGCTCCTGGTGCCTTCACCTAGTGTTTGTCTGGTAGCAGGGTGCCTGCTATGGTTTGTGACGCACTTAACAGCACTTGGGAACTGTGTTGTCCCAGGCCACTAGCACCTGTGAGGCGGAGCCGCACACTGGCCTGCGGACAGTCAGTTCCCCTGCTTTCCTTTCGGGCTCAGTTCCAGGAAATCAGCCGTAAGGACCAAACAGTACCTTTTACATCATGACCGCCGTTTAATGGGGGTTTCTTAATTCCCAGTGTTTACTGCAATTTTGTGAATTCTAGGATTCATTAAAAGTCACCTCAAGTTCAGGTGCCTGGTGATTGCTTCACTTTATGACCAGATGTCCAGTTAATTTTAAATCAACTTGGAGAAGGTTTGTCATTGCTTTCTCTGTCTGTCTCTATCTGGGTTTTTTATAGGATGCTACGAAGGTCTGTTTGGCAAATTTAGATTTCATGCGCCTGTGATTTTCATTCTTGCCTCATGTTTTAAGAAGCTGCCTCTAATTCTCAGTGTTTGGGTCTGCGGAGCATCCATACAGAAGGAAGAGAGAAAGCAAGCAAAATAACCTGGTCCCAGGCTTCCCGGGGAGATGGTGGCCACTGCTCGAGGGGTGTCAGGAACGGGACACGGTTCGTGCCTTTATCATTGAGTGTCTTGTTGTGTTGAGCAAAGACTTGCCCTCTCAGCGACAGCCCTTGGTGACGCGCCCAGCACTGCCCGCCTTCAGTTCACCAGTTTCTACCTCCAGAGCCTTCTGCCGTGTTCTGCAGCCCAGGGAAGGGCTCACATTTTTAAAAAAAAAATTTTAAATTTTTATTGCGTTTTAGGTTTTGGGATACATGTGTAGTCCTTTGTAGGGACATGGGCTCACATTTTATGATGGGCTTTCTCAAAGCACAGTCCACTAACATGTCAGAGTCCTTGAGGACTCATTAGAAATACAGATTTTGGGGTCCCCTGACCAACTGTTCCTCAGCTAAGCATGAGACATGTGGTTTGTTTTTATGAGCCTTTCTGGTCTGTTTCATTTAGTAGTATTTTTCCTTGTCCCTTTTCCTTTTTAAATAGTAATAGGAATATTGTAAAGCTGGTTTAAACGATGAGAAGAGAAAGTGGCCTCTAGTTCCCAGTCTGTCTTCTCAGGACTCCTACACTTTTCTGTTTTTCTGTGTGTATCTTTCAAAGATATTCTTCACATACATACGTATATAAAATCTTTTAAAATCCACAAATGGCAGCTTCCTAAATACACTGTTCTGTCACTGGCTTTTTTTTCCCCACTATGCAGTATATCTTGGCTATGGTTTCATATCAGCATATTAAGATCTTCCTCATTTTTTATAACGACTGCACAGTACACTTTGCATGGGATGTAGCGTGCTTTATGGGTTTTAAATAAAGCTGGTGTCTGCTCCTAATCAGGTACCTTTCTCTCCTCGGGCTTTAAGAATATGGTCTCATAAATCCGCAACAACCCTTGGGAAAAGAGAGACTTTTTCTCTTCAGCCCTATTTTAACCATAGGATAGCCTGTCTTGGTTGGGTTCACCAGAGGTGGAACCTGAGACCAGGATTCCAGCAGGGATAACCTGGAAGGAAACAGCAGCAGGTGAGGCAGGAGGGAAGGAGTCGTCGAAGGAGGTGTTAGCAGGCAGGTGCCACTGCAGACAACTGGGCTTCGTTCCTCAAGGCGCACTCCGAGGAAGCGCAGAGCATGCCTTGGGGTTATTCCACCTGAAGTGTGGGGGAGCTGGCCACTAGTGACTGACAGGTTGCTCGTGGAAGTGGGGTTGCTAAATTCTCCTACCATTTCTCGCCTGCCTCACAGGGCATGGGGACTCCACTGACCAGAGAAAACCCTCAGCCCAAGAGATGCAGGTGCCAGTAGCTGGAAGTTGGGCAGTTGTGCACTGAAATGCTAAGGGCAAGGGGTATAGTTGGCATACCAACAGCAGTTGCCACGGCTGAAGGCTAGAGCTTCTAGATTCTTCTATATACATAAAAAGAGCCACGGACCTGGATGTGGTGCCAGAAACAGACTGTTTTCCTAGCTCTCTCCTACTGGGGACCTTGGGTGAGTTGAGTCATTCAAGTCTTTGGAGCTTAACTTTCCTCATCTGGAATATGGGGCTAGTGGCATTCACCTCTCAGGATAACTGTGGACTAAATGAGGATTTCCAGTTTTGGGAAAAAGATTTCAGAGTCCTGAGTGCTGGTGATTTGTTACTATGGAGCAGCCAACCCCCGCGGGGGGGGGGGGGGGGCAGGGGGAAAGAAGGCCATTAACATCCTTCAGAATCGGCACAACATGACTGCATTTGTCGAGATCAGAGCCCCCATTCCCTGTGGTCATGCAAGTTATTCTCCAGAAATGCCAGAGGTCAAATTCAAACCAATGTAAATGGCACCAGGATGCCAAGAAGAGGAAGAGGACAATGCTTCCCAGGGACACTCCTTCTGTCAGGAGCACAGCAGACAGCTCTTTGGTCCTGCGGTAGCAGGAATACCATGTTTGCTTTTCAAAATAGCCTAGATTTTAGAGTCAGAAAGATTCTTCGGAGTCTTGTTCTATTGCCCACCCAGGCTGCAGTGCAGTGGCATGACCACAGCTCACTGCAACCCCCACCTCCCTGGTTCAAGCGATTCTCCTGTCTCAGCCTCCTGCGTAGCTAGGACTACAGGCATGTGCCACCACACTCAGCTAATTTTTTGTATTTTTAGTGGAGATGAGGTTTCACCATGTTGGCCAGGCTGGTCTCGAACTCCTGACCTCAAGCAATTCACCCACCTCTGGCTCCTAAAGTGCTGGGATTACAGGCATGAGCCACCATACTTGGCCAGAAAGATTCTTAAAGCTTGGTTAGCTCATTGGTTTCAAGCATTTTTAGCCTTCAAATTCATTCTGTTTTTTTTTTTTTTTTTTTTAGAGGCAGCCTCGCTCTGTCTCCAGTCTGGAGTGCAATGGCACAATTTTGGCTTACTGGAACCTCTTGCCTTCTAGGTTTAAATGATTCTCCTGCCTCAGGCTCCTGAGTAGCTAGGATTACAGGCATGTGCCACCATGCCCAGCTAATTTTGTATTTTTAGCAGAGATGGGGTTTCACCATGTTGGCCAGGATGGTCTCAGTCTCCTGACCTCGTGATCTGCCCTCCTCAGCCCTCCTCAGCCCTCAAAGTGCTGGCATTACAGGTGTACACCACTGTGCTGGCCTGAATTCGTTCTTTAAAGAGAATGGTATTCAGAAGCTTTCTCTAACAAAAGTGGAGGCTCCTCAGGTGGCATTTGGTGGCATCCAGGCCCTCTCTCAGATCCTGCCACATCCACCTCCTCCTTTGCCCATACCAGCTAGGCCTTAGGTGCCCCCAGGCTCTGCAGGTGCTGTTTAAAAACAACTTGTCTGGTATGCCCCTTTTCAATGAATAGAAGAAGAGACGGCCCACTGTGACATGGGTACAGGGAACCCAGGCCAAGGCACTTCGGCAGGGGAGAAGGTCTCTGTTGGGGCTGTGAGGCCCCATCTTGGAGAGGATGAAACTGGCGGTGACCTCTGCCCCCTTGCTCTGATTCTGTGCTTTAAGGATAGCTTTTGGGGTCCATTTGCCTCTGACCCCTTTTAACCCCTCTCCTAAGCTCCCAGTCTGGCCCCAGGAGCTCGTCAACTCATTTGCTGTCTAGCTGAGCACGCTCTTCCCCCATCACCTTTTGCTCTCTGGCACCTAGACCAGCAGGAATTCCTGCTTCCTCCCTGGCCCGAGGCATTGTCCTGCTGGGCTCACCTCCCTCCCGCCAAGCCTTCTGCTTGGAAAGGGGCAAGATGCCTGGAGAGAGGAGGTGCCCGGCCTGGCGTAGCCGAGCTGTTACAGAGCTTTTTGGAGCACAGGTGATGCCCAGTTTTTAAACCACTGTTTTCAGGCATTTTCAGTTTGGCCTTTCTTTTTACTCAGATTAGCCTCTTCTAAGGGGGCCCTGTCACCGCTCCAGCAATCAGCCAAATGGCACAGAAGGGCAGATTCTTGATTACTAATGAGCATATCGTTTCTCCAGGAAGGAACGGATGGAAATGGGTTTGGATGTTGTCACGTGTATTGGCAAGATCTCTCTGTTGTAACTGTCATTGCCCGGCAGGTGGACCCCTGGAGCCACAGTTTTCTCATCTGAACTTGGGACTGTGGTATCTTCCCTCTTGAGGCGCTTTGAATCCTACATAGAATGACACATGGGAAAGGCCTTTGGAAATCGGAAAGGCTGCAGAACTGGAAGAGATTGTCTTATTACCGTACCTTGTTGCTGGCTTGTCTAAGGCTGAATGCCAATCCCACAGAAAGCCTGGCATGGTGGGCTTCTTCAGGGAACCTTACTCTGCCTGGACAGAGCTGTTCCTTCGTATGCCCACCAGCAGAGGGGATGGGAGTCGGTGGATGGGGGACGGGAGTCCAATGCCCCAGTGGAAAACAGGCTTCCCATACTCGGGTGGGAAGATTCTGAGTATGTCCTCCTTGGTACCTTACAGATGTGCTGGCAGCATCAGGCCCCAGTAACCTGCTCATTCATGTGCACTTTCCTGGCACTTCTCCCTTCCCTGCCTCACTTTCCCCTTTTCCCCTCATCCCTACTTCCTGGGGGTCTCCTCCCGCATAAAGTGCCTGTACCCAAGTCCTTGTTTCACAGACTGGTTTCAATGAACCCGGACGAAGATACGCAGCCACTTGGGCAGCAGTGGGAGGGGACTGAGAGGGTGTAGAAAGATCGCAGAAGGTTGAGTCCTCCTGTAACTGAGAGGGAAGCAGGGCGCAGAGATGAGAGATCCAGGTTAAAAGGCCCAGGAAGGCTACAGGGCCCCTGGGACTACCTAACCCCTGCTGGCTCGACCCTGACCGAGCCTGAGGCTTCCAGCCCTGGCTAGCTTTTCTTCAGAGTGTTCTTCTGAAGCTCACTGCTAGGCTCACCCGTGTTCAGCTGTGCGGGGGACAGCACACAGGTGTTCAGTGGCACAGCAGAGGTTCAACATCTCAGTTCAGTGCACGCCTGCTCAGCACTGTGCCGTGTGGAGCATTTGAGGCTGTGCCTGGGGGCAGGTTTTAAAGGGTCAAGCGTGGGGCTGAGGATTTTAGCCACTATCCTGAGGGTAGTTGATGAAAGTTTTAATCAGGGAGGGACAAGTTCAGAGTGGCACACTCATGTTTTGAAGTTCCTTCTCGTGTCAGCTATACCATAAACCACCGGTTCCTGGCTGTCCTGAGAACTTCTGACTTTAACTCTGGCTTCCTAACCTCTTTTATGACCAGATCTTTCCAGGGGCTACTTATGCCTGTGGCTTTGGTCATATCCTACCTTGTCAAATAGAGAACCTAGGCCCATTTATTTTCCCATGGAGTTTTTGGGAGTCAGGAAGACCTGAATTCTAACTGCAAGGCTACCAGTTTCTGGCTGTGTAACTTCAACATATGTACACACACACACACACGTGTAAACTTTGATTTTAGGTTCAGAGGCACATGTGCAGGTTTGTTATGTCGATAAACTTGTGTCACGGGGGTTTGTTGTACAGATTGGTTTGTCATCCAGGTACTAAGCCCAGCACCCAGTGGCTGTTTTCCTGATCCTCTCCCTCCTTCCACCATCCACTCTCAAATACGTTCCAGTGTCTGTTGTTCCTCTCTGTGTCCATGAGTTCTCATTATTTGCTCCCACTTATAAGTGTTAACAACTAGTATTTGATTTTTTGTTCCTGTGTTAGTTTGCTAAGGATAATGGCCCCAGCTCCATTCATGTTCTGCAGAAATCATGATCTCATTCTTTTTCATGGCTGCATAGCATTCCATGATATATACACACCACATCTTCTTTATCTGGTCTGTCACTGATGAACATTTAGGTTGATTCCATGTCTTTGCTATTGTGAATAATGCTGTAATGAACATTCACATGCATGTGTCTTCATGGTAGAATTATTTATATACCTTTTGGTATATACCCAGTAAAGGGATTGCTGGGTCAAATGGTAGTTCTATTTTAGCTCTTTGAGGAATCGCCACACTGCTTTCCACAATGGTTGAACTAATTTATGCTCCCACCAACAGTGCATAAATGTGTCCTTTTCTCCACCACCTCACCCGCATTTGTTATTTTTTGACTTTTTAATAGTAGCCATTCTGATTGGTGTGAGATGGTATCTCGCTGTATTTTGATTTGCATTTCTCTAATGAACAGTGATATTGAGCTTTTAAAAATACACTTGTTGGCTGCATGTATGTCTTTTGAAAAGTGTCTGTTCATGTCCTTTTCCCACTTTTTAATGGTTTTTTTTTTCTTGTAAATTTGTGTAAGTTTCTTATAGATACTGGATATTAGACCTTTGTCAGATCCATAGTTTGCAAATATGTTCTGCCATTCTGTAATCAACCAATATTTTTAATTTGTCTTTTTTTCTCATCTGTTAAAAAATCATGTCTGTCATGAATAAATAAAATAATTCCTAGGTGTAGAGCATAGATTTTATCCACCTTAGCAGATATTCAATCTCACTAATAGTTAAAAAAATGCTCACGATGTGGGAGGTAACAGGATCATTAACACATATTTTCTATTTTCTGGGCCCAGCACCTCATGGGAAAGTCTGGCTTGTGGTTTAACTGATGGTGTCTAGTGGGTGCCAATTGCCTGTTTGTTCCCTGCTCTCTTCTTGATGACCCCTCTCCTCTCTGGCTTCCTCAGGTGGTTCAAAACCCGAACACGCACAGGGGCCTGCTCCTCTTCTGGCTCACAGGAGAAATGAGCTGGCGGCAGGAGACCAGTGTCCATCTGATGAAGCAGTAAACCACGTGGCAGGTACGTGTCGCTGTAAACAGCTTCCCTTCGTTACCTCCTTACTCGAAGCCCTTGCTTTTAGTCCCACATCATCCCTTGGTGCCGACACAACCGAACCAAAGCCGGTCTCCCTAGCGACTGAGCCACAGCAGGGTTGGTCTGACCACCCCCTCATGGTTTGCAACCATGCACAAGTCCTCGTTTTATTTCTGCTGCAGGACAGGTTGGCTACCGGCTGCGTTTTGGAGCTAGAAACATGATTTTGCTTCTTAAAGGATTAAAGAGGCACACACTGGGCTTCTTTGTGCTAGTTCTTTTGTATCTCCTTTCCCTGTCCCTGCATGGATTATTTTGGTGCATGCTGCAGACGTATTTTTGGAACTTGAATCCTGAGCAAGTGAGAAGACTGATTGGATGCTGCCCAAGGCTCTGCGTGAGAAACGTTGCACAAACGCAACGTGTGGTTGCCGCTGACAGGGAGGATCACGAGCTCGCTGGGATGTACGGAAAGATGAGGTGGCAGAGGTGTTCCAGGTGCAGGTGTATCTTGCCCAGGGTGCCCACCTAGCAAGTGATAACAAAGGCTAGAGTCACAGTGCTAGGCCCTGGGCTTAGACTGGGGAGTTAGGGACAGGGTGAGCGCAGCAGACACTCCTATTTAAAAGGGAAGGAACAACAGGGACATAGCAGTTACTGGCCCATAGTAATTCTGAAATCTCACAATAAAGAGAAAGAGATGGGGAGAGAGAAAGCCTCATTTCTTTAAGCAGGAGGGTGGTGGGTGTGCACAGAATAAGGGAAGAATGACTACATTTTCTCTTCCTGAATGTTCTGGGCCGGCCCAACTTGCCAACTAAGGTGATGTCGTCAGTCGTGGCATCACAACACTTCTAACAGTGTCCCAATCTGGCAGCAGCTGTCATTGAAAACAAATCACTGGGGTTTGGCAGAGTGAGGTAGGTGGCGGCTCTGCCCTCAGCAGTGATCAGCAGAGTTAAAAATGGTTTGACCAACGCATTACTAGGAAAACCGGCAAAATAAAACCACAGGTGCCTTGTTGCTTCTCCCCCAACTCCCACGTGAGTTCTGTGTGGCACACAGATGTCAATAAAGTGATTATTTTATGCCATGTTTATCTGGCATTGGCTGGTGCTTGTGGGTTGGTATAAGTGACTACCCCCAGGCAGAGAGCAGTAAAAAGGCATAAACAGCATCATGGAAAAGGGAGAAAGGACAGCAAGGCACACAGGGAAGGGGCCCACTGGGATATGGGGGATGGGATAGGAATCTCTGGTTCTCCATCAGAGCTCAAGGGGTGTGTGTGTATGTTTGCTTTGTGTGTGCTGTGTGCATGTCTGTATGTGTCTCTGCAGGTATATGCCCCTGAATATGTATGTGCGTGTGTGTGTATGTGTGTGCAGGTGTGTGTGCGTGTGCATGTGTGCATGTCTGTATGTGTCTCTGCAGGTATATGCACCTGCATGTGTATGTGTGTGTGTGTATATGTGTGTGCAGGTATGTGTGCGTGTGCATGTGTGCATGTCTGTATGTGTCTCTGCAGGTATATGCACCTGCATGTGTATGTGCGTGCATGTGTATATGTGTGTGCATGGTGTGTGTGCGTGTATATGCATGTTTGTGTGCATGTGTGTGCATGTGTATATGCATGTGTGTGTGCATGTGTGTGTACGTGTGTGTGTTGAAAGGATCAAGAAATATAGCAAAAAGAGAAGTTCTGTTGTTGCAGGAGACATTCCAGAGTGAAGTCACGGATGAGGCCTGTGTGGGGAAGGTGGGAGGCCAGAGAGAGGGTCTAGGCAGGCTAAGGGAGCAATGCAAAGAGAAGGGAGTGAGGTGGGCCTGTGAGATAGAACAGGTTTGTTTCCTTTTTTAAAAATCAAGAGAAAAAAAGGTCAGGGACAACTACAGTGTAATTCAGCTTTTCTGGGCTGGGGCTGCCTACTCGTGTGGGAGCCAGTAGGCAAGGATCTGTGTGCTCCCCAGGCTAGACCGGGTGAGCCAAGCAGGGCCTCACTGCTGTGTTCTTCCTACCTTGAATGGAGCGGTGACACTTGCAGCTGCCGCAACATATGACCAAGAGACAACAGATCATCAGTGTAAGTGGGGCAGAGGGAAAATAAAGTAGAAAGATACAGGAAAGTGCAACTTGGGGCATCAGTGAGCCCTGACCTGCTACCTCAGATTACCAGGCCTCCCCCTCTTTCTTTGTGTTTCTCTTCTGACATCAAGAAATGATAACACCAGCCCAGAATGGTGGGGGACCCAGGAGACGTCTGGAGGATGTCCAGACCCCAGAAGAAAACCTGGGGTCTCACACTAGGACCACAATGTACTATGGATTGTTTTTATATGTTGCTCAATGTAGAAGGATAAATTTTAAAAAGTGTAAACTGATGTCTATAGTTTTAGTTCCCTCATTTTTACCGTAGTGTTTGCCCTGCCCCCCTACTTTTCAAGAAACTGGGAGGCTGTCCTGAGTTAATTGTTTCAGGAGAAAAAGTGGCAGCCAGAGAGTAGAATGTAGCCTGAGAGTTCCCTCCTGACTTTGGGCCCTGAACCTGGAGCTCTCAGGAGAGAAAAATACCCTGGGCATAGAGAGAATGCTCAGGGTACCACGAGGGAGACTAGAGTGTCTGAGGAGATGAGGCTTCTCCCAGGGCTGGGAGGAAGGGAGCCAGAAGGAAAGTGATGAAAGCACAGGTCCCTGAGGCCCTGTAGAGAGAGATCCCAGTTGCAGCTTCTTAATCAATGGAGCATCAGGGAGGCAGCTGAACCCAACAGGGGCTGTTGGGATCTGAGGGTGGAGGTCCATGCTGTTTCCTCTGTGGAGTCCTGGGGAGGTGGGGATGGCTCTGTGGCAAGTGGAGGAGACAGCCTGGTGAGAGATTCTGTTGTTCTCCCCATTCCATGTAGCATGGCATAGAAATAGGGAATAGAATCAGGTTTGAGGGCCCAGAGGAGTCATAGGACAGGAATAAGGGACAACTCAAAAAACAACTTATGCAGATGGTAACTGGGAAGGATGGGATGAGGACTTCTTATCTGATACCTGAGGGGACAGGTGACTTGCTGATCAGTCCCATCCTGCCCTTGCTATGCCTTGGCTCTCTGGATGTTCTCAGGAATTTAAACTGTACTAGTTACAGTTTCCCTGAAACAGAGCCTGAGGCAACCATTCATATGCAAGTAATTTATTTGGGAGTAGTTCCCAGCAGGAGTTCCAAGCAGAAGTCAGGGAGTGGGATGAGGGAGTGAGGGAAGGAGGAAAATCAATGAAGGAGGCATTCACGAGCAAGTTATCACTGTGGGCAGATGAGGCTCAGTTTCTCTGGGAAACCTCTGAAGAATGAGCCTCAAAATTGCCCTCCCAGAGAATAAGGGGGCTAGGATACATTGTCACCGAGGCAGCAAAGCACAGGTGCATGGTGGCATGTGCTTGACTTAGGGGCAAACAGCATGCCTGTCTCCACAACTGGGCTGAAACCAGGTGCTTGAGGGGCCTTTGTGTGCAGCATTGCCCAAGCCTGGGAAGGGCAGAGGCCAGCAATTGCTCGAGTTTAAGTTATCACCCTGGTGGAATGAGCTCAGAAGAGAAATTAAGTGGGGTAATAGAAAACTAAAGAAAGTTATATTTGTGGCACATCTGTGTTTCTACATTGAGATTTTATATCTGTTTTATATAGAACATTAAGACTAATGTCAGTTCCATGTAATGAGATGAATGTAAATTTTAGAGTCAGACTAGCACTGGATTTGAATCATGTCACTTACTAGCTGGGTGACTGGATTTATCATGTCACCTCTCTGATTTCTGATCCTGCATGTGTCAAACCAAGAATGGTGACAACTACCTTAAAGGGTTGCTGAGGGGTTAACAGTGACTCATGTGACAGCCCCAGTGACGAGCTCCTCACATGCACCATTTTACTAAACCTTAGCTAGTTTCCATGCGTTGGTCCACCTATTATTAAGAGAATATTGTCACTCAAAAAGTTTTCAGTAAAGTTATTCCTTCTGTGGCAAACAGATTTAAATGGGGTGAACCCAGATGTCATTGTCCTCAGGGCCCTGGAGCCTGGAACAGCCATACCTGGAAAGTAGGCCACTCAGAGACTAGCGTTTTCTTCTTTTTCTCTCCAAGTATGGCACATATTGCACATGGGCTCATTTTCCCAAATGACCTTTGCAAATTAAGCATCTTACTTTGCTACTTGTTTTTGGGTTGGAAGCAGTACAGTAGAGACATTCTCCTCCCTTCTCCTTTCTAATGTCTCTCACTACAAGTCCGAATGTTTTTCAGTTCACTGATACAAGTGGTGAGAAATGCATCTGTATTTACAAAAGTCAAGTTGACTACAGCTTGATACAGCTTCAGCGGAGGATATACAGAGCGGTGAGGTAGCAGCACTGCTTTGGGCACAGTTGTTCTTGAATACCAGCGGACTCAGTGGAGACTCCCGTAGATAAAATGTCTGCCCTCCTCAGAGGCCTGCACTGGAGCACACTGCCGTGTTCTGAACTCGAAGGAAGGTATGGACTGTGGAGCATGTGGCACTGCTCTAGGCTCCCTTGTTCTTCCAAGGTGCCCAGCTTAGTGGTCTTTCCTCCAACGGGTAGCACCCACTTTGGGACCGCCAGATTGACATTTCAGCAACTGAACATACTTGGCCCCTCTTCACTCATGTTGCAAGCCTCAGGCATGCTATGGAAAGTCCTGAAATCTCAGCTCCTAAACCTGGGTAAGCATCTGATATTGTTTGGCTCTGTGTCCCCACCCAAATCTCATCTTGAATTCTAATCCCATGTGCCAAGGGAGGACCTGGGGGGAGCTGATGGATTTTGAGCACGGTTTCCCCCACACTGTTCTTCTTCTGATAGAGTTCTCATGAGATCTGGTTGTTTAATAATTGTGTGGCTCTTCCCTGGCCCTCCCCTTTTTCTGCCTTGTGAATTAGGTGCTTTCTTCTCCTTCGCCTTCCACCATGATTATAAGTTTCCTGAAGCCTCCTCAGCCATACAAAACTATGAATCAATTGAACCTCTTTTATTTATAAATTACCAAGTATCTTTATAGCAGTGTGAAAATGGACTAATACAGAGAATTGGTAACTGGAGTGCTGCTATAAAGATACCTAACAATGTGGAAGCAACTTTGGAAACAGGTAACAAGCAAAGGTTGGAACAGTTTGGAGGGCTCTGAAGAAGATAGGAAAATATGGGACAGTTTAGAATTTCCTAGAGACTTGTTGAATGGTTTTGACCAAAATGCTTATAGTGATATGGATAATGAAGTTCAGGCTGAGGTGGCCTCAGATGGAGATGAGGAACTTATTGGAAACTGAAGCAAATGTCACTCTTGCTATGTTTAGGCAAAAGGACTGGCAGCATTTTGCCCCTGCCCTAGAGATCTGTGGAATTTTGAACTTGAGAGAGATGACTTAGGGTATCTAACATATGAAATTTGTAAGGAGCAAAGCATTCAAGAGGTGACCTGGCTTTTCTTGAAAGTGTACCATTGTATGTGCTCACAAAGAGATGGTTTGAAATGGTAACTTATGTTTAAAAGGAAAGCAGAGCAAAAACGTTTGGAAAATTTGCAGCCCAACCATGTGATAGAAAAGAAAAACCCATTTTCTGGGAAAAATTGAAGCCTGCTGCAGAAATTTGCATAAGTAACAAGAAGCCAAATGTTAATAGCTGAGACAGTGGGGTAAATGTCTTTCAGACATCTTCACAGCCACCCCATCACAGGCCCAGAGGCCTAGGAGGGAAAAACGGTTTCTTGAGCTGGGCCCAGGGCACCGCTGCTCTGTACAGCCTTGGAACATGGTGCCCTGCATCCTAGCTGCTCCAGCTCTAGTTGTGGCTAAAAAGGGCCAAGGTACATTGGGTTGTGGCATCAGAGGGTGTAAGCCCCAAGTCTTGGTGGCTTCCATGTGGTGTTGGTCCTGTTGGTATGCAGAAAAAAGAATTGAGCTTTGGGAGCCTCCATGTAGATTTCAGAGGATATATGGAAATGTGTGTATGTCCAGGCAGAAGTCTGCTTCAGGGACAGAGCCTCATGGAGATCTTCTACTAGGGCAATGCCAAAGGAAATGTGGGGTTGGACCCTTCACACAGAGTCCTCACTGGGGCACTGCCTAGTGGAGCTGTGAGAAGAGGACCACTGTACACTAGACTCCAGGGTGGCAGATTCACTGACAGCTTGTACTGTGTGCCTGGAAAAGTGGCAGGCATTCAACACCAGCCCATGAAAGCAACTGTGGGGGCTATACCCTGCAGAGCCACAGGGGTGGAACTACCCAAGGCCATGGTAGCCCACCTCTTGTATCAATGTGCCCTTAATGTGAGACATGGAGTCAAAGGAGATTATTTTGGAGTTTTAAGACTGCCTGGCCAGGTTTCAGAATTGCATGGAACCTGTGGCTTCTTTGTTTTGGCCAGTTTTGCCAATTTTGAATGGGAACATCTATCCAACATCTGTACGTTCATTGTATCTAGGCAGTAACTAACTTGTTTTTGACTCCACAGGCTCATAGGTGAAGGAACTTGCCTTGTCTCAGATGAGACTTTGGACTTGGACTTTTGAGTTAATGCTGGAATAAGTTAAGACTTTGGGGTATTATTGGGAACACACAACTGGTTTTGAAATGTGAAAAGGACAAGAACTTTTGGAGGGGCCAAGGGTGAAATGGTATAGTTTGGCTCTGTGTCCCAACCCAAATTTCATCTCTAATTGTAATTTCCAAATGTCAAGGGAGAAACTTGGGGATAGGTGATTGGATCATGGGAGTGGTTTCCAGCATGCTGTTCTTGTGATAGAGTCCTCATGAGATTTCATTGTTTGATAAGTGTGTGGCTCTTCCCCACACCCCACCTCTTGCCACTTTGTGAAGAAGGTCCTTACTTTGCCTTTGCCTTCTGCCATGATTGTAAGTTTCCTGAGGTCTCCCCAGCCATGCAGAAGCGTGAGTCAATTACATTTTTCTTTATAAGTTACCAGCTCAGGCAGTATCTTTATAGCAGTGTAAAAACACATTAATTTCTTACTTATCTTCTTAGCCTGCTCAGCCTCGTCTGTTGTCCTCAGTTTTCATTTCAGCTTGGACCTGCCTCTCTTCTCAGTCCTCTGGTGAAATATCTATTTGGCTTCTATATTTTCATTTCACCTCCATATGCTTTTTCTATATGGACTTCCTAGGCATTTTGCTTTGAGGGAAGAGTTCATCTCACTCTGTGAATCACCATGTGTACCAGTCAGTTTTAATTACAATGATACAGCATAAGAAATAGCACACATTGATTGTTTTTGGTTATTGTTCTGTGGGGCAGTGAATGTGGTCCTGCTTCTGATTGTGTGTTGCTGGGGGCTCCTCTTCTGATACCACAGGCTCCTGGAAACATGTCCTTCTCATGTCAAATGGCAGAGGCTCAAGAAGCCAAGCCAGGCAAAGCAAGTGCATTTAAAGCCTCTGCTCTCTTCATATTCATACAGAGGAAATGACAGATAGGAGGCAGGACTAACTTGCAGCTTCCACTTGGATTGACAGAGCAGTGTGTGGAGACTCACATCATGAACTTTTGCTCCAAGAACCATGGGAGGAACATACAGGAAAGCCAAGATAATCCATACACCCTTTGATAAAAACAGATAGCTGCTGCAGGCCCCAGGACACAGCTGAAAAAGTGAGTGCTCAAAGTGTGAAAGTGTGAAAGGGGGGTCATCTGTCCCCAAACAGACACCCTCCATGGAATGCCCGAAGGCCCAGATCATGGGACAAGTGATCATTTGACCTACCTGGAGCTGAGACAAGTTTAGAAAACTGAGTGACATGCAGAGATAGAAGAAGCAACAGGAGAGCTCTGTGGGCACTCTTGGTCCCCAGGAAAGCCATTTCTGACTTTGTCTCACAGGGATCCTTGGGGAAGGCTGCAGGAGGAACTGGGAAAAGACTACAAGGAGAAGAAAACTAGCAGCTGAACTTTGTAACAATTTTAACCCCATGTGAAATTTTGTGGACAGAATCTCAGGGAGGTGGTGGACCAGGAGTGCAGACACAGCACAGAAGCTGCAGCAGGAGTGGAGACGTAAAACCCAAAAGCTCTGTTTGCTTTCTCAGCTGGGAGGCTGGTAGCCTAAGGCGAGTTCTCAGCCCTGCTCACCTGCTGCCTGGAAACAAACTCAGTGCTGTTGGGGGGGACATGGTGAGGGAACTGGGCTGCATGGGAGCTGTGTGAGGTCTGTAAATGCTGGTTCCCCCCACTTCCCTGGAGCCGTGCATGACACAGCAGCAGCAGCAGCCATAATCCCCTGGGAACACAACTCCATTGGCCTGAGAACCTACAGCAGCTGCAGCAAGCCCCACCGAAGGAGAGTCTAAGCTCAGACATATCTAACCCTGCCCCCACCTGATGGTCTTTTTCTACCTGCCCTGGTAGCCAAAGACAAGGGACATAATCTCTTGGGAGCTCTGTGTCCCCACCCACTGCCCAATCCTTCCTATACCACTGCAGCTCATGCTTTCTTGAAAGCACCATTTCCTAACTGGAGGCCAACCAATGCAAAACTTGCTCAATAAACAAAACTACAATGAAGAATCCTCATAGAGTCCACTTCACTTCCCTGCTACCTCCAATGGACGAGGTGCTGGTATCCACAGCTGAGAGACCTGAAGATGATTCATGTCACAGGACTCTGCAGACACCCCCCCATACTAGCCCAGAACCCAAGAAATAACAGTCACTACAGTTCAGCTCTCAGGAAGCCACATCCCTAGGGGAAGGGGGAGAGCACCAAACCATATCAAAGGAACACCTTGTGGGACACAGAATCTTAACAGCAGCCCTTGTGTGCCAGATCTTCCTTCTGACATAGTCTACCTAAAAAAGAGAGTACCACAAAAACTCTGGTAATGACAAAACAAGGTTCTTTAACACCTCCAAAAGATCATACTAGCTTACCAGCAGTAGGTCCAAACCAAGAATAATTCTCTGAATTGCTAGAAAAAGAATTCAGAAGGTTAATTGCATAGCTGATCAAGGAGGCACCAGTGACAGGCGAAGTCTACTGTAATGAAATAAAAAAAGGTACAAAACATAAAGGAAAAAATGTCAGTGAAATGGCATAAAATAAATAGCATAAATAAAAACAATCAGAGCTGGAAATGAGAGACACACTTAGAGAAATGCAAAATACAGTGGAACGTCTCAGCAATAGAATAAAACATAGAAGAAAGAACTTCAAAGTTTAAAGACAAGGCTTTTGAATTAACTCAATCCAACAAGGACACAGAAAAAGAAAATAATAAAAATGAAAGAACAAAGTCTTTAAGAAATCTGAGATTACGTTAAATGACCAAACCTAAGAATAATCGGTGTTCTTGAAGAAGAAGAAAAATCTAAAAGTTTGGAGAACATTATTCAAGGGACTAATTGAGAGGAAGACTCCCCTGGCCTTGCTAGAGATCTAGACATCCAAATGCAAGAAGCTCAAAGAACACCTGGGAAATTTATTGCAAAAAGGTTATCACCTAGATACATACTCATCAGGCTTCTAAAGTCAAGATGAAGGAAAGAATCTTAAGAGCTGTGGGGCAAAAGTACTAGGTAACCTATAAAGAAAAAACTATCAGATTAACAGATTTCTCAGCAGAAACCCTACAAGCTAGAAGGGATTGGGGCTATAGCTTTAGCCTCCTTAAACAAAATAATTATCAGCCAAGAATTTAGTACCAGTAAAACTAAGCTTCATAAATGAAGGGATGATACAGTCTTTTTCAAACAAACAAATACTGAGAGTTTGCCACTACCAAGCCAGTACTACAAGAACTACTAAAAGGAGCCCTAAATCTTGAAACAAATCCTCTAAATACACCAAAATAGAACCTCCTTAAAGCAGAACTCTCACAGGACCTACCTGTAAAACAAAAATACAATTAGGAAAAAAAAACCAAGGTATTCAGGCAACAAATAGCATGATGTATAGAAGAGTACCTCAGTCTCAGTACTAACATTGAATGTAAATGGTCAAAATACTCCACTTAAAAGGTTCAGAATGTCAGGATTCACCAACCAAGTATCTGCTGTCTTCAAGAGACTCACCTAACACATAAGAATACACATAAACTTAAGGTAAAAGGGTGGAAAAGGATAGTCCATGCAGATGAACACCAAAAGTGAGCAGGTGTAGCTATTTTTATATCAGACAAAACGAACTTTAAAGCAAGAGCAGTTAAAAAAGACAAAGAAGGACATTATATAATGATAAAAGGACTTGCCCAGCAGGAAAATATCACAATCCTAAATATATATGCTTTAATGCTGAAGCTCCCAAATTTATAAAACAATTGCTAGACCTAAGAAATGAGATAGATGGCAACACAGTAGTAGCGGGGGACTTCAATACTCTACTGACAGCACTAGACCTGTCATCAAGACAGAAGGTCACCAAGAAACAATGGATTTAAACTACGCCTTACAACAAAGGGACTTAACAGATGTTTACAGAACATTTTACCCAACAACTGCAGAATAGATATTCTCTTCATCAGCACATGGAACATTCTTCAAGATACACCACTTAATAGGCCACAAAACAGTTTTCAATAAATTTAAGAAAATTGAAATTACATCAAGTACTCTCTTAGATCATAGTGGGATAAAACTGGAAATCAACCCCAAAAAGAAGCCTGAAAACCATGCAAATACATGGAAATTAAATAACATGCTTCTGAATGATCATTGGGTCAACAATGAAATTCAGATGGAAATCAAGAAATTTCTTTGAACTGAATGATAATAGTTAACAAAACCTCTGGATACAGCAAAGGTGGTGCTAACAGGAAAGTTCATAGCCTTAAATGCCTATATCAGAAACCCCAAAAGAGCACAAATAGACAATCTAAGGTCACACTTCAAGGAACTAGAGAAATGAGAACAAATCAAACCCAAGCCTAGCAGAAGAAAAGAAATAATGATGATCAGAGCAGAACTAAATGAAATTTAAAAAATACAAAAGATAAATGAAACACAAAGCTGGCTCTTTGAAAAGATAAACAAAATTGGTAGACCATTAGTGAGATTAAGCAAGAAAGGAGAGGGAAGGTCCAAATAAGTTTGATTAGAAAAGAAATAGGAAATATTACAACTAGTACCACAGAAATACAACAGATTATTCAGGGCTACAATGAATACCTTTACCTGCATAAACTAGACAACCTAGAGGAGGCAGATCAATTCCTGGAAATATACAACCCTCCTATGTTAAAGCAGGAAGAAATAAAAACTTGAAATTGTAATTTTAAAAATTGCCAACAAAGGAAGTCCAGGACCAGACAGATTCACAGCTGAATTCTAGCTGACATTTAAAGAATTGGTACCTATCCTATTGACACTATTCCACAAGAGAGAGAAAGAGGGAATCTTCCCTAAATCATTCTATGAGGCTGGTATCACCCTGATACCAAAACCAGGAGAGGACATAAAAAAAAAAAAAAGAAAACTACAGACCAATTTTCCTGATGAACATAGATGTAAAAATCCTTAACAAAATACTAGCTAACTGAATCCAACAGCATGTCAAAAAGATAATCCACCATGATCAAATGGGTTTCATGCCAGGGATGCAGGGATGGTTTAAAATACACAAGTCAGGCTGGGCATGGTGGCTCATGCCTGTAATTCTAGCACTTTGAGAGGCTGAAGTGGGTGGATCACCTGAGGTCAGGAGTTCAAGACCAGCCTGGCTAACATGGCAAAACCCCATCTGTACTAAAAATATGAAACAATTAGCTGGGTATGGTGGTCAGTGCCTGTAATCCCAGCTACTTGAGATGCTGAGGCAGAAAATTTCTTGAACCTTGGAGATGGAGGTTGCAGTGAGCTGAGATTGCACCATTGCACTCCAGCCTTGGTGACAGAGAGAAGCCCTGTCAAAAAAAAAAACAACAAAAAAAAACCAAAAACAGGAAGAACACATATGCAAGTCAATAAATGTGATACATCACATAAACAGAATTAAAAACAAAAATCAAATGATCATCTGACTAGACACAGAAAATGCATTTGACAAAATCCAGCATCCTTTTATGATTAAAAACTTGAGCAAAATCAGCATAGAAGGGACATGCCTCAAGGTGATAAAAAAACTATCTATGACAAACCCATAACCAACATTATACTGAACAGGGAAAAGTTGAAAGCATTCCGCCTGAGAACTGGAACAAGACAAGGATGCCCACTTTCACTACTTCTATCCAACATAGTACTGGGAGTTTTAGCCAGAACAATCAGACAAGAGAAATAAATAAAGGGCATCCAAATCTGTAAAGAGGAAGTCAAATTATGTTTGCTGATGATATGATCATATATCTAAAAAAGCCTAAAGACTCCTCCTAAAAGCTCCTAGAACTGATAAATCAATTCAGCAACATTTCAGGATACAAAATTAATGTACACAAATCAGTAGCTCTGCTATATACCAACAGTGATGAAACTGAGAATCAAATCAGGAACTCAACCCCCTTTACAATAGCAACAAACAAACAAACAAATAAATGACTTAGAAATATACTTAACCAAGTAGGTAAAAGACCTCCACAAGGAAAACTATAAAACACTGCTGAAGGAAATCATAGATGACACAAACAAATGGAAACACATCCCATGTGCATGGATTGGTAGAGTCAATATTGTGAAAATGGCCAGAGTGCCAAAAGCAATCTACAAATTCAATGCAATTCCTATCTAAATACCACCATAATTCTTCACAGAATTTGGAAAAACGATCCTAAAATTCATATGGAACCAAAAAAGAGCCCACATAGCCAAAGCAACACTAAGCAAAAAGAACAAATCTGGAAACATCACATTACCTGATTTCAAACTATACTATTAGGCCATAGTCATCAAAACAGCATGGTACTGGTACAGAAATAGGCATATAGACCAATGGAACAGAATAGAGAACAAATACTTACAGCCAACTGATCTTCAACAAAGCAAACAAAAACATAAAGTGGGGAGAGGACACCCTTTTCAACAAATGGTGCTGGGATAATTGGCAATGAAACTGGATCCTCATCTCTCATCTTATACAAAAATGATCTCAAGATGGATTAAAGCCTTAAATCTAAGACCTGAAACCATAACAATTCTAGAGGATAACATTGGGAAAAACCCTTCTAGACATTGTCTTAGGCAAAGACTTTATGACCAAGAACCCAAAAGCAAATGCAACAAAAATGAAGATAAATAGATGAAACTTAATTAAATTAGAAAGCTTCTGCACAGCAAAAGAGACAATTAGCAGTCAACAGACAATCCAGAGTGGAAGAAACTTTGCAATATACGTCTGACAAAGGACTAATATCCAGAATCCACAAGGAACACAAACAAATCAACAAGAGCAAACCTTGACATGAATAGACAGTTCTCAAAAGAAGATATAGAAATAGTCAACAAACATATATAAAACGCTCAACATCACTAATGATCAGGGAAATGCAAATCAAAACCACAATGTGATACCACCTCACTCCTGCAAGAATGGCCATAATAAAAAAATAATATGTTGGCGTGGATGTGGTGAAAAGGGAACACTTTTACACTGTTGGTGATAATGTAAACTAGTACAACCACTATGGAAAACAGTGTGGAGATTCCTTAAAGAACTGAAAGTAGACCTACCATTTGATCCAGCCATCCCATTCCTGGGTATCTACCCAGAGGAAAAGAAGTCATTATACAGAAAGATACCTCCACATGCATGTCTATAGCAGCACAATTTGCAATTGCAAAAATATGGAACCAGCCCAAATGTCCATCAATCAATCAGTGGATAAAGAAATTGTGATATATACATATATATATATAAAGTAATAGTACTCAGCCATAAAAAGGAACAAAATAATGGCATTTGTAGCAACCTGGATGGAACTGGAGACCATTATTATAAGTGAAGTAACTCAGGAATGGAAAACCAAACATCATATGTTCTCACTCATAAGTGGGAGCTGAGCTATGAGGACGCAAAGGCATAAGAATGATACAAAGGACGCTGGGGACTTGGAGGAAAGGGTGGGAGGGGTCTGGGGGGTAATGACGGCACACTTAGTATAGTGTACACACTGCTCAAGTGATGGGTGCACACATCTCAGAAATCACCACTAAAGAACTTATTCATGTCAAAGAGCACCTGTTCCCCAAAAACCTACTGAAATTAAAAAAAATAAAATAAAGCCTCTGCTCACTTCATATTTACTGACATTCCAGTGGGCAAAGCAAGTCACACAACTAATGCAGTGTCAGTGGTCTGAGGATGCACACTCTGCTGCTTTTAGACCCTGGAGAGTCACATGGGGCACTGCAGAGTCATGTGGCAAAGGATGTGATGGGGTCAGGGAAGAGTTGGAAAGGTAATCTAGCTTACCAAACCATGCCAGGTTCCATGGTCTGGGCAGCCTCTGGGCAGTCTGGGACAGCCCAACATCTGACTGTTAAGGAGATAAATTACCCTTGGTGGTGAGTAATCTTTCTGTGAATTACCAAGAGATGCTCCTTGTGGTAGGTTAATTATTGAAGGTGCCCCTTCCTTTAGAATAACACAGTCCCTAGTCTGGGTGCTTGGTTTGGCAAGGAGGGTACAGCCTGGAATTTAGCCCCCAGTTGCCCCCTGGGTGGGTCCCGTAGTGCAGGGGACGCTGCAGTCTGTGTGCTGTGACCCTGTGCACGCCCAGACAATGGTTTATAGGGCCAAGGAAAGCAGTTTTTTCATGACTGACTCTAAGCTCTGCAGGTTGAACCAGACTGGGATAGGGTTTTTTTTTTGTTTTTTTTCCTTTGGTCAACCCAAGTCAAAAAGCTTATTTATTTATTTATTTTTTAACTTCACTTTTAGAAAAGAAATAAGAATTTTTCCCTTTTTAAAAGTCACCTTGCCAGTCAACCACATAGGCCAAAGCTAACGTAGCAGAAACTGATGGCCACGGAACACCCTTAATTGTAGAGCAGCACACGTCTTTGAAGAAAGGCCCTGTTCGTCTTTCCCTGGGAATGACCACATAACCTGCAATTCCCCTCGCCTCCCAGCGTCCAAGGAAATGGCACACATCTTCAGACAACGGTATGAGTGAGTCTGAGCATGCAGGCTCCTGAGTGTTGACTGGTTCTGCAGTGTGGAGGAAGTGGGCAGTGTGCCCCATCACTGTCCTACCGTTTTTGTGACGGCCAGATGAGGTCACAAGGTGTCATTCTCACCTTTGTCCTGCCCACTTATCAGAAATCTAACAAAGAGGTCGGAACTCCAGAGTCCCTATCAGCATGGCTTCAGTTTCGGTTGGGAGGTGAGACCCAGGTTTTGGCCCATGGGATTACTGGCCCCAAATCTTTGACCCCGTCCTACCTCCTCACCCTTGCCATGGCCTCTCAGTGGGTAGTTCCCCACCCCTTGACTTTGACCAACGATACATGGGCAGAAGTAAGGATGTGCCACTTCCAAGCCTAGGCTGTCAGAGGCCTCGGATGTGCCTGCTTTTTCTCTGTGCCTCCGAGAGGAAGCCCCGGGTAGCAGTATCCCCCTTAGTCTGGTCCCTGGTGTGGAAACGTGTGGAGTAGATACAAGCCAAACCTCAATGAGAACCATGACCAGTTACATCCACAGCTTGAGGCAGAGCCACCCAGCCAAACCCAGTCTCATCAGGTAGCCTCCAGCGGACCTGTAGATACATAGGCCCACAGATCTGTGGATGCACGAATGAAAGTGTATGATTATTACGAAGACTTGGGGTGGCTTGTTCTATAGCATCATTGCAGCAACAATGAACTGATACACTCATTCTTTAGGAGATCGCCACATAGATTGACCTTGGGCGCCAGCCGCGGCTGGGGCTTAGGAAGCACCCCTGCAGAGAGGCCACTCTCTTTTTGACTTCAGGGCCAGGATCTGCATGGAGAAGAAAGTGTGAGACTCAATTAAGATACAATTAAGATCCTCCTCCATGGTCTCCTTTTTATGTACCGTCCTCATTATCCTGGCTTCTTTTCTTCTCGCTGTGGGAACGGCACTGCTGTTGCATGCTGATGAGCGTGTCTGTGGCCCAACTTCTGAACTAGAGATTTCTGAGTAATTAATTTGGATTTAAGCTTCTCTAGCCAGCCCTTGATAGACCCATGATTGAGTGCATTGGAAGGCCCTGATTTCTTCTGGGCATTTTTTGGGTGCTTAGAGGTCAAGAGTCATTTGGTACCTGCCTATCTAAAGTGAGTTTTGAAAAATGTGCCATTGCTTCAAGCAACTTTTGCTTACTCCTGGGATCCCAAACCCCTCCCCAGTGCTATGAACTTTTTTGCATTTCGTCTCTACCATTTAGTCACAGAGCAAGCTGACCTCGTGAAAGTGTAGAATACTTACTGGGCATAAGGCTCGGCTGCAGCTCAGACAGTGTGAGTACCGGCATCTTGACACAGGGCCCCTACTAGTTTGAATAAAGTGAGGAGCAGGTAGAAATAAAAATGTAATTCCAAAAGACAAGCGGAGAATCCACTCATGAACTAATAGCCCCAGCATTGAACATTGTTACTTTTGGATATATGATGTACTTTCTGATTTTTCCTATTTCCCAGTCTCCTTTAAGATCTAGTCTTCCTAGATTTCATCAGGTTAAGTAAAACCACTCTTGTTCTGAAATACTACAACGGCTTTCATGTTTTTGCCGTGTTCCAGGGTAAGAAATAAATTTTGTGTCCTAGTTCCACACATTTTTATCTAAGTCTAGTTTAACGTTTTACTCTATGCTTTCCTAGAGGTGGACCTCAAGACGAGATCCATATGCAGGTGGTTTATTTGGGAGATGATGCCAGAAAAGACCAGGGAAGAAGACAAGTGAACCTGGAAAGGAAAGGCAGACATTAAAGGGTGCATTATCAACAGTTGCTTCATTTCTCTGGGGAACACTGGAAAACAGTTTTGTGGGAACCAACCTTCAAGCTGGCCCCAGCGATCCTCACCTACTGTGTTCATGCCCTGTTTAATCCTCTCCCACAAGGAACCATGTGTGTGGCCTGTGTGGCCAACAGAACATGCTCTCTGAGGTGGCCCCAGTCTCCCTGTCTCCTGGTAGTCATACCCTTGTATAACCCCTTCCCCAAGAGTATGGGCCATGTATAAGCCATCATAAGTGAGCCCCTTCTAGCCAGTAGAATATGGTCAAGGTATAACTGTCAATTGTGAGATTAGGTTATAGCTTTCTTCCTGTTTCTGTTCTCTTGGTCTTTTCCTCACTGGCTCTGAGGAAAAACCAGCCACCATGTTGTGAGCTGCCCTATGGAAAGGCTCATGTGGTAGAGAAAGTGAAGCTGTTGACAGCCAAGGGAGTGAGCCGGGAGGGGAGGTGTGAGCCTGGAGGGGAGGAGTGAGCCTGGAGGGGAGGAGTGATCCTGGAGGGGAGGAGTGAACATGGAGGGGAGGAGTGAGTCTGGAAGGGAGAAGTGAGACTGGAAGGGAGGAGTGAGTCTGGAGGGGAGGAGTGAGACTGGAGGGGAGGAGTGAGACTGGAAGGGAGGAGTGAGTCTGGAGGGGAGGAGTGAGACTGGAGGGGAGGAGTGAGAATGGAAGGGAGGAGTGAGTCTGGAGGGGAGGAGTGAGACTGGAGGGGAGGAGTGAGACTGGAAGGGAGGAGTGAGTCTGGAGGGGAGGAGTGAGACTGGAGGGGAGGAGTGAGAATGGAAGGGAGGAGTGAGTCTGGAGGGGAGGAGTGAGACTGGAGGGGAGGAGTGATCCTGTAGGGGAGGAGTGAACATGGAGGGGAGGAGTGAGAATGGAAGGGAGGAGTGAGACTGGAAGGGAGGAGTGAGTCTGGAGGGGAGGAGTGAGACTGGAGGGGAGGAGTGAGTCTGGAGGGGAGGAGTGAGACTGGAAGGGAGGAGAGATACTGGAGGGGAGGAGTGAGACTGGAAGGGAGTGAGCCTGGAGGGGAGGAGTGAGCCTGGAAGGGGGGAGTGAGTCTGGAGGGGAGGACTGATCCTGGAGGGGAGGAGTGAACATGGAGGGGAGGAGTGAGTCTGGAAGGGAGGTGTGAGCCTGGAGGGGAGGAGTGAGTCTGGAAGGGAGGCATGAGACTGGAAGGGAGGAGTGAGTCTGGAGGGGAGGAGTGAGACTGGAGGGGAGGAGTGAGTCTGGAGGGGAGGAATGAGACTGGAGGGGAGGAGTGAGACTGCAGGGGAGGAGTGAGACTGGAAGGGAGTGAGCCTGGAGGGGAGGAGTGAGACTAGAGAAGAGGAGTGAGCCTGGAGGGGAGGAGTGAGCCTGGAAGGGAGGAGTGAGCCTGGAGGGGAGGACTGATCCTGGAGGGGAGGAGTGAACATGGAGGGGAGGAGTGAGTCTGGAAGGGAGGAGTGAGTCTGGAGGGGAGGAGTGAGCCTGGAGGGGAGGAGTGAGACTGGAGGGGAGGACTGATCCTGGTAGGGAGGAGTGAGTCTGGAAGGGAGGAGTGAGTCTGGAGGGGAGGAATGAGACTGGAGGGGAGGAGTGAGACTGGAAGGGAGTGAGCCTGGAGGGGAGGAGTGAGTCTGGAGGGGAGTGAGCCTGGAGGGGAGGAGTGAGTCTGGAGGGGAGGAGTGAGTCTGGAGGGGAGTGAGCCTGGAGGGGAGGAGTGAGTCTGGAAGGGAGGAGTGAGTCTGGAGGGGAGGAGTGAGCTGGAGGGGAGGAGTGAGTCTGGAGGGGAGGAGTGAGCTGGAGGGGAGGAGTGAGTCTGGAGGGGAGGAGTGAGTCTGGAAGGGAGGAGTGAGTCTGGAAGGGAGGAGTGAGTCTGGAGGGGAGGAGTGAGCTGGAGGGGAGGAGTGAGTCTGGAGGGGAGGAGTGAGTCTGGAAGGGAGGAGTGAGCTGGAGGGGAGGAGTGAGACTGGAGGGGAGGAGTGAGCTGGAGGGGAGGAGTGAGCTGGAGGGGAGGGGTGAGACTGGAGGGGAGGAGTGAGTCTGGAGGGGAGGAGTGAGCTGGAGGGGAGGAGTGAGCTGGAGGGGAGGAGTGAGCTGGAGGGGAGGGGTGAGACTGGAGGGGAGGAGTGAGTCTGGAGGTAGACCCTCCCTTAGTTGAGCCTTGAGATACCTGCAGCCTCAGCCAACACCTTGAGAGAGAACCCGCAGCCTTAAGGGAAACCTTGAGTCGGAGACACCCAGGTAAGCTGTGCCCAGATTTCCTGACCCCTAGAAATTGTGAGTTAATCATTTTTAAAGTCTTGGGGTAATTCGTTTTGTAGCAATAGATAATCAATTCTGTGTCTGACTTTTGAGGCGAGGTCATAAAAGACATTGCTCTTCTCGCTTTGATCTCTTTCTCTTGGATTCCCAGCCCTGGGGAAAGCCAGTCGCAGATCATGAGGAGATTCAAAAAGTCCTGTGGAGAGGTCCATGTGGTCATGAGCTGAGGCCTCTTGCCAACAGCCAGCACCAACTTGCCAGATCTGTGAATGAGCCATCTTGGAGGCAGATCATTCAGCGCCGTCACGCCTGTGGCTGGCTGCAGCCCCAGAAGACATCTTGACTACAATCCCATGAGCAATCTGGGGCCAGAACCACCAAGTCAAGTTGTTCCTTAATTTCTGACCCACAGAAACTGTAAAGTAGTGAAGTTATTGTTATATTAAGCTGTTATGTATTGTTGCAAAACAATTTATCCCCAAAACATAATGAATGCAGTGTAGAACAAGAGACTCAGAGTTATCCTACCTAAATAAAGGACCTGGAGTATTTATACACCAATACCCATCTATCAGTGGATGAGGGCTTCTTCTAGAGGCTAATTCTCCAACAGTTCCTTGTGGGCACAGAGGGCTTCTGTGGCTGGAAGCCTGCGGGCAAAGAGATGCAGATGCCAGCAGTTGGAAGCCAGGCCTGGGTGTGCTGTAAAGTAAAGGTGAGGGGATGTAGGATGCGGTGCTCACGGGACTTGCTAACTTGCAAACTCAGTTGAAATTTCATCTACATTACTTCCCTCCACACAGGCAAGCTTGGGGTACCTAATCCTTCTTCAGGGCTTGGTCCCTCTGAGATGGTTTTCTGGTAGAAGGAAGAGAAGGACAAGCATGTCTTTATATAGCTGTGCCCGTCTCCGATGCCCCCTTTGGTGGGTGGTGGTGTTTCCTGGGCCAGCACTGGCCGGTTGTTGATGCCCTCTGTGGCAGGAGTTCAAAGGCTAGACCTCCTCGTAGTGTGCGTATCTAGAGTTTCCGAACGGGCTTGTGGCAATTCCCTGATAGATAGTCCCCTCTTCCCCTTCCGCTCAGCTTTCACTCCTGCCTTCCTTTGACTGGTGGGCAGTCCAGCTGGGTGGAGCGCAGGCGAGATAAGTCAAGTGTAGACACTTTCAGTGATGTTGCTGGGCCTTTGGGGGATTCACATCAGTCTCACCGAACTGCCAAGGCACAGGTTGTTCTGGGCTTTCCTCTGCCATGTACCTCCTCTTCGGAAGTATGCCCTGCCAGGGTGGGCACAGGACACAGGGCATCCCCGTCTTGCAGGAACCTCAGACCTTTACCACTGACTCCGAACCCTTTCAGTTGTCTTCTGAATGGGAACAGCATTCACACCTGTTGGGAGGAATCATTTCTCTTCCAGCACTGCTTTCCAGTTGGTGGCTCAGCTATTCATCCCAGCTTCTGTTTTTGGAGCAACAGGAAAAGTATTGCCAAGCACCCCTTAATTCAAATAAAATGCTTTCACAGTGCTGGGCAGTGGGTGCCCCACACGTGTTCACTTCCCCCTCTTCTCAGTGATGGCAATGGCGGATGCACAGGCGTGGACTGCCTGAAGACATGGGTTTAACACGGTAGTCTCAGAGAGAGAGGGAAAGAAAAGAGCTCATGCGTTCCCGAGTCCCAGTGCAGAGCCGAGCATGGAGTGGGCGCTGTAGGTATTCACTGAAAGAATGACAAGCAAGGCTGATATAGGAGCCTTCTCAACAGAGGCACAGAGGTCCATAGCGCCATCCTCTGGGAAGACACAGGGTGGTGGCCTTACCCTGTTCATCAGTGGCCAGCCCCTTCAGGCCAGGGGCCTTTCCTTCCCAGTCAGGCTTCTGTTCCTGGGCACCAAGCCGCTGCCATCCCACTTGCTTATGTTTCCCTGTAAAAGGTGGCCAGACCCAAGTCCCTCACCACACACCCTCCCTTCCAGAGGGAGGCTGCTCAGCTCCCTCCCCCTTCCCTTTCTTCCTTCTTTTCTTGTTCCATCCATATATTTCTGTATCTACTACAAAGGTCAGAAAAACAAATCGATGAAGAGAAGGACCCAATAATCCTAAGACCTGACTCAGGGATGGGAGGTGGGGAGGGAAGCCGCTCAATAAAATGAAAGGGAATTTAAAAATCCCCCGAACAAGGCACAGCATGGGGTCCCGATCAAAGGACCTAGCAGCTTTGGTCCTGTGTGCAGGAGCTGGATGCTCTGAGGCTGGGGGAGAGATGGGCTCCCGGGCCTTGGTCTCCCTCCCTGCCTCCTTTCCATCACACACACAAAGACACTCACACACATTTGCTCTCTCTCTCTCTCTCTCTCTCTCTCTCTCTCTCTCTCTCTCTCTCTCTCTCTCTCTCTCTCTCTCTGTCTCTCTCCTTGCACCACCATCAGACTGCTAAGAAAAGATCTGACTATGGATTTCAGGAGTCTAGGAGGCAGAGGGAAGAAGGCACTGACATCGAACTTATTTCCCTGTAGTGGTGCCATTCGCCAACGCTGTGCCCGAGATCCCCGCCCACCACGAGAGAAGTACCAGGCAAGGGTATTGATAGTGACTGAGGAAGGGGTAACGGGCTGGTACACATCCCAGCTGGCATTTTCTGACCCTACCTTGGAGGAAGGTATGAAAATGAAAGCTGGTGGATCTGAAAAGCGCTAAATCAGCTTCTGAAGTCCCTTCCTTGTGAATGGCCGCCCTTCCGTGAGGTCCTTCCCCACTGACACTTGTCACTCCCCACCCCCGACTAAGCACTCTTTCCTCAGAGCACCCACTAGACTGCAGTACTTTTCCACCGGAGAACCGAGGCTGCATTCTCAGTCTTCATCATTTCTCCGTCCTGTTCTATTCTAGGAGGTCCGAGGGTAGAGCAGGTGATGGGCAGACTGCCTGAGCTCAAGTGGAGCCACCATCCTTCCTGGCTGTGTGGTCTTGGACAAGTGGCTCAGCCTTAGTTCTCCCACCTGTAAGCTCTTTACACAGCTATTTACACATCCGTGGCTCTTCTCCTCCAGGCTCTGCAGTCTCTGTTCTTCTCACAGGTTTTCATACACCATGGCTTCCAAAAACCCGAATTCTTTTTTTCTTTCTTTAGCAAGAAGAGCATCATCAGAACAAGGCTAGAAGCCCCTTGCTTTGGGAATGCTCCCTTGAATGTATGTGTTCTAGTGTGTTTGCTACCAAGTGACACATCACTTGATGCTTATTGTGTGGAGATATAGAAAATACGTGAACTTCCATGCATTCCTAGGCAGAGAAGACAACTGGTGTGCGTGTCTGTGTTTGTGTGCATGTTTGTGTGCATGCATGTGTGTTTGTGTGTACATGTGATTCTTTTCCTTCTTGTTTCCAAAGAGTTTTGAGGTATCTAGCTGATTGAAACAGAATAAAACAGGATGAAGATTATGCAAAGGATGCAGAAATAATACTTGAAGATTTCTGAGTTGAGCAGATTAAACATACGTGGGAAATTCGGCTTTTTTTTTTTTTTGAGATGGAGTCTCACTCTGTCACCCAGGCTGGAGTGCAGTGGTGCAATCTCAGCTCACTGATTTAAGCAATTCTCCTGCCTAAGCCTCCTGAGTAGCTGGGATTACAGGTGCCTGCCACCACGCCCCACTCATTTTTGTATTTTCAGTAGAAATGCGGTTTCACCATGTTGGCCAAGCTGGTTTTGAACTCCTGACCTCAAATGATCTGCCTGCCTCAGCCTCTCAAAGTGCTAGGATTATAGGCATGAGCTACTACAAATGACATTTGGCTGGTTTTTTTAAGTTAAAGTTCTAAAGCAAACCTTCTTGGTTACTGTGTTTTATTGGGAGGAGGAAAATTGGTTTCTCTTGTGTCACTATTTCTGGCTTCCAGTAGGTCAGAGAAATGGCAGCTGGATCCAGGAAGATGAGAAATTGTGGCAGCGCACAGCACATTGGCTGGCATCTTTTTTTTTTTTTTTTTAAAGCCTACCTTTTGTCTTTCTCTGATTTATATGCTACAAAAGCAAAGATAAATCCTGTATTTGTAAGCCAGTTTCCACATTGTGCATCTAATAACCCTCTGTGGGGCAGATACGTTATTCTTTTCCATAAACCGAAGCACCATAGAGGTTAAGAATGACTTGTCCATTATTTGTCTATACAACATATCTATCCATTCTTTTATTGATAGATATTTCAGCTATTTACACGTTGGGACTTTTATAAATAAAGTTACTAGGAACACTCTTGTACAGGTCTTGGTGCATTTGTGTTTTCATTTTTTTCCAGGTCATATAATAGGTGAATGTTTATTAGAAACTGCTCACCAGTTTCCCATAATGTTTTTTTTTTTTTTTTTTTTTTTTTTTTTACCAGTTTGCATGCCCACAAGTGGTGTCCAAGGGTTCCAGCTCACTACATCCTCATCGATTCTAGTATTACTTCTTTAGTTTTAGCTACTCCTGTGGGTTTGTAGATGTAGCTCATTGCGGTTTTAGTTCGTATTTTCCCGATGCTAACAACTTCGAGCATTTTATTGTATGTGATCTGGCCATTTGAATATCTTCCTCAGCACCGAAAGGAGTGAACGATTGATACTCACCATGACCTGAATTAATTTCAAGCACATTGTGTTGAGTTAAAGAAGCCAGACACAAAAGAGAACCTACTGGATGATGTCATTTTTACAAAATGAGAGAAAAGACAAAGCTGAGGTGTAGTGACCGAGGTCAGAGTGGCTGCCCAGGGAGCTGGAGGCATGGAGGCGGAGATGGACGGGTCGTTAGAGAAGTCTCTCAGGGTAATGGAGTGCTGTGGATGGATCTGGGTAAAGATCACACAGAGTTTGTTTCCCCTGGCTTTATGGGCTCAAGCTGGGCCGGTGCCAGAACACCTCTGTGTGTGCTCACTGAGGCCAGGGGCTGACACACCCTGCTCCAGCAGCCCAGGAGGAGGCCAGAGAAGGGGGCCTGGCGACCAGAGAGCCACATTCTGTCTTCTCCCACAGCGTTAGCGTTTGCTTCATCGTATCACTAAGCAAACCCACTTCACCCAGTTGTTCATTTTGTGCCGTGTACGAACTTACCTGGCAGAGGAAGGGAGTAGGCCCTGGCATCCAAGCTGTAGGCCCTGGCAGTTTCAGATCCGCGCAGGTGCCTTTTCCTAATCAGCCTCCGAGAGGGAAGCCTGTAAAACGTGTTGTACCAAGTCATGCTTTGAGCTAGCATGGCATTGCGGCTGATGTTGGGTCATAAACAGCTGCTCATAAGCAAAGTTTGCCGTGGTACTTGTTGAAATGGCAGCTTCTAATCTCTTCAGTTTGGAGACATCTCTTCCTAAAATAGAAGCACATTTGGGGGAGGTGTTTTTTTTTTGAAACAGTCTCCATGTGTTGCCCGGGCTGCAGTGCAGTGGCATAATCTCAGCTCACTACAGCCTCCACTACCCAGGGCTTAAGCAATTCTTGTGCCTCAGCCACCTAAGTAGCTGGATTACAGGCATGCACCACCAGGACTGGCTGATTTTTTTTTTTCTTTTTCTTTTTTGGTAGAAACAGGGTTTCTTCATGTTGGCTAGACTGACTGGTCTTGAACTCCTGGCCTTAAGCAATCCACCTGCCTCAGCCTCCCAAAGTGCTGGGATTATAGGCCTGAGCCACCACGCCCAGCCTTTGGGAGTATTTTTACGCTTGCTCTTCCATTGTTCACCTTTTCATCCATCCGTCCGTCTGTCTATCCGTCCATCCGTCCATCCCTCCCTCCATCCATCCGTCCATCCATCCCTCCATCCATCCATCCCTCCCTCCATCCATCCGTCCATCCATCCCTCCATCCATCCATCACCTTTTCATCCATCCGTCCGTCTGTCTATCCATCCATCCATCCATCCCTCCCTCCATCCATCCGTCCATCCATCCCTCCCTCCATCCATCCCTCCATCCACCCATCTCTCCATCCATCCATCCTTCCATCTACCCAGTGTTTTCTGTGTACCTAGGCTGGTGTATGCTACACACTGAGTGCTGTGCTAGCTGCCAGGAATTCAATGGCATTTTTCTTTTTATGCTCACGTCTCTGACTCCCCAGCACTTTGAAACATCTCTGACTAGTGTATGCAACATGCTTTTGATTTCCTGGCTGGAGAGTACAGCTCTGCCCTTAGACGTCACATACAAGCTGGAGAAAGCTCCCCGAGGCAGTGTTTCCTCAGCTTCACACCATCAGCTCCTCTCTGTCTGTGGTTAAGAAAGAGTCCTGCCTGGTTAGGCTCCTCTGTGGTGCTGCCTGCTTTGGGTTTTGGCCACCAGAAACTACTTGGAGGGACTGGTGTAAAACGTTACTGCTTCTTCTAATTTAGACTCAACTAGAGAGTATTTTTAAATTGTGAAATAGGGGAAAAAATGAGATGGGATGTCACAATAATCAAAGTGACAAGTCCTTACATTTGTGTAGCATTTTAACTACTTCCAAGCCATTCTCACATTACATATCTTTTTAAAAATTATACTGTAAGATCTTGGGTACGTGTGCAGCTCATCAGGTTTGTCACATAGGTACACAGGTGCCATGTTGGTTTGCTGCACGCATCAACCTTTCATTTACGTTAGGTATTTCTCTTAATGCTGTCCCTCCCCTGGCCCCCCAGACCCCAGCTGGCCCCAGTGTGTGATGTTCCCCTCCCTGCGTCCATGAGTTCTTATTGTTCAGTTCCCACTTATGAGCTTACATTAAATATCTCAGCACCCAGTGATAAGGGGGTAGATGTTACTAATGTTCACAGAAGCCCCCTTGGATTGACTGGCTAGATACTCTGCCCACTGCCCGATAATTGGCACTGGGTTCTAACTTCTGGCCTTTGAGGAGCCCCAACAGAGAAGAAGTGTCAGTCACATTAGAATTAGCCAAGCATTCCCCACATTCTCCTGGGATGAGGAGATTACTATTAATGCTTGGCGTTCCTGTTCAGCAGCACGTCTACCCAGCCGGCCTTGGAGTTAGAAGTCTAGAGAGGTGATGGGTGGCTGGTAGCCCACTCCCATTGGGAACAGAAGAAGGAGAGAAGGAATAAAAGGCTCAGGGAGACCAAGTGACTTGATGAATACCTCTGGCTGGGTTGACAGTAGAACCAAGAATAAAATTTTAGATGATCAGATGGTACAAATTTGTCTCATAGCGACTGACCTCGACTGCATTGTGGGATTTTTGTTTCAGAATAGAGATTTAAGTCACTTCCTGTTAACCTTTTTATAATTTCTCACCTAGCAATGGACTTTGCAGAAACAAGATGATGTCATGTAAGTCAAAGAGGACCAGGCTTGAAGAGAAATGGTCCTGATTTCTGACTGGAATGTATATTGTTAATATCAAGTTGGCCTGGAGAAGTTGTTAGCCACGAAAGGCTATGGTTATCCTTAGAAAGTGGGAACACTGGGGACTTCCTGGGGAACTCCTGGTACTCAGACTTGGAGGGGTCTTGGAGACGTAGATAGGCTAGAGCTGCCTGAGGCACATGGTGCTCGGCTTTATAAGGCATGTTGATGTTCACTGTAGCAGGAAAGGGCCTTGAAAGCAGTTATGATGGAGATTTGAAACTTGGGCATTGGCAAGGAGGTGTCCAGGATAAAGGCAGACATGGAGAAGAAATCTGAAAGGCCCTTAAGCCTTGTGGCAGAGCTTTTCAGCCTCTATGCCGAAAGACCTAACACAATGCTTGGTGTTGAGTCGGCACTCGAGAGATGTTGGTTCCCCTAAAGACGCTGAGTGATCAAAGCTGAATAAATCTAAATAACCACAGTGTGGTTCTGGGAAAACATTTGTACAAGGAGTAGCAGGATCTTTGCAATAAGAAGCCGGTGGCTTCTTTGTGGTAAAAATCGTGGATGCCGTGGTGGAGGTAGTGTGGGGGGCCCACAGTTCCTGTGCACTGCTATTTGCTGTCTGCCTTTCCCCTCAGTGAATCTGTGAATTACCTTCTGGGAGTGCCCATAGTTCCATGAGCACAAATCTAAAAACCAGTAAATTAAAGGATCTCTAAGGACAGTTCCAACTCTAATTATCAATATTTTTATTAGAAAATTTCTCCCCAAGTCATCTGTCGTTTGTCGTCCATGTGGTATCCTTGGCTTACTCTGGTACCCGTGACTCAGCTGTGTAGATACTGGGTTTGGATATCAGGGACTGTGGAGGTGGTCCCATCTGGCCTTTTGTCATGGAAGGCTGTCTTTTTTCATCAATTTCCTTTTTTAAATTTATTTATATATATATTTTTTTGAGACGGAGTTTCGCTCTTGTTACCCAGGCTGGAGTGCAATGGTGTGATCTCGGCTCACCGCAACCTCCGCCTCCTGGGTTCAGGCAATTCTCCCGCCTCAGCCTCCTGAGTAGCTGGGACTACAGGCACGCGCCACCATGCCCAGCTCATTTTTGTATTTTTAGTAGAGACGGGGTTTCACCATGTTGACCTGGATGGTCTCGATCTCTTGACCTCGTGATCCACCCGCCTCGGCCTCCCAAAGTGCTGGGATTACAGACCTGAGCCACCGCGCCCGGCCTCCATCAGTTTCACTAAGAGGGTTTTTTCAGGACTTGGATGTGAATCAGTTTTCCCCCAGAGAACCTTTGAGCAGAACTATAGTGGACAGCAAATGACCGTGATCGTTTTCTTCCCTGTGTTTACGTCCCCGTACGATGTGACTTTGCAGATCCTGTCATCGAGCTATGCAGTCTGTCTCCTCCTGCTTTGAGTCAGAGACAACCCTGCAGCTTAAGCTGACCATTAGGGTATGGTAGAAGTGACACTGTGACTGTTCCCAGTACAGGCCTTGGGGCACCTTGCAGCTTCTGCTCTCACTGATCAGTCATCATGTGATGACCAGCCCGGGTTAACAAGCTGGAGGATGGAGATCACGTTGCCTAGAGATGAGCTGACTTGGTGGAGGCTATGCTGCATCAGCCAGTTTCCGACTGGCCTGGCAGCTGGTTGCGGAGGCGTGAGCGAGTCAAAACCGGAAGAACCACTCATCTGAGCACACCTCAAATTGTCAACCTGCAGAATTGTGAGCTAAATAAACCATCATTATTTCAAGCCACTGGGTTTTGGATAATTTGTTATGCAGCAGAAGTTAGTAGATGTAAGAAGTCAATTAAGGAAGTGACCAGGTGTCAGGATGGTCGAGTGGTCTAAGGCGCCAGATTCAGTTACGGAAGTGACCAACAGACTCTCTAGATGCTTAATGCAGTCAGCATGAAGGCCCAGCATGGTCCTTAGTGGCAGAGCTCATGGTATGTGTTTCACCAAGCGTTTCCTCTTCTTCTTGGGCATACAATAATACCACCTTTCCCATCCTTCTCGTATCTGGATAAGGCGATATCACTAACTCTGGCCAGATGTAATGGGAACGGACATGATGAGTGGCATTTCTGTGATGGGATGGTAAGTCTTCACTATACTTTCTCAAACTCTCTCTTTACATCATCTGCCAGCTGGATGAAATCATGATGACTTCAAAGACTGATGGCAGAGCCACCAGATAGAATGAACTGCTTAGAAGGGAGTGCCTCCCCTGTGTCCACCTCTGATGTGAGCTATTTATGTTTTATTAAGCTACTGACATTCAGAATTGTTTCTTATAACAACTAGCATTTATTACTTAATACCTAGAGACAAGGTAGAGTTAACATCCCAGAGCTCCAAGGGAATTCATTTTCAAAATATCCAATACATTTATTTTTAATTTTATTATTTTTAATACAAAAATAAGACCACACATTCACATGCTTCAAAATTCAAAAGATAAAGAAGGATTTAGAGCACAGGCAGTAAAACTCCTTTTTATACCTATCCAATAGCCATCCAGATCTTTCTTTGAAAGCGATGTCAGATATTTCCTGTGTATCCTTCAGGAATATTTTTGCATGTGCAAATAAGTGGATGTACGTATGTGTGTGTGTAGGGTAACATGATGTTTTACAAGTTGTTGTGTACCTTAAAATGTTAACACTGAATTTTGGAGATCTTTCCTTCTAGTACATAAATACCTTCCTTATTTTTTTCAGCTGTATGCTAGTTCATAGGATGGATATACTATAATTAATTTAACCGTTCTCAAGTTCATTACCATTCGGCTTGTTTCCACTCTTCTGCTAAGACAGACAATGCTGCACGACTCCATCTTTATTACATACGTCATTTTGCACAAGTGTGAGCTGACCTTAAAGAAAAATTACTAGAATTGGAATCAAATGGCAACATACGTTTACCTTGTTGAAGATTTCCAAATTTTATTTATAGAGATTTTACAATTTAAACTTCTTACAGCAATATATGAAAGTGCCTGTTTTTCAAACACCCTCCTCAACACAGTGGTTTTTTTTTTAGACGGAGTTTCGCTCTTGTTGCCCAGGCTGGAGTGCAATGGCGCGATCTCGGCTCACCACAACCTCCACCTCCTGGGTTCAGGCAATTCTCCTGCCTCAGCCTCCTGAGTAGCTGGGATTACAGGCACACGCCACCATGCCCAGCTAATTTTTTGTATTTTTAGTAGAGACGGGGTTTCACCATGTTGACCAGGATGGTCTCGATCTCTTGACCTCGTGATCCACCCGCCTCGGTCTCCCAAAGTGCTGGGATTACAGGCGTGAGCCACCGCGCCCGGCCAACACAGTGTTTTAATCACCGTTTCAATGTTTAATGAGCTGATGACTTTTCTATTTATGTGCTTTGTGAATCTTTTCATATAATTAAAAGTCAGTTCTTTCGTGAACTGTCACTGGCTAATTTTTCTGATATGGAATGACTGGTCTTTTTTTATTACCTGGAGCCAGAGAAATAGATACTGCTCACGTTGAGAAAGTCTACCTTCGCTACCCACAACTGAGTACAGCTCAGAAAATCCAGACAGCGAAGTCATCACTGCCAACCCACCTGGGCAGGAGGAGAAAGGAAACTGCAGCATCGTTCCAGATCGCGTCCATAGGCCTACCAGGATGCCTGGCGCGCAGGAAACACTCAGTCAGTTTTACTTAGGTTTTAATTAGCAGATGAATGAATGTCCAATGATTGAACTTGGCGTTTCTTTTTTGATGCTGAATTCCTTCCAGAACTTGGTTTCTGCCCTTAGACTGGAGCCACAGGAAGGTCACAGGTGTTGGTAATACTAAGGAATACTAAGGAACTAAGCATCCTTCTGCCACATCAGCTAGAAGAGAGTGCCAGAAGCTGCTTAAGGCAGGACCTTGTGCCCAAGAGACTCCCACCTCAATCTCAAGGCTCCAGGTGGTGTCGAGGAACCAAATGATGACGTGTGGTGGCTGAGATGGGTGCCCCCAGTTGGGAGAACTGCTGCTTGGTTCTTCACGTTACTATAGCAGAACAAAATGAAACAGGAGATACTGGTGACCTTTGTCTCCGGTGAACACCAGAGCCTTTCTTCTCCTGGGAAGCCCAGTGCCTTCCCTCTCCTCCTCAACCTCAAAACCATTTTTAGAAAACGTTTCTCTGTTAGTCACTTTCCTGCTTTGGGTTCCTACAACAATCCACCCTGAGACAAGAATTTGTGTGCAAGTAGTTTATTTGGGAAGTGGAGACAATTCCGGTGGACAAGAGATAACTGTCAGGCAGAGTTGCCAGCACTGGTGGCTGGAAGAGAGGCCAGTGGGCACTTCAGTGGTCTGGGTAAGGGGATATGAGTGGGGCAGTGATATCCTCTGCTCCAGCCACTTGCATTCCAGCCTTGTCTCCAATCTGGCCCCGCCCCTTTCTTCCACCCATTTTTCTCCTACCACCCAGAGTGATCTAAAATGAAAATCCCTTCACTTTTCTGCTCTTAAAACACAAACTCCTTATCAAAGCCTCATAGCTTACAGCTGCCCCTTGCCCTGCAGGTTTCTAACCAGAGACACCTGTGGTTCCCAAACACCACTCCCCGAAACCCAGCATCCCCTGCTGTGGTCCCGTCATTGCCCTGCGACTGACTGACTGCACTGTCTGTTCTCCCCCGAGGCTCCAGCTGAAGGCTAGGTCCGTGGGCTCTGTGTCCACAGCCCCAGGTACCTGGCATGCAGCAAGGCCCTTAAGGGCTGCCTGTTGAGTGGACGCATGAATTTAATGATGGAAAGAAAGCATCAGAAAGGGCATTGGGAGCAGGTAAGAGAAGGTATTTTGAGGGGACAGGAACAAATAGGTATTTTGCTAAGCAGTCAGTGCGAACAAGGAGCTTTACAGATATGATCTTATTTATTTATTTATTTTTAAACACATTATTCTATGTTCTGTATTATGAAGGAAGTAAGATGCTACAAAGGGGAAACGTTGATGAACTTGTTCTGATTGATAAGGAACTGTGTTTTTTATTGTTCTGTTTTGCCCAGTTGGAATGAAACAAGAGCATCATCGAAGGCCAAACCAGAAACAAAACAAAACGAACGAATAAGCCTCTAAGGTAGCAGAATGAAGCTCATCACGAACAGCTGCAGAAACTCGAATTGCTGCCAAGGAGTAGATTGAAGTCCGTCTCCACCAGACCACAGTGAGTTAGCTGCTTCGTTACTCAATGGGTGTTTAAAATTCCAAATTATTTTTAGAATTCTTTTTGAGACAGAGTCTCGCTCTCATTATCTTATTTAATACTTATAATGATCCTATTACTATTCCCATCTACAAAAACATGAAAACGTAGGCAAAGAGAGGTTCGATGACTCTCCCCAGGTCACATGGATGGTGGATGGTGAGTGTCATACCCGGTATGTAAATGCTGCTTTCACAAAGAAATGACCAGAAAGCCCATGCACTTTCTGAATCACACGACTGCTTGCAATTATGCCCTCTCTGTGTACACTGCAAAGTCAGCTTTATGGATGTGAGTCTTTAAACCTTTCCGCTCAGAATGCCTGCCCCTTCTTTCAGGCAGTGAGGCCGCTCTGGGCTGAGGGCAGTGGGGGTGATGGGACGACCATGCCCCGCCCCCTTCCTCTCACTGTCACCGGTGGAGTTAGTTGCTTGCGATGCTCGGTTCCGAACGTCAGCATGTCTGTTACCGCACGTTATCAGTGTCAGGTCTCCCTGGGACAAAGTGCTTATTGGAATCCTCCGGAAGTCCACTTATCACGAGCCCCACACCAGAGGCTCTGGCTCTCTGGAAACAAGCCCCTTCCCAGCAGTCTGAGATGGAATTAACCTCCCAAAGGACCCCGTGCAGCCTTTATGAACCAATCAAAATTGATTCCACATGGAGTTTCCATGGGTTTTATTTTATTTCCCCTCCAAATCTCACTGCTGTTGCATTAGGCACCAGCCTCTGCAAGTGGCTTAGAAGCTGCTTAGCGTCAGCCGGCTCATCCAGGTCCCCATGTGCAGGTGCAGTGATAAGCACCACTACTTATTAAAAAAAAAATACAGACATATAATTAAGGAAAACATTCTGATGTCTGCAGAGTCCAGCGGGCAATAAATAACCGGTGAGAAAGGGCTCAGGGTGGAGCAGGGCTGACGATTTCAGGGTGAAAATGAATACATAAGACCCCCATTCACTCCTCACCTTGTAAACATAGGGTCAGCACCAGTTTTAGGTGACTCACTGTTTTTTTCCAAAAGCGGTTCTACTCTGGGTTTGCCCAATCCTTCAGAACTACAGCTGTTTCTCAAAGGGGAGACACTTCTAATTCCATGTGTTACTCTTCTGCATGAGACCAAAAAATAGAAGAGAGGATTCTGCCTGGCAGTGGACGTCTGCTGTGTCTGTTAGCTCAGCCTCCACGCCACCTCCTTCTGCAAATGCCACGTGGATTTCACTTTGGGGTGCCACCTTCTCCCTGTTCCAATTCACAAGGTTTGTTACTCAACCCACGTGGCTCCAGGGAGTGGACACAGGACAGGGGCCTGGCCAGTGGAACTGCTCAGGGCCTGGACATGTGACCCGCACTGGTGCCGGGAGAGTCAGCCCCGGCACTTGCTTGGAACCCTGGGAAAGGTGATGTTTTCTTCCTGTTGTGTTTGCAGCTCTGTAGATACCTGATTCTGCTAGTGGTCATCTTGGCTACCGTGTAGGAGGGCTTCATCCCACCATGAGGGTGAAGCCAAAACAGAATAAAATCAAGAGACAGAAAGCACATTGCTGTAGCGACTGAAGCCAGACTTCCGTTTAATGAGTGCACACGTTTCCCCACTCTCTATTTACTCAAGTCAGTTTGACTTCTGCTTTTTGTCGTTTGCAGCCAAGTCATCTTGGAAAGCAATTGTGCCAATCCCTCACTTTCAACAAAGATCCGCTTCCCATTTTTTTAGGGCCAGGACAGAAGGACTCTGCTTTATGGGTTTTCATGAAGGTCTTGATACTCATTGGCAAAGTATTTCTCTTCTACAGGGAGAGTGGGAAGAGGGGAGTGAGTACATGGAGAAGGGGGACGATGTCTTGAAATTCTCTCTTGTTTTTCCGTCAATGTTTAAGTGCCAGGGTACAGGTCCAGGCTGTGCGGGTTTATTACACAGGTGAATGTGTGCCATGGTGGTTTGCTGCACGGCTCCTCCCATCACCTGGGTGTTAATCCCAGGGTCTATTAGCTGTTCTTCCTCCCTCCAACCCCCCCAACCCCTTGGACAGGCCCCAGGTTGTGTGTTATCCTCAACCATGTGTCCACGTGTTCTCATCGTTCAGCTCCCACTTATGAGAACATGCGGTGTTTGGTTTTCTGTTCCTGCATTAGTTTGCTGAAGATAATGGGATAATGGCTTCCGGCTCCATCCATGTCCCTGCAAAGGACATGATCTCATTTTTTAATGGCTGTGTAGTATTCCATGGTGTATATGTGCCACACGGAAATTCTCTTTGAAGTTAGCAGAAATGTGTATTACAGTGCATAGATGTGGTGGCTAAAAAGAAACATCAGTCATGGGCTCAGAACTCCAGAAACTTAGATTTTGAGAAACAGTGACAGGACACATGAGCAGTAAAGCTAAAGACAAGCCCATAATATAGGCCCTGACCAAAGACCCGGATGGTCGGAGCTGCAGAAGTTCATGGGAGGTGGGGAGGCAGGATGGTCAGAGCTGCAGAAGTTCATGGGAGGTGGAGAGGCAGGCTTCCGAAAGCTGTTGCGTTGGGAATTAGAGGGGAAGGTAGAGGGTTGGCCTCATTGGAACCAGTACAAATTTGCAAGACTAGAGATTGCCCAGCCCTTTAAACCCATGTGTCCATTTCTGGGTGAGAGGTCCTCCCCTTGTCCTCTGTCCCCTTCATTCACTCTACATCCTCTTCTCTTCTCCTACCTTCTCTCTATCCCTGCAAGTTTTCATGGAGCAGGGGACTCATGGGAGGTTGTGGTTGCAGGGGTTCATTTCTGTCTGCTCCACCACCCCTGGGAATCCAGCACACGAGCTTTGAATTTTATCGGGGCGGAAGTAGGTTAGACCGAAGGAAGAACCAAGCAGGACTCCTAAAAAAGCCCACATCAGTTGCCATGACAACCTGCTGACTCTTTCCCTGAAGGAATTTTAAAGTAGGTCACACTTTCCCTTTTACGGGAGGTTGAGAGTTCTGCCAGGCACGGTGATGGGACCTGCAGAGGACTCAGCACTGGAAGGGCAAAGTCTGTCAAATCTGATTTCACTTACAGAAATCTATCCCAAAAGACAACTCCCTCTCCTCTGCTGGGACGCTCCCATGTGCCACCTGTGTGTGCAGCCTGGGAAGCGCATGTGGCAGTCCGAGTGACGGAGAGACCTGTGTGCTTATGTTTATTGACAGGCCCCTCCCAATGGGTTGAAGCATTACCTGGGTGCAGCCCCTTCCTTCACAGCAAGTGCTGGTGCCTCTCGGTGGCTTTCCTTTCAGTGCCAGAGTGAGATCCCCTTAAGCATCCCGTCTTCTGTCACTAGCTCCTTTGGGTCCAGGTTTGACTCCCTCATTTGCCACTTACCAAACATGAGATGCAATCAGGCTTTTGGAGCCTTCATTCCTCATCTGCAATAATGGGGCAGATCACCTACCTGGAAGCACTGGGAAGAGGAGAAGCCAAGACAGTGCAAAGAGATGGCCCAGACCTGTCTCTGGCAGAGAGCAGACATAGTCATTAACCACATCTTTCCCGTCTCTTTTGGAGGAAATTACTGAATTTAGGGTAGTCATACTTCTTTAGGAGCTGGTCCCAGCTCAGCTCAGGTGTTCCTTAGGCCGAGATGCCTTTCCTGAAGGCCCACCTTGTGCAAATCTCACCTCGTACTCTCTCCTGGCCTCCTTCATTCTCCTTTCAAACCTTACATGTTTATGATCATTTGATTAACATCTGCCTCTGCGGTGAGAACGGAGTGTGGGCACTGAGTTTGCCATGCTCTCTGCTGTATCCCCAGTGTCTGCCACATAGTAAGGGGTCAGTAAATGTTTGTTGAATGAACGAATGAGTGATCAGAAATCCTGCTCGGTAGTTGCATATGTCTTTGCTTAATAAGACACAGGGGAAATGAAGACATTACCATCTAATAAGTGTAATTTCTCTGGGAGGGAAGAATCGTTGCCAACATGAGCCCATGTGATGTTTATAAATAATTAAATGGACCCTTGATGGTGAAAAGTGAGTAACTCCTGGAGTCACACTGTCTGGCTGAAATTTGCTTTTGTTTGCTCTGGTTTAATGCAGCAGTCTTCAAAATTTGCATCTGTTTCTTCCACCTGCTGAATTCCACAGACTAGATCACATCCGTGTTGCTTTAGCTTCTTAGAAGAGGTATTTAAGTCAAAATCTGTCTCTAACCTGCCTCTCAGATAACTACTGCTGTGTTTCTTCCTTCCTACATGGAAGCTTTGTCACGAGCATATGTGTGCCTCGCACCTTCCCACTTGTGTTCCTTTGGGTTTCGACACGGTGATACCTGTAATCACAGGCACGCATGCCTGCGCGTGTATGTGCACATGTGTGTAAGCACATGTGAAGGCACTGAGAGACAGGGCTAGGAGGATGATTTCATTTGTTTTCTGGGGCATGAAGAAGCTACTCCTGTGGGAATGGTGCTGGAATTGAAGTCAGGCATAAGTCAAGAAAAGAATACACAGTTGGTTATTGAAGAGCTGGCCCTCTTGCCACTAAATAGAAGAGAAACTACACACAAAGTCTGAGGGGCTCTCTCTGTGATGACAGAATCAGAGAGGGTGATGGGGAAAAGCAGTGATTCTGATTTTTGTACTGGGCCACACGGCAGCTCAGGGTAAGGAAGATCTCCAGCAAACTCTGTGTTCATCATTCCAACTGGAGATGAACTTCCTCATGCCCAGTCACATCAAAGTCTCCTTTATAGCATCAGGGAGAGTCTTGATGGGTGATTGAAGCCTGGTAACCCTTCCAGAATTCCTTTAGTAACAGAGAAAGAGAGGGTGGCAGAGGTGGGTAACTGTCTCTTCTTCTTTTCCGTGGTAAATGTTGAGATGGGAAGACATTGCCCAGCCAGGGACTGAATTTCCCACCCCCACCCTGCTACCCTTGCACTGACTTGGTGTGGTCGTGTGACTTATTCTTACCAATTGAATGTGACAGGAATTGATTTGTGCCACTTCTGCGCCAAGGCTTTTAGGAAGCCTGTGAGCATGTGTGCCTTCTCTGTACCTATTCCTGTTCTGCCAGTTGGATACAGATGACATCTAGGCCTCAGGAAATTGGGGGTATGGGGGAATGACATCAGATGAAAGGATCCTGGTCCCTGAATGACCAGGTGGAGGGGAGCCACGTGCAGACTTGAACACCCTTCTAGGTATGTGAGCAAGAAACAAACTTTTATCACGTCAGACCATTACACGTCGGGGTCTGTTTATCACAGCAGCTTGGTCCACAGTGAATAATACAGATAGTGTATTGGCCTGGTCTGGCTGCTGAAATAAAATATCAGAGATCAGATGGCTTAAATAACAAATTTATTTCTCATAGTTCGGGAGGCTGGCAAGTTCAAAATCAAGGCAAGGGTAAGGTAGAGTTCATTTCGAAGTCTCTTCTTTCGGCTTGCAGGTGGATAGTATTCTGTGGTGTGCTCACATGATCTCTGTGTATATGTGAAGAGAGAGAGGGAGAGAACATGAGAGAGAGCACACGAAAATGTTATGCATTTTATATTCTTTAACAATAAATCTTAGACACCTGTAGTTCGTACTCACTCTGCTAATAAAGACGCACCCAAGACTGAGTAATTTATAAAGGAAAGAGGTTTAATGAACTCGCAGTTCCCCATGGCTGGGGAGGCCTCATAATCGTGGTGGAAGGCAAAGGGGAAGCGAAGGCATGTCTCACACGGCAGCAGGCAAAGAGGGCGTGTGCAGGGGACTGCCCTCTATAAAACCACCAGATCTCATGAGACTTACTCATTATCACGAGAACAGCAAAGACCTGCCTCCATTATTCAGTTGCCTTCCGCAGGGTCCCTCCGTGACACATGGGAGTTATGGGAGCTACAGTTCAAGGTGAAATCTGGGTGGGGATGCAGTCAAACCATACCCACAGAGTCCACGTCAGGACATAGAGAGCTGCTTCTGTTTCACAGCTATGTTGCGTTTCATTAAATAGGGACCACAGTTAATGGAAGCAGTCCCTCCTTGATGAATGCTCGAATTGTCTCTGTCCTTTTGTTGTCACAGACAGTGCAGTCAAGAATAGTCTTTTCGGGAGTGTAGGAATCACAATAGGACACAAGTCTAGGAGTGGGATTATTGGGTCAGAGGGCAAATGCATTTGCAATTTTCGTGAATATTTGCTTCTCCCTTTTCAACCTAGTTTCTGGGAGGGTCCAAGGCCATGCACATGGTATTTCATTCCTTTAGAGGCTCCTACAACCGGTGGAAGTCCTCAGCAGAGCTCAGAGTGTGGGCACATCCTAGTCGTGGTGCTGCATGTTGCAACACTCCAGGGGAGATGCCGTGGTCCTTTCAGATTCCTTGTGTCTCTGCCAACCAGAGGCCGTGTGTCTGGGCTCTGCTCTCTGGTAACATGGTGCCCACTAGAGCTGTGAGATCTGAGCTGTAGTTTCCACCTGTCATGTGGGGAAGAGAGGCTCTCTGGCCTCCATGGATGGGTGGTGACACTGAAGTGGAGCAACACATATGGCAGAGCTGCAGAAGGTGTGTGCGTCAGAGGCAGGGATCTGCACTCAGACCATCTGGACTCCATCTTTTCTTAAATCTGAGCATGGGCAGGTGTTTAACCTCTCGAGAAGATTTTAATATCTTTAGTTGTAAAATGGGAAAGACAATAACAGAGTTCTTGTGAGAACTGTAGAAAATAGTGTCAGCAAAACACATAGCGCAATGAATGACACAAAGTAAGAGCTCAAAATATGTGCCAGTGTGAAATGCTCTTTGATGAGTCAGCAAGCACAATATGCTTCTCTGATTGGCATTGTATCTGGCCATCTAACTCTTTTCATGCTCTTCATGCCTCAAACTGTGGTTGAATGATATTTATAGGACACCAGCAAGTTCCTAGCTTTTGTCATGTTTTCTCCACTGATCAACTCTTCTCGATGACAAACTGACGTAGTAATGACATACCTCAACTGGAAGCTTTTGGCCCGAGTCATCAGCTCAAACATTAAATGAAGTCATAGTCTAAAACGATGATAAACTGATGAAGACAAAGTCCCCTACCTCTTTTAAGCTGTTTTTCAATTTGTCCAAACAAAGTGACGTTTCTACTGTGTCAGTGCAGCACAGAAAGAAATTGAGAGTACAACAATTTCTAGCAGACCTGGCTGATTTAGACGGATAAGCCTCATGGATCTGTGTCTACGATGGATGACCTGGCTGTAGCCATGGTTCTCAGTGCCAGGCCATCTTCATAGGCGTAGATGCAACCTTAACTGGTGATCTTCTTTTTATCCTCAGAATTTACTGGTGTGCTTGATGTATATTAGGCATTCAAAGAACATTTATGGAATGAATGATGAATGAATGAGCCAATGGAGAGAGACTCCTTTAGCGAATAAGAAATAGAAAAAAGGAGTAAATCCGTGTTTTGCAGAGGACCAGTTTTTGTTCTAATGTGGGCTTTATTTCTCTTTGAAGAGCATCATTTCCTCTAACCCAATGTCAGTTTTATTTAGTAACCATGATTTATTGAGTGCTTCCTGTGTGACAGCCTCATGCTAGGAGCCTGGTGGACTTATAAGGGTCGCCAATAATCTATTGACATAGATTATTGTCAATAGTTAAGTGCAGCCCAGGTCCATCCTTTTAAAGGCAGAGACCCACTCACCTTTTGAGGGAAGGCATCTACCATTTTAAATTAGTAGATGTGTTCTCCTGGCAGGGATTGAGATGTCATAATAAGCTGTTTGACCCTGTAACAATTGTGCTCCAGAATGATAACTGACTGTAAAAAATACAGCTTTGAATGTTCTCTGCCTATGAGGATCGAGGTATGAAAATCATTACCAAATAGGAACTAGAGCACAACACAAGGAGTCTGACCCATATTCCAGGCCTGAGTCTAAGGTCAAACATTCCCCTACGGCCACATTACTAGTGAGGAGGGAGACAGAAGCAGGCCAGTCCGCAAGCCATTTCTGCTGCTTCGAGGATTTCGCAAGTTCCAGTGACCTCTGCCTGTCCTCAGCCCTAGCCCTGCTTCCTGCTCTTCTGTTGTCAATAGTTAAGTGCAGCCCAGGTCCATCCTTTTAAAGGCAGAGACCCACTCACCTTTTGAGGGAAGGCATGAGTGTATTCTCAGCTGCCAACTGACTTCTGACCTTGGCTGTTTAGGAGGGCTTGATAAATTGTATCTTCCATCTGTCATATGGGGAATAAGGCACAGGGAAAAGAGCACACATCTTATAACACAACCTTCTCGTAAATGTGACCTGCTGTGAGCATCCTGCCTTCATATTCACAACTATTATGTTTTCTATTTAAATGGCACCTGTAAGGATATGTTCCTTTTTATTTTTATTGTTTATTTGTTTATTCTTACTGTCCTGTGCTAAAAACCATGCCAAACCGAATTTTCTGATTTGTAGAAACTCTGATTCAGGTTATGGATGACTGCTTAAAGACAGCCCACCCCACTGCCTTTGCAGTGGACATGTTTCCCTAACATAAAACAATCATAAGGCTGCAGAGAATGTCTCCCACCAACACCTACATGCATGAGTCCCAGGTGCAAAGGGAAGCGTGCAGTTACGTCTCACCGAGGATGGGCTGTGCTGGCCATTGTGCCATGTGATCGATATGTGTCAGCTTCGTTCAAAATAAGCTTACTTCTAACAAAATCTTTCCAAAAGGGGCCATTTTCTTATTTTATCAATAAAGAAATCAAAGCTCAGAAACACTGGCTCATAACAGACCACGCAGCTGGTGAGCGATGAGGAAGTGTTGATTCCTTCAAGGGGTCTTATATCATCCAAGGCAGAAACTGCAAACTGTGGGCCAGATCTGGCTTTGCTTGGCATACATAGTGTTTAAAAAAAACCACCAACGTTAATTCACTACATTTCAGATCCAGGAAATTTTACATGAAAATCTAGGCTTTGGATTTCTCTTGAAGAATATCTGGCCACAGCAGACCTGCGCACATGTAGGGTAAAAATTGGCTGAAAAGTGGCTACTCTCTCAGGTGGAAGGAGCCCTTCCTAGATCACCAAGGCACCCATTTGGCTGGATTTGTTCATTTTATCCACTCACTGGTCCCTTGGCCATTGGAGGTTAATAGGTTTCTCTGTGAATAATGGTAAGCTATGTGGTGTGGACTAGGGGTAGTGTGTAAAGGAGGAAGAAGTAGATATGGCTGTAAAGGATAAAGAGTGCTGAAGTGAAAGACATTTTCTAGAATATTCTGGAACCAGCTCAACCATTTCAAGCTGAGTTAGCTGTTCAAAGTTTGGATTGCTTGGGGCCCAGTGGAGGGACTGCACTAGTTGAGTTCTGAATTTCCGTCTAATTCTGAGTTTCTCTTTAGATCTTGTCTCCCTCAGAAAACTATGCATTTCTTATGGTGACTGGGTTTACCATAATTGTTATTGAAAAGTGACTTCATTATCCAGGTCACTATTGAACAGGAATTTTGTGTTGAAGTTCACAACTCTAGGGTTCCATTTCCGTGGTATTCGACGTGAAAGGTGCCTCCTGGGTTGTGTAACATGGCAGCCGTGTGGTGGTGTGTCCCAGGGTTCTAGATGGCCACCACAGTAAGATAATCTTTCCTCGGGGGCTTCTTGTCTAGGACAATGATGTATACTTGTAAAGGACCTATGGACAACTAAAGAAATGTGTCAGCCCTGTCCATGGAGTGCCAGACTCGAATACATGAAAAAGCATGGAAAGCAGGGACTGGTGTTAGAAATGTGTCAGCCCTGTCCGTGGAGTGCCAGACTCGAATACATGAAAAAGTACGGAAAGCAGGGACTGGTGTTTTACATTTGGGCGGGATGAGATTGACAGCTGTCATGCTGCTCCTCACTCTCGAAAGGTGTTATGAAAAAGGCGTGTGTTTATGAGCTAACTCCTCACGGGGAAGCTGGCCAATTGGGCCGGGGTCAGGAAAAGGAATGAAGGGAAAGAGGAATAGCAGTATTTTCAGGGAAAACAAATTTGCCTAAGAATTTTTCCTTCCATCTTAAAACAAATTCAGATGGAGCATTTCTTTGGGCATGAAGACAGTTATTCAGCAACAACAGAAAAGGATTGCTCCTTCATTTTTATTGCCCTCAAATGGTTTAAAAAATCTACATACTAGGAGAAATTTTATGTGCAATTTATATGTATTTTCTGATAACCACACATTCCTTTTCCACTAGCTCAGGTAAAACTTAAATAAAATTTTTAATCCAAGTATATTTCCAATTTCAAGTGCAAAAGAGAGCCAAGCCAAGGACTTCATGAAGAATCTGGGAGTAAGAATTTGCTCTCAGTTGATCCTTTCAGTGTCTTAGAGCTTGTTGACTCATTGGATCTCCACTGGAAATGGACAGTCTAGGTAGGCTTTGCAGTGGAATTTCTAGGTGCTTAGACCCAGGGACGCTCGCACATGCTGTAAATCGATGGACCTCGGGGTTCTGTCAGACATGCTTTCCTGCAACACGGCAGCAGTAACCTCGTGCAACCCATTCTCCAACCTCTTCCTTCTCACAGACTCCTAGCTCTGCCATCTTCTGCACGCTATAGAAGAACCAGCTCATCGTTTGTCCCACATACGTAAGGGTACAATTGTGGGGAAATATAACAAATCCCGAAGAAAGCATGAGTTTTGTAATTATCAGTTCCCCATCCCATTTCCTCAGAAGGTATTATTATTATTATTATTATTTTTTGAGACGGAGTTTCACTCTTGTTACCCAGGCTGGAGTGCAATGGCACGATCTCGGCTCACCGCAACCTCCGCCTCCTGGGTTCAGGCAATTCTCCTGCTTCAGCCTCCTGAGTAGCTGGGATTATAGGCATGCACCACCATGCCCAGCTAATTTTTTTTTTTTTTTTTTTTTTTTTTTTTTTTGTATTTTTAGTAGAGACAGGGTTTCACCATGTTGACCAGGATGGTCTCGATCTCTTGACCTCGTGATCCACCCACCTCGGCCTCCCAAAGTGCTGGGATTACAGGCTTGAGCCACCGTGCCCAGCCAGAATTTATTAATATTTTTAAAGACAAAGGCTGCTACAGTGACATTTGTGAATCGCCTTGAGAGCTTTTTATCTGGCTCTGAGCACACAGCCTGCGTACAAGGAAAGCCAGAAGACAGATGTCTGGAAGCAGCTCTCAGCCAATCACTGAAAGGACCTCGGAGTTCTCACTCCTTCCTAAGTCTGCAGTATGTTGTCCTCACTGGCTCCCAGAATTCCCCACCAGCCACGCCCTGGCTGCCCCAGCAGTACCTCGACAACATGCTTGGCTGCCTGCCCTTCACTGCCCCACCCTGCTGATGTGTCTCAGATCACCTCCCAAATCAACTACATGCACTCAATCTTTGTCTTAGGATCCACCTTTAGGGAAGCCCAAACAAAGATGTCTGTCGAAAGAATCAAAAGGAAGCTCCCCAAGGAGCAGGAATTGATGATTCTGATAGCTATGGAAATGACAATTAGACCAAGCTGACAGGGGCAAAGGCTGTCTGTGGCTGAAGGCAAAATCATATTGTATATTGAGCTGCCTCTTCAAGAGGGACTGTGAATGGGACAGTTTCTCCATTTTGGCTGAATCCGGTGAGTTTGGGACTCTTTGTAACTACCGTGCCCCCACCCCAACCACTTTGCTGCAAAGGAGGTCTTCTATGTTTATTAGATATTTATAGAGGTCATGGTAATATTTTTGACATGTGAATGAATATATAACACCTAACAGAGTTCCCAGCACATAGTAGGTGCACGGAGTACTTGCTGAATTCCAGAGTGTGGAGCCCCAAGTCAGATTTGTCTTTGCTATTAAACCCCTCGGTCATCTGAACACGCGTTACTGTCGCATCCTCGGTCATTTGAACACGCGTTACTGTCGCACCCTCGGTCATCTGAACACGCGTTACTGTCGCATCCTCGGTCATTTGAACAAGTGTTACTGTCGCATCCTCAGTCATTTGAACACGTGTTACTGTCGCACCCTCAGTCATTTGAACACGTGTTATCGCATCCTCGGTCATTTGAACACGTGTTACTATCACATCCTCGGTCATTTGAACACGTGTTACTGTCACATCCTCAGTCATTTGAACACGTGTTACTGTCACATCCTCAGTCATTTGAACACGTGTTACTGTCACATCCTCAGTCATTTGAACACGTGTTACTGTCACATCCTCAGTCATTTAAACACGTGCATTACTATCACATCCTCAGACATTTGAACACATGTTACTATCACATCCTCAGTCATTTGAACACGTGCATTACTATCACATCCTCGGTCATTGGAACACGTGCATTACTATGACATCCTCGGTCATTTGAACACGTCTTACTATCACATCCTCAGTCATTTGAACACGTGCATTACTATCACATCCTCAGACATTTGAACACGTGCATTACTATCACATCCTTGGTCATTTGAACACGTGCATTACTATCACATCCTTGGTCATTTGAACACGTGTTACTATCACATCCTCAGACATTTGAACACGTGCATTACTATCACATCCTCGGTCATTTGAACACGTGTTACTATCACATCCTCAGACATTTGAACACGTGCATTACTATCACATCCTCGGTCATTTGAACACGTGCATTACTATCACATCCTCAGTCATTTGAACACATGCATTACTATGACATCCTCAGTCATTTGAACACGGGTTACTATCACACCCTCAGTCATTTGAACACGTGCATTACTATCACACCCTCAGTCATTTGAACACGTGCATTACTATCACATCCTCGGTCATTTGAACACGTGTTACTCTCACATCCTCAGTCATTTGAACACGTGCATTACTATCACATCCTCGGTCATTTGAACACGTGTTACTATCACATCCTCAGTCATTTGAACACGTGCATTACTATCACATCCTCGGTCATTTGAACACGTGCATTACTATCACATCCTCGGTCATTTGAACACGTGTTACTATCACATCCTCAGTCATTTGAACACGTGCATTACTATCACATCCTCGGTCATTTGAACACGTGTTACTATCACATCCTCAGTCATTTGAACACGTGTTACTATCACATCCTCAGTCATTTGAACACGTGCATTACTATCACATCCTCAGTCATTTGAACACGTGTTACTATCACATCCTCAGTCATTTGAACACGTGCATTACTATCACACCCTCGGTCATTTGAACACGTGCATTACTATCACACCCTCGGTCATTTGAACACGTGCATTACTATCACACCCTCGGTCATTTGAACACGTGCATTACTATCACACCCTCGGTCATTTGAACACGTGCATTACTATCACATCCTCGGTCATTTGAACACGTGCATTACTATCACACCCTCGGTCATTTGAACACGTGCATTACTATCACACCCTCGGTCATTTGAACACGTGCATTACTATCACACCCTCGGTCATTTGAACACGTGCATTACTATCACACCCTCGGTCATTTGAACACGTGCATTACTATCACATCCTCGGTCATTTGAACACGTGTTACTATCACACCCTCGGTCATTTGAACACGTGTTACTATCACATCCTCGGTCATTTGAACACGTGTTACTATCACATCCTCGGTCATTTGAACACGTGTTACTATCACATCCTCGGTCATTTGAACACGTGTTACTATCACATCCTTGGTCATTTGAACACGTGTTACTATCACATCCTCGGTCATTTCAACACGTGTTACTATCACATCCTCGGTCATTTGAACACGTGTTACTATCACATCCTCGGTCATTTGAACACGTGTTACTATCACATCCTCGGTCATTTGAACACGTGCATTACTATCACATCCTCGGTCATTTGAACACGTGTTACTATCACATCCTCGGTCATTTGAACACGTGCATTACTATCACACCCTCGGTCATTTGAACACGTGCATTACTATCACATCCTCGGTCATTTGAACACGTGTTACTATCACACCCTCGGTCATTTGAACACGTTCATTACTATCACATCCTCGGTCATTTGAACACGTGTTACTATCACATCCTCGGTCATTTGAACACGTGCATTACTATCACATCCTCGGTCATTTGAACACGTGTTACTATCACATCCTCGGTCATTTGAACACGTGCATTACTATCACATCCTCGGTCATTTGAACATGAACACGTGTTACTATCACATCCTCAGTCATTTGAACACGTGCATTACTATCACATCCTCAGTCATTTGAACACGTGCATTACTATCACACCCTCAGTCATTTGAACACGTGCATTACTATCACATCCTCGGTCATTTGAACACGTGTTACTATCACATCCTCGGTCATTTGAACACGTGCATTACTATCACATCCTCAGTCATTTGAACACGTGTTACTATCACATCCTCAGTCATTTGAACACGTGCATTACTATCACACGCTCGGTCATTTGAACACGTGCATTACTATCACATCCTCAGTCATTTGAACACGTGCATTACTATCACATCCTCGGTCATTTGAACACGTGCATTACTATCACATCCTCGGTCATTTGAACACGTGCATTACTATCACACCCTCGGTCATTTGAACACGTGCATTACTATCACACCCTCGGTCATTTGAACACGTGCATTACTATCACATCCTCGGTCATTTGAACACGTGCATTACTATCACATCCTCGGTCATTTGAACACGTGCATTACTATCACACCCTCGGTCATTTGAACACGTGCATTACTATCACATCCTCGGTCATTTGAACACGTGCATTACTATCACACCCTCGGTCATTTGAACACGTGCATTACTATCACATCCTCGGTCATTTGAACACGTGTTACTATCACATCCTCGGTCATTTGAACACGTGTTACTATCACATCCTCGGTCATTTGAACACGTGCATTACTATCACATCCTCGGTCATTTGAACACGTGCATTACTGTCACATCCTCGGTCATTTGAACACGTGCATTACTATCACATCCTCGGTCATTTGAACACGTGCATTACTATCACATCCTCGGTCATTTGAACACGTGCATTACTGTCACATCCTCGGTCATTTGAACACGTGTTACTATCACATCCTCGGTCATTTGAACACGTGCATTACTATCACATCCTCGGTCATTTGAACATGAACACGTGTTACTATCACATCCTCAGTCATTTGAACACGTGCATTACTATCACATCCTCAGTCATTTGAACACGTGCATTACTATCACACCCTCAGTCATTTGAACACGTGCATTACTATCACATCCTCGGTCATTTGAACACGTGTTACTATCACATCCTCGGTCATTTGAACACGTGCATTACTATCACATCCTCAGTCATTTGAACACGTGTTACTATCACATCCTCAGTCATTTGAACACGTGCATTACTATCACACGCTCGGTCATTTGAACACGTGCATTACTATCACATCCTCAGTCATTTGAACACGTGCATTACTATCACATCCTCGGTCATTTGAACACGTGCATTACTATCACATCCTCGGTCATTTGAACACGTGCATTACTATCACACCCTCGGTCATTTGAACACGTGCATTACTATCACACCCTCGGTCATTTGAACACGTGCATTACTATCACATCCTCGGTCATTTGAACACGTGCATTACTATCACATCCTCGGTCATTTGAACACGTGCATTACTATCACACCCTCGGTCATTTGAACACGTGCATTACTATCACATCCTCGGTCATTTGAACACGTGCATTACTATCACACCCTCGGTCATTTGAACACGTGCATTACTATCACATCCTCGGTCATTTGAACACGTGTTACTATCACATCCTCGGTCATTTGAACACGTGTTACTATCACATCCTCGGTCATTTGAACACGTGCATTACTATCACATCCTCGGTCATTTGAACACGTGCATTACTGTCACATCCTCGGTCATTTGAACACGTGCATTACTGTCACATCCTCGGTCATTTGAACACGTGCATTACTGTCACATCCTCGGTCATTTGAACATGTGCATTACTATCACATCCTCGGTCATTTGAACACGTGTTACTATCACACCCTCGGTCATTTGAACACGTTCATTACTATCACATCCTCGGTCATTTGAACACGTGTTACTATCACATCCTCAGTCATTTGAACACGTGCATTACTATCACACGCTCGGTCATTTGAACACGTGCATTACTATCACATCCTCAGTCATTTGAACACGTGCATTACTATCACATCCTCGGTCATTTGAACACGTGTTACTATCACACCCTCGGTCATTTGAACACGTGCATTACTATCACACGCTCGGTCATTTGAACACGTGCATTACTATCACATCCTCAGTCATTTGAACACGTGCATTACTATCACATCCTCGGTCATTTGAACACGTGTTACTATCACACCCTCGGTCATTTGAACACGTGCATTACTATCACATCCTCGGTCATTTGAACACGTGTTACTATCACATCCTCAGTCATTTGAACACGTGCATTACTATCACATCCTCAGTCATTTGAACACGTGCATTACTATCACACCCTCAGTCATTTGAACACGTGCGTTACTATCACATCCTCGGTCATTTGAACACGTGTTACTATCACATCCTCGGTCATTTGAACACGTGCATTACTATCACATCCTCAGTCATTTGAACACGTGTTACTATCACATCCTCAGTCATTTGAACACGTGCATTACTATCACACGCTCGGTCATTTGAACACGTGCATTACTATCACATCCTCGGTCATTTGAACACGTGCATTACTATCACATCCTCGGTCATTTGAACACGTGCATTACTATCACATCCTCGGTCATTTGAACACGTGCATTACTATCACACCCTCGGTCATTTGAACACGTGCATTACTATCACATCCTCGGTCATTTGAACACGTGTTACTATCACATCCTCGGTCATTTGAACACGTGTTACTATCACATCCTCGGTCATTTGAACACGTGCATTACTATCACATCCTCGGTCATTTGAACACGTGCATTACTGTCACATCCTTGGTCATTTGAACACGTGCATTACTATCACATCCTCGGTCATTTGAACACGTGCATTACTATTACATCCTCGGTCATTTGAACACGTGCATTACTATCACATCCTCGGTCATTTGAACACGTGTTACTATCACACCCTCGGTCATTTGAACACATTCATTACTATCACATCCTCGGTCATTTGAACACGTGTTACTATCACATCCTCAGTCATTTGAACACGTGCATTACTATCACACGCTCGGTCATTTGAACACGTGCATTACTATCACATCCTCAGTCATTTGAACACGTGCATTACTATCACATCCTCGGTCATTTGAACACGTGCATTACTGTCACATCCTCGGTCATTTGAACACGTGTTACTATCACATCCTCGGTCATTTGAACACGTGCATTACTATCACATCCTCGGTCATTTGAACATGAACACGTGTTACTATCACATCCTCAGTCATTTGAACACGTGCATTACTATCACATCCTCAGTCATTTGAACACGTGCATTACTATCACACCCTCAGTCATTTGAACACGTGCATTACTATCACATCCTCGGTCATTTGAACACGTGTTACTATCACATCCTCGGTCATTTGAACACGTGCATTACTATCACATCCTCAGTCATTTGAACACGTGTTACTATCACATCCTCAGTCATTTGAACACGTGCATTACTATCACACGCTCGGTCATTTGAACACGTGCATTACTATCACATCCTCAGTCATTTGAACACGTGCATTACTATCACATCCTCGGTCATTTGAACACGTGCATTACTATCACATCCTCGGTCATTTGAACACGTGCATTACTATCACACCCTCGGTCATTTGAACACGTGCATTACTATCACACCCTCGGTCATTTGAACACGTGCATTACTATCACATCCTCGGTCATTTGAACACGTGCATTACTATCACATCCTCGGTCATTTGAACACGTGCATTACTATCACACCCTCGGTCATTTGAACACGTGCATTACTATCACATCCTCGGTCATTTGAACACGTGCATTACTATCACACCCTCGGTCATTTGAACACGTGCATTACTATCACATCCTCGGTCATTTGAACACGTGTTACTATCACATCCTCGGTCATTTGAACACGTGTTACTATCACATCCTCGGTCATTTGAACACGTGCATTACTATCACATCCTCGGTCATTTGAACACGTGCATTACTGTCACATCCTCGGTCATTTGAACACGTGCATTACTGTCACATCCTCGGTCATTTGAACATGTGCATTACTATCACATCCTCGGTCATTTGAACACGTGTTACTATCACACCCTCGGTCATTTGAACACGTTCATTACTATCACATCCTCGGTCATTTGAACACGTGTTACTATCACATCCTCAGTCATTTGAACACGTGCATTACTATCACACGCTCGGTCATTTGAACACGTGCATTACTATCACATCCTCAGTCATTTGAACACGTGCATTACTATCACATCCTCGGTCATTTGAACACGTGTTACTATCACACCCTCGGTCATTTGAACACGTGCATTACTATCACATCCTCGGTCATTTGAACACGTGTTACTATCACATCCTCAGTCATTTGAACACGTGCATTACTATCACATCCTCAGTCATTTGAACACGTGCATTACTATCACACCCTCAGTCATTTGAACACGTGCATTACTATCACATCCTCGGTCATTTGAACACGTGTTACTATCACATCCTCGGTCATTTGAACACGTGCATTACTATCACATCCTCAGTCATTTGAACACGTGTTACTATCACATCCTCAGTCATTTGAACACGTGCATTACTATCACACGCTCGGTCATTTGAACACGTGCATTACTATCACATCCTCGGTCATTTGAACACGTGCATTACTATCACATCCTCGGTCATTTGAACACGTGCATTACTATCACATCCTCGGTCATTTGAACACGTGCATTACTATCACACCCTCGGTCATTTGAACACGTGCATTACTATCACATCCTCGGTCATTTGAACACGTGTTACTATCACATCCTCGGTCATTTGAACACGTGTTACTATCACATCCTCGGTCATTTGAACACGTGCATTACTATCACATCCTCGGTCATTTGAACACGTGCATTACTGTCACATCCTCGGTCATTTGAACACGTGCATTACTATCACATCCTCGGTCATTTGAACACGTGTTACTATCACATCCTCGGTCATTTGAACACGTGCATTACTATCACATCCTCGGTCATTTGAACATGAACACGTGTTACTATCACATCCTCAGTCATTTGAACACGTGCATTACTATCACATCCTCAGTCATTTGAACACGTGCATTACTATCACACCCTCAGTCATTTGAACACGTGCATTACTATCACATCCTCGGTCATTTGAACACGTGTTACTATCACATCCTCGGTCATTTGAACACGTGCATTACTATCACATCCTCAGTCATTTGAACACGTGTTACTATCACATCCTCAGTCATTTGAACACGTGCATTACTATCACACGCTCGGTCATTTGAACACGTGCATTACTATCACATCCTCAGTCATTTGAACACGTGCATTACTATCACATCCTCGGTCATTTGAACACGTGCATTACTATCACATCCTCGGTCATTTGAACACGTGCATTACTATCACACCCTCGGTCATTTGAACACGTGCATTACTATCACACCCTCGGTCATTTGAACACGTGCATTACTATCACACCCTCGGTCATTTGAACACGTGCATTACTATCACATCCTCGGTCATTTGAACACGTGCATTACTATCACATCCTCGGTCATTTGAACACGTGCATTACTATCACACCCTCGGTCATTTGAACACGTGCATTACTATCACATCCTCGGTCATTTGAACACGTGCATTACTATCACACCCTCGGTCATTTGAACACGTGCATTACTATCACATCCTCGGTCATTTGAACACGTGTTACTATCACATCCTCGGTCATTTGAACACGTGTTACTATCACATCCTCGGTCATTTGAACACGTGCATTACTATCACATCCTCGGTCATTTGAACACGTGCATTACTGTCACATCCTCGGTCATTTGAACACGTGCATTACTATCACATCCTCGGTCATTTGAACACGTGCATTACTATCACATCCTCGGTCATTTGAACACGTGCATTACTGTCACATCCTCGGTCATTTGAACACGTGTTACTATCACATCCTCGGTCATTTGAACACGTGCATTACTATCACATCCTCGGTCATTTGAACATGAACACGTGTTACTATCACATCCTCAGTCATTTGAACACGTGCATTACTATCACATCCTCAGTCATTTGAACACGTGCATTACTATCACATCCTCGGTCATTTGAACACGTGTTACTATCACATCCTCGGTCATTTGAACACGTGCATTACTGTCACATCCTCGGTCATTTGAACACGTGTTACTATCACATCCTCGGTCATTTGAACACGTGCATTACTATCACACCCTCGGTCATTTGAACACGTGCATTACTATCACACCCTCGGTCATTTGAACACGTGCATTACTATCACATCCTCGGTCATTTGAACACGTGCATTACTATCACATCCTCGGTCATTTGAACACGTGCATTACTATCACACCCTCGGTCATTTGAACACGTGCATTACTATCACATCCTCGGTCATTTGAACACGTGCATTACTATCACACCCTCGGTCATTTGAACACGTGCATTACTATCACATCCTCGGTCATTTGAACACGTGTTACTATCACATCCTCGGTCATTTGAACACGTGTTACTATCACATCCTCGGTCATTTGAACACGTGCATTACTATCACATCCTCGGTCATTTGAACACGTGCATTACTGTCACATCCTCGGTCATTTGAACACGTGCATTACTGTCACATCCTCGGTCATTTGAACACGTGCATTACTATCACATCCTCGGTCATTTGAACACGTGCATTACTATCACACCCTCAGTCATTTGAACACGTGCATTACTATCACATCCTCGGTCATTTGAACACGTGTTACTATCACATCCTCGGTCATTTGAACACGTGCATTACTATCACATCCTCGGTCATTTGAACACGTGTTACTATCACATCCTCAGTCATTTGAACACGTGCATTACTATCACACGCTCGGTCATTTGAACACGTGCATTACTATCACATCCTCGGTCATTTGAACACGTGCATTACTATCACATCCTCGGTCATTTGAACACGTGCATTACTATCACATCCTCGGTCATTTGAACACGTGCATTACTATCACACCCTCGGTCATTTGAACACGTGCATTACTATCACACCCTCGGTCATTTGAACACGTGCATTACTATCACATCCTCGGTCATTTGAACACGTGCATTACTATCACATCCTCGGTCATTTGAACACGTGCATTACTATCACACCCTCGGTCATTTGAACACGTGCATTACTATCACACCCTCGGTCATTTGAACACGTGCATTACTATCACACCCTCGGTCATTTGAACACGTGCATTACTATCACATCCTCGGTCATTTGAACACGTGTTACTATCACATCCTCGGTCATTTGAACACGTGTTACTATCACATCCTCGGTCATTTGAACACGTGCATTACTATCACATCCTCGGTCATTTGAACACGTGTTACTATCACATCCTCGGTCATTTGAACACGTGCATTACTATCACATCCTCAGTCATTTGAACACGTGCATTACTATCACATCCTCGGTCATTTGAACACGTGTTACTATCACATCCTCGGTCATTTGAACACGTGCATTACTGTCACATCCTCAGTCATTTGAACACGTGTTACTATCACACCCTCGGTCATTTGAACACGTGCATTACTATCACATCCTCAGTCATTTGAAGATGTGTTACTATCACATCCTCGGTCATTTGAACACGTGCATTACTATCACATCCATTCACAACTTCCACCCTTCATCTCAAGTGTCTGGTTGATTATTTTTCCCTCTCCAAATACGGGTCTTTGCATTCACTCGTCAGGCTCACAGTCAGCCACTGTGGCTGCCCTAACGGAGTTCCCTCACACTCGAAGACCACCAGGCCTTCCAGCTCAGCCTTTCACATTCACCTACTCTTGGGATTGGCCCATTTGGTACAAGTGTTTACATCTATTCCAGCTGCCTGTGGCTAAAGGCAAAGCCATATTGTGTATTCAACTGCCCCTTCAAGAGCGTGAGTGGGACGATTTCTCCATGTTGGCGTAGGGAAGAGAGGAAAACAATTGCACATTTCTAGATTCCTCCAAAGGCCAAAACACCACTGTGGTTAAGAGAGCACTCATAGGGTAGATTTTGGAGACAGCAGCATTTCAAGGCCTCATACCTTCTGGGTAGGCCTGCTCTGTGGTTCCTAGAGAAGACACAGCCTAGTCCATTCAAATATCCATTGGAAACTTACTTTCATTGGGAAGGCTTTTATTTCTTCATTGCTAGGAAAACCCAACAATTTCCTATGGTTCCATTCTGATTTCAATTAGAATATTAATCAGCTATACTCAGCACAACTTTGGCTAAAAATCCACAATGTAATATACTAAAAATTCCTAGGAACAGAGCCAGTTTAATTTGTATTAGACATTTTGCCCCAGGATAGCATTAGGGGCTTATTATTGCATGTCTTATGTAGCTATTATTATTATAAATGTGCATATTGTGCAAATTAAAATCACATTTCATTCAGGGAAAAAGCCTCTCTGTTTACTTGAGTCTAGTGACTGCTTCCCTGTTCCTAAAGGAATAAAGTGCTTGCAACACCTCTCATGGTAGATCTAGGAAGGAACTGCTCCTGGGACGCTGTGCCACTTATAACTTCTGTACGGATATAGTTGAACCACTGATGCAGTGGCTGTACCGAGGGCAGGGAAGAGTAGCCGACGGTGACCCTCACTGTGTCTTTGTTTAAAAAGCTTTCAGCACCCACCCTCCTATGCGGGGGAAGTGCAGAATGCTGAGATACATTTGGTGGGGTCCCTATTCTTTTCTAGATGTCAGAAAAGGTCTGAAGACAGGATATATGAGGCAAGACCTGATGGCTGAGTAGGAGTTAAACAAGGGAAGAGAGTATGAATAAAAGTTCAGTATGGCTGCACTATAGAGGGTGGGGTGGGATGGGCAAGACCAGGACTGCAGATCTGGGGTAGTGTCTGTAATGGAGACCTTGAGGGCTTGGTAAGAAACTTGAACTCTACCATGAGGAGAGGAAACAAGTGAAGCTTTCAGTGGAAGAGTGAGATGATGAGATTTGCATTTTAGTGGGATCCTCCTGGCTAAGATGTGGAGCATGAGTTGAAAGGAATGAACAATAGAAGGAGAGACGGGAGGTAGGAAATCATTTTCATGATGCGAGCAAGAGCAAATGATGGCCTGGACTATGAGAGCGGCCGCAGAAATGGGGAGAAGTGAATGGATGGAGAGGTAGAACTAATAGGTGGTGATGATCGGTTAGCATGAGGTGGAGGGAGAGGCCAAGGGAGAATTCCATGGTTTTTTTTGAAACATTTTGGTGGATGATGGTGCCATTTACTGAAATGAGAAATGTTGGGGGAGAGAAGCATTGTGGCGGGAGGGAAGGTGGTACGTTCGAAAATTGGATGTGCTGAGTTTGAAGGTCTGGAACACAGGCAGATGATGCTGTCTTGGAGGTGGTTACATATATGGCTTTGCCCTTCAGAGAAAGAGACCAGGCTGGGGAATAGACAATGAGGAGTCTCAACACTAGGAATGTTTTTGAAGTCGTGAATTTCACTGGAGTATCCCAGGACATGTGTCATGTGAGAAGGGAAGTCCCAAGATAGAGCTCTGAGCAAGAAACATCCTAAGGGTGGAGGGAAAGAAGCATGCAGAGGAGACTGAGGAGTGACCAGAGTGGCCCTGGAGGAAAAGCAGGAAGCACTGGGGCCACCGAAGCTCAGGGAGATGTGTAATGGAACTGGGCAGGCATAGTCAACGGTCTCAGATGCTACTGAGGACTCCAACAAGATGGTTCCCAGAGGGGCTGAACTCAGGTGCCTCTGCCTATTCATGGCCCCGGTGTCCACGTAGCCAACAGTTTCAGCCCCAGTTTGCGATTGCATGTTTACATCTTGCTTATCTTTTTTTTTTTTTTTTTAGCTTCAGTACATGTTCATAATTAAAAGAATTTTGTGCAGTATTAATAGGTGTTCACAGTGTTGGTTCCTTTTTTTATTTTTGAACATTTTGATTAGAAATCTTCAGAAATATATAATCATTGCTTTTCTGAACTCACTGTTATTATCATTTTATGAATGTGCATTTATTTACATCGTCCTTTAAAATCATGGTTTTAAAATGTGGCTTCTGGACCAAAATCATCAGTGTCGCCTGACATGGTTGTCAGAATTCTAAGATGGCCCCAAGACTGCTGACTCCCTGGTGTACATCCCTGTTTAATCCCTTCTCTAATCCATTCTCTCTGAATGGGGGGTGAGTGGGACTTGTGAATGTGCTAGTATATTACTCCCGTGATTGCAGGATAAGAAGAAGGAATTTTGCAAATGCACTTAAGCTCCCTAGTCAGTTCACTTTGAGTTGATCAGAAGGGAGATTAGACTGGTCCCTTCTTGAAAGAATAGATTGAAAGCATAAAAGAAATTTCTTCTGCGGGTCTCAAGATAAGGAAAATTGCCTTCTTGTGAGAGGTCTTTGGAGGGCTACATAGCAAAGACATGAAGATGGCTTCTAGTCCCTGGCTAACAGACAAGAAAACAGGGTCCTAAATCCTGTACACACAAGGAATTGAATTCTGTCAACAGTCACCACAAGAGCTTGAAAGAGGACCCTAACTTCCAGAATGGAATGTAGCTCAGAGCCATCTTGACTTCGGCCCAGTGACAACTTGAACAAAGAACCTAGTTTGGACTTCTGACTCATACCACTGTGAGATGACGAAGGCGCTAAATTTTAGGTAATCTGTCACTCAGCAGTAGAAAACGAATATACCTGGGAACTTGCTGGAAATGCAAAGTCTGGGCCCCTTCCCATACCTGCTGAACTCTGGGGGAGGGGGAGTATCTAGAAACTGGATGTTAACAAGGCTTCCAGATGATTCTGATTCTCATTAAAGCTCAAAAGTCTGTGTTTCACAGGGTCTTCCAAGTGCTAGGTTTGGTATCCAGGCTACAAATCTTACGGAGATGTCATGGCAATGATTAATAATACAGTACAATGAAATGTATGGATCAGCTTATGTATGAAGCACTTTCAAGGGCACTGTCTTATTGAATCCTGCATCCTTTGCCCCTTACGAGAGTGTCACAGTTCCATTTTACGGATAAGGAGGCTGAGGCAGAGCTGGGATTGAATTCAAATTTTGGACTTGTTGAAGTGGTAGTAGAAAAAAATTTTGCATCAGACAACATAGCCCTTATCAGTCCTCTGTTGGATTTTGGAGCATTTTATAATGTATCAGTGAAAAAATTAATTTGTAGAGGACAAAAAGCTTGTGCTAGATTCACGTGACCCTTGGAGATCACCTCGTATTTTCTTCCTTGGGTTTATCAGACAGTAGAAGGAAGCTGCCCTCCGAGACAGACCAGGAGCTGCCTTCACTTTCCACTCGTGGACACTTATTGGTTATTCCCTTCTGTTCTTGTGATGGGTGCCTGCCTGGTTGTAAAACCACAGTCATGGCTCCTGGGCCGGGGTGGTGGCTGGGAGCAAGATGGCAGTGATGAAAACCTGGGGAGCTCACTTGCTTTTGCCTTCAGCAACCCATCCTTAGAATGCAGGCAGTGTGTGTTCTCACTCAGAAGTGGGAGTTGAACAGTGAGAACACATGGACACAGGGAGGGGAGCATCACACACAGGGGCCTGTGGGGGGGTAGGGAGCAAGGGAAGGGAGAGCATCAGGACAAATACTTAATGCATGCGGGGCTTAAAACTTAGATGATGGGTTGATGGATGCAGCAAACCACCATGGCACATGTACACCTATGTAACAAACCTGTACATTCTGCACATGTATCCCAGAACGTAAAGTAAAATAAAAATTTTAAAAAAGAATGCATGCAGTGTGATATTTTCAGAGGTAGACACTGATGGAAGTCAGGCTGTCTTTTGATTCACATAAGTAAGAGAATCCCCTCTGTGCCCTCTGGTAGTTTCCGGGAGGCTGAGCCTGACTGCACTTGTGACGTGGTAACCCTGACGTTCATGCTCATGCAGACCCACACCAGCCACCACAGAGGCTGCGTAGTTAGCAGTCGGGCCACTGATTAGAGATGGCTGGACTGAGAACTCTGCCTGGTAATGTCAGTTCATTTGTGGCAACTGCCTATTATCCCAAACATGATTCTTATTAAGTGCAATTATTTTGGTAAACTAATTAAAAAGCCACTAGAAAGGAGAGAGAGAGAGGGTGAGAGAAGCTGGGAGGGGGTGTAGGACGCAGAGAGAGTGAGAAAAAAACGACTGAGCTGAGGGCCACCAAGCGACTGCCTTTGGCGGGGAGGTGGTCACACGGTTTCATAGTGAGTTAGAACTGACAGTTTTCACAGGAGGGGAGTTGAGCAGAAATACAGAATTTGGTTCAAAACATATCAGAGAGGAGTACAGACTCTTGTCTCAGGCATTAGGACATGCCAGTGCCCGGGACAACAGTGCTGACTAACCGCCTACAGTGTGGGGTAAACATTTGAGAACACCTGCTTGTGGGCATTGTTGAGCTGGCATGGAGAGTGGGGCTCCTCAAAGGCCAGAGCAGCATGAAAGGAGGAACTGAAAGGGGTTGAGCAAGCACTAAACCTGGCCTTCACTCAGGCTTTTTCGGCCAAAGCACACAGGTCTCGGTGGTCACAGGGGCACAGGAACTGGCTGACAAGGCCTGGGTCAAGCCAGGTGAGCTGTCTTGTACAAGGCCTCACCGTAACCCTGGGACATCAAAAGTCTACACCTTCAAAGTCAGGCTGCATGAGAAGTGAATCTGCCATTCCACCAACTCTCTAGAGCTGGACTGTCCCATAGAAGAGCTGCTAGCCACCGGTGGCTATTGAATACTTGCCATGTGCCTGTGATTGAGGAACTGAATATTTAATTTTCCTGAGTAAAATTTAACTTTGAATAGTCACATGTGGCTACTGAGTATTCTGTTGGACAGTGGAGAGCCTCGGGGCATACCAAGAGTCCCCAGAGAACTTTAGGAAGTTCTTTAGGTCACACAGGTGCTGTTAGGGTATTGGTCCTGTCTGCTGACATGATTATATAGCATCCCACACTTGTCTGAGAGTGTGGAGCAGCAGGCAGGGAGCTCACCTGTCATTCCCACCCCGTAGGCCTCAGGGAAAAGAGTTTCAGAAGGGAATGGCAACCTCAGGTGGGATAAGTAGCTACATGGAGAGACGATCTTAGTAAAGGGCTGTGGGGGCCCTGACCATGTGGAGATGCTCTGAGGGAACCTCTGCTGCTACTACCAAGGAACCCCAGCAAATCCCACCTTGAGTGGTTCTGTTCCCGAGGCTCACACTTGTCATCCCTGGTGATAAACCCACTCCCCCTGGGGCAGGTTCACCATGTGCTGCCTGCTGGGTTCATCGCAAGTGGTCAGAGGGCAAGTGCCATGGCCAGGGTCACACAGCACTAAGTGGTGAGCAGTAAGACAGGACCCACGGCCAGGTCTGGGAGCGCACCCAGACCGACATGTAAAACACAAAACTATGAAACTCCTAGACGTTCACACTAGAGAATATCTAGATGACCTTGGGTTTGGTGATGACATTTTAGATACCACACCAAAGTCATGAGCCATGAGAGGAGGAGACAAGCTGCACATCATTTCAAAAAATTCTGTTCTGCCCAAGACATCATCATTAAAATAACAAGCCACGGATTGGAGAATATATTTACAAAAGAGATACCTGCTGAAGGGCTGTAATCCAAAATATACAAATAACTCTTAAAGCTCAACAATAAGAGAACAACTTGATTAAAAAATAGACCAAAGATCTGAACAGACACCTCACCAAAGAAGATATACAGATGGCAAATAAACATGTGAAAAGATGGCCTACATCATATGTCATCAGGGAAATGGAAATTAAAACAAAAACGAGGTATCACTATACACGTATTAGAATGGCCAAAATCCAAAACATTGACAACATCCAATACTGGTGAGGATGTGGAGCAAGACAGGAACTCCCATTACTTGCTAGTGGGAATGCAGAATGAGACATCCACTTTGTAAGACAGTTTGGCAGTTACTTATAAAACTAAACATACTCTTATCATAGGATCCAGCAACTGTGCTCCTTGGTATTTATCCAAAAGAGTTGAAAACTTAGGGCTACACAAAACCTGTACGTGGACATTTATTGAAGTTTACTCATACTTGCCCAAAATTGGAAGCAACCAACACATTCTTCAGTAGGTGAATGGGTAAATGCTGATACAGCCAGACAGTGGAATATTATTCAACATAAAAAGAAATGAGCTGTCAAGTCATCAAAGGACAGGAGGGAGCAAATGTAAGTCACTAAGTGAAAGACAGCAGTCTGAAAATGCTCTGTACTGTATGATTCCAACTATATGACATCCTGGAAGGAGAAAAACCATGGAGATGCTAAAAAGGTCTGTGGTTGCCAGGACTTAGCAGGAAAAAAGGGATGAATTGGTGGAGCACAGAGGATTTTTAAAGCAGTGAAATTATTCTGTGTGATACTACAATGGCGGATGCATGTCATATGTTTGTTCAAATCCATGGACAGCACCAAGAATAAACCCTAATGTAAACTATGGACTTAGGGTGAAAATGTGTCAGTGCAGGTTCAACAATGGGAATTAATGGACTACTCTGCTGAGGGATGTTGATAATGGAGAAGGCTTTGCATTTATAGGGGTAGGGGATATATGGGAAATCTCTGACTTTTCATTTAATTTTGTTGTGAACCCAAAACTACTCTTTAAAAATATCAATTAAAAAGTGCCAGTTTTAATTGTTTTCAACAGTGTGTTATTAATATTTACAAATAGAACCTTTTATGCTATTTAGGGACAAATCCGAGTATAAGGAAAGAATGAAAGCATCTCATTCTTTTAAAGACACTGACGTAGATCCGATACCAGAACTTATATCTGAACTTGTATATGCACGTGTAGAAGCAGAGAGTACATGGAAAATCTCTGTATCTTCCACTCGATTTTGCTGTAAACCCAAAACTGCTGTAAATAAAACTGAATAAAATGAACTCAAAATGTGTCATAGATTTAAATCCAAGAAATAAAACTTTTAGAAGAGAACATAGGAGAAAATATTTGGCACCTATAATTTGGTGAATAATTCTTAGACATGACACCTAAAATATCTATGAAAGAAAAAAGTATATTAGATGTCATCAAAATTTTACCTTCTCTGTGAAAGATCCTGTTAGCAGATGAAAAGGCAGTAACATGAAGAAAATACTTGCAATCCACGTATATGACAAAGGACTCCTATAAAAAATATGTTTAAAATCTCTTAAAACTCAGCAGTAAAATCACAAACAATCCCATTAGAAAATGGGCAAAAGGCATGAAGAGACATTTCATTGAGAAGAATATACAGATGGCAAATAAGTACATGAAAAGATGTTCAATACCACTATCCATTAGGAAAATGCAAATTAAGATCACAATGAGATATCATTATACAACTATTAGAACAGCTAAGATAAGAAAAATAGTGACTATCCCAAAGACTAGCAAGGATGCAGAGAAACTCACAAATTGCTGGTGGGAATGAAAAATGGTACAGCCAATCTGGAAAATATTTGGCAGTTACTTAAGAACTAAACATACACTTACAGAACAACCCAGTGAACACACTCCTGGGCATTTACCCCAGTAAAATGAGACTTACGTCCATATAAAAAACAGAACATGAATGCTCATTGCAGTTTTATTTATAACAGCTGAAACCAGAAAACAACCAAAATATTCTTCAATGTGTGAATGGCTAAACAAATTGCGATACATGCATACCATGAAATACTAATCCTCTGATACACACAACTTGGATGGATCTCAAGGGTATTATGTTGAGTGAAAAAAGCCAATCTCAAAAGGTCACATACTGTATGATTCCATTTACATACTATATGATTACATTACATTCTTGCAATGACAAAATTATAGAGATGGAGAACAAATTAGTGGTTGTCAGGGGTTAGAAACGATCAGTGGGAGGAGGTGGGTATGATTATGAAGGGTTAGCATGAGGGATATCTCCATGGTAATGGAATAATTCTGTACCTTGATTGTGATGGTGGTTACAAAAATTCATACATGAAACAAAATGATATAGAACTATATATATACACATTGTACCAATGTCAGTTTCCTGGTTGTAATAATGTATTATATTTATACAGCAAGTAACCATTAGGGGAAATTGAGTGAAGAGTTCATAGAACCTCTCTGTATTATTTTTGCAACTTCCTGTGAATCTATAATTATATAAAAATAGTTTTTAAAATGAAAAAAGTAAAACAGTATACTGTATGAGTTTATATTGATACTGTCAATTCAAATTTAGGATTACAGAATAAATTTCACTGATCTGACATCTATATCTCCTTTCCCTCATACTGAGTATCCTGATTCTCAATGACACTGTCATAAGTTACCCATTTTCTTTTTTTTTTTTTTTTTTTTTGAGACGGAGTTTCGCTCTTGTTACCCAGGCTGGAGTGCAATGGCACGATCTCGGCTCACCACAACCTCCACCTCCTGGGATCAGGCAATTCTCCCACCTCAGCCTCCTGAGTAGCTGGGATTACAGGCTCGCGCCACCATGCCCAGCTAATTTTTTTGTATTTTTAGTAGAGACGGCGTTTCACCATGTTGACCAGGATGGTCTCGATCTCTTGACCTCGTTATCCACCCGCCTCGGCCTCCCAAAGTGCTGGGATTACAGGCATAAGCCACCGCGCCCGGCCCAAGTTACCCATTTTCTTCCTTTTTTTTCCCCACAACATATATCCAACAGACTCAGAATAATAATACCAATATCTCCACCAACAGATGATTATTAAAAACAACTGAAGAATTATCTTGCAGTTATTTCTGTCTTTAGCGAATATCCTACTAGAGATGCACAGGTAATTTAAAATCACTTAGAATATTTTTTCTTTGGAGGCTATGTTACCAATGACTATACATTTTTGTTCATATGTTTAATTTTGCTTTTGCTTTTAAGAATTGCTTTTTAAATATTCAATTTTGTCCTACAATTATGTAAGTTTTCACATGGTTTTAAGTGAAATCCTCAAGACTAGATATATTCAAAGAGGCCTACATTTTATCCCCCTTATCCACATCTATCTATAGGCAATCATGTAAAAATCATATGGTTTATTCTTCTATTTAAAAATATTCATCTTCAAGAATGGCTTAACACATGCAAATCAATAAATGTGATTCACCATATAAGCAGAATTAAAAACAAAAACCATATGATTATCTCAATAGATGTAGAAAAAGATTCTGACAAAATCCAACATCCCTTCATGATAAAAACCCTCAACAAACTAGGCATTGAAGGAATATATCTCAAAATAATCAGAGCCATCTAAGAAAAATCAATAATCAACATCATACTGAATTGGGCAAAGCTGGAAGCATTCAGTCTAAGAACTGGAAAAAGACAAGGATGTCTACTCTTACCACTTCTATTCCACATGCTACTGGAAGTCCTAGCCAGAGCAATCAGGCAAGAGAAATAAATAAAAGGCATCAAAATAGGAAAGGACAAAGTCAAATTATCCCTTTTCACTGATGATATGATTGTATATTTAGAAAACTCTAAAGATTCCACCAAAAGATCCCTAGGCCCCATAAATGACTTCAGCAAAGTCTGTAGATACAAAATCAACATATAAAAATCAGTTGTGTTTCTATACACCAATAATGTTCAAGATGAGAACTAGATCAATAATGCGATCCCATTTACAATAACCACACACAAAAAATACCTTGGAATACATCTAACCAAGGAGGTGAAAGATCTCTATAAGGAGAATTACAAATTACTGCTGAAAGAAGTCATAGACAACACAAACAAGTGAAAAAGCATTTTGCGGTCATGGATAGGAAGAATTGATATTGTTAAAATGTTCATACTGCCCAATGCAATTTACAGATTCAACGCTATTCCTATAAAATTACCAATGTTATTTTTTTACAGAATTAGGAAAATACTATTCTAAAATTCACATGGAACCAAAAAAGAGCCCAAATAGACAAGGCAATCCTAAACAAAAAGAATAAAGCCAGAGACATCACAACTTCATCACGTTACCAACTTCAAACTATACTACAAGGCTACAGTAACCAAAACAGCATGGTACTGGTACAAAAAATAGACACATAGATCAATAGAACAAGATGCAGACCCTTGAAATCAAGCTGCATAACTACAACCAACTGATCTTTGACAAGTCAGCAAAAATAAACAGTGGGGTTTTGTTCAATAAACGATATGGGAGAAACTGGCTAACCATATGCAGAAGAATGAAACTGGACCCTTTCCTCTCACCATACAAAAATTAACTCAAGACAGATTAAAGACTGAAATGTAATCCTCAAACTATAAAAATCCTAGAGGCAAACCTAGAAAATACTTGTCTAGACATTGACCTAGACAAAGAATTTATGACTAAGTCATCAAAAGCAACTGCAGCAAAAAGAAAAAACTGATGAGACCTGATGAAACTGAAGAGCTTCTGCCCAGCAAAATAAACTATCATCAGAGTAAACGACAACCTACAGAATGGGTGAAAATATTTGCAAATTATGCATTTAACCAAGGACTCATATCCAGAATCTATAATGAACTTAAGAACAAAACAACCCATTAAAAAGTGGACAAAAGACATGAACAAACCTTTATCAAAAGAAGACACAGAAGCAGGCAATAAACATATGAAAAGATGCTCAACATCACTAATCATCGGGGAAATGCAAATCAAAAGCACAGTGAGACACCAACCATCTCATGCCAGTTAAATGGCTATTATTAGAAAGTCAGAAAATAACAGATGTTGGCAAGGTTGAAGAGAAAGGGAACACATATACACCATTGGTGGAAATGCAAGTAAGTCCAGTTACTGTGGAAAGCAGTTTGGAGATTTCCCAAAAAACTGACAATAGAATTATCATTTGACCCATCAACCTCATTACTGTGTCTATATTGAAAAGAAAATAAATAAAGACACCTGTACTTGTAGGTTTATTGCAGCACTGTTCCCAGTAGCAGACACAGAGTCAACCTAGGGGCCCATCGATGGTGGATCTGTTAAAGGAACTGTGATACACACACAGCATGGAATACTACCCAGTTATAAGGAAGAAGGAAATCATGTTCTTTGCAGCAACGTGGATGCAAATGAAGGCCATTATCCTAAGCAAATTAATACAGGAACAAAAACAAATACTACATGTTCTCACTTATAAGTAGAGGCTAAACACATGTACATAAAGATGGGAATAATAAACACTGGAGATTCCAAAAGAGGAAGGGGATAGGGCAAGGGTTACAAAACTACCTATTGGGTACTATGTTCACTGCTTGGGCAATGGGGTTGTTAGAAGCTCAGATCTCAGCATCTCTCAACATAACCATGTAACAAACCTACACATTGACCCCTTGAATCTAAAATAAATTTAAAATGCATCTTATTTACATGAATATGCATATACACACATATCTTTACGTCGACCACTTTTTAGGAATGACACAAACTTCAGTACATTGAAATTGCTATTCAAATATTTATCCTGGTAATGGCTTCTTTATGTCCTGCAGAACTATTCCTTTTTGACAGCTGCATAACACTCCACTGTTTGGATGTACCAAATGTACTCAGTGAGTTTCGTACTGATAATTGGTTGTACTATTTCTGGTTATCTGCTGCTGTGGATAACCTGGCAGCAGATAGTCATTTGCATGTATCTTTTCTTACTTTTGCCAGTGTAGTCTTGGCATAGATACCCAGAAGTGGGATGGCTGGACCAAACAGTAATTTTTATTGATACATGGACTACTTTTGATTTGTCAAAAAGAAAGCCCAGTGAGACACTAAGATGGAATGTGGAATTCCACCTTCCGTGGAACTTAACTCTGTGAGAATGACCATGAATTTTGACACCCTGGGTTCTTCTTCAGGGTAGTGGAATGCTCCTATGGTGTGGACCACAGGGTCACCACTGTGAGATTTGGAAGGTGAGGCTTCTGCCTGCCCCACCCCCAACTCCTGGATAGTTTTGGGACAGTGAGCTGAATCAGGTGAATATCCCTGGTGGTGCCAAGGAAGATCCCAGGTCATCCCTAGGACCTCCTTGGCTCTCTGGCCTCCCTGGGAAGTCCCAGCACCAACTCGGTGCTGCTCTTTAAGCACCTCTTGATGTAGCAGGGCTCCTCTGAGTCCCACGCACCGCACTCCTTCAATCTACCCCCCCAGGAAATGAATGCTCAGGAAAGTTCAAGTGAAAAGCAAAGGCTTCTGTTTTAAATCATTACTAACAAAACACAATTTGACATTTGAAGCTATTTACAAGGAATACCTTAATTGCAACACAAGAGCAACTCTGCTTTGCCTACTTCCAAGTCTGTTCTCTGCAACAATTAAACTGAGGCAGCTTGAGGCTGTGGAGGAAACCCTGGAGGGCTTTGGGAAAATCGCCCAGCCTATCTGGGTTTCAGATTTCTTATCTGTAAAATGAGGACCTGGGGCCAGCTTCAAATTCTGTAATATCAGGGTTTAGTAATGTTGGAATATGGACTGTAGAAATGGACTGGGACAAAGTGGGTGGAAGGGATGTACATTAAACATTCTGTAAAAAAAATTAGGGCTAAAGGAAGTAAGATTTGCGGCTGTCAGAGAATCTTCAATTGAGGATTGCTTCCACTTCTGCTTATTTTCTTCTCCACTGCTTTGTAATCCTCTCCAGCCAATTTACAAAAGTCCCCTCTGTGCTCTGGGGAGGATTATATTTCAATAGGAGCAACATTTGATTATCTGGAAGAGCTTAGCAGGGACCAGTGGCCACCAATGGTGACAGTGACTAATGGAAGAGCTGGGCCAGCAGCATGTGATCGCAGAAGAGTATTGTGTGTCTGTGCGTCCACACTTAGTTAAATCGAAGGGTCCAATTTGGTCTGCTGAACAAACATATTTGTGGAGGCTTATTGAACACAAAATTAATTTAGGAGACATTAATCTAAAGAGAATTCGACTGACAGCAGCAGCAATGGTGTTTAATGGAAGACAAAGCCAAAAAAAAAAAAAAGAATGAGCCAGGCCTGCCACAGTCTTTTCCTTTGTTGAGAAAATATAAGCATCCCCAGGGCTTTAATAGACTCTAATCCTTTCTCTTGAACAATTTGGCCTCTGCATAGACCAAGTGAGCAAAACAGAATCCTGAAGAACGCACGATCTCAGGGAGGAATGTCCTGAAGTCATGCTGGTTTCGGAATGAGAAGCCGTCTGCCCATCAGCGCACCTTCTCTTTCCACTTCTGCTCTCTTGTATGTATGTTTGGGTTGGGATTTATTTACGTTAGTCTGTGACCTTGCTTCTCACAGTATGGTTCACAGACCAGTACCACCAGCATCAGCTGGGAGCCTGTTAGAAACGCAGACTCTCGGGCCCTGCCCCCGATCTGCTGAATTAGAATCTACGTTTTAACCTGATTCCCAGGTGATTTGTAAGCATGTTAGAGTTTGAGAAGACCTGTTTCCTAAAGTTTTCTCCTTGAAGGGAAATGGGAACAATCTAACTTCCGATAATGCAGAGAACTGAGAACTGTCTGGTAATTTTCCCATCTACATTGTATGACTAACTAAAGACTTGTGCAGAAAGCTTGAAAAAAAAATGGAGAAGTACAAAGGAGAACACAATCACCTGTCATCTAGTGAAAGTAATTTTAGGGTGTGTCCCTCCTGTCTTTTTCTGTGTGTGCTTGTGTATTATTTTTAAATACGCAAGGTAATCCCTCATTCATTCATTCATTCATTCACTCAACAAACACTCACTGAGCACTTAGTAGGTACTGGGTGCTGGGGATACCGTAATGAACAAGACTGGGAAAGTTCATGGGGAAACCAGTATGCAACCAGGTGAGACATAACCAGTTCTGTACCACGGACGGCCCCACTTCCCAATCTCTGTCTTCTTGACCCCTATATCCTTGTATCTGACCCATAGTTCCAGAGAGATAGTAATGATTTCCCCTAATTGGCCCTTACTGACCTTCCCCTCATTGACTTCCCTTCTTTTTTTTCTTTTTTTTTTTTTTTTTGAGATGGAGTTTCACTCTTGTTACCCAGGCTGGTGTGCAATGGCGCGATCTCAGCTCACGGCAACCTCCGCCTCCTGGGTTCAGGCAATTCTCCTGCCTCAGCCTCCTGAGTAGCTGGGACTACAGGCACGCGCCACCATGCCCAGCTAATTTTTTGTATTTTTAGTAGAGACGGGGATTCCCCATGTTGACCAAGATGGTCTTGATCTCTCGACCTCGTGATCCACCTGCCTCGGCCTCCCAAAGTGCTGGGATTACAGGCTTGAGCCACCGCGCCCGGCCCGACTTCCCTTCTAATCCTTCTTTCTTCAGGTCTTGTTATGGATGAATCTGGAAACCAACATTCTCAGCAAACTGACACAAGAACAGAAAACCAAACACTGCATGTTCTCACTCATAGGTGCGTGTTGAACAATTAAAACACATGGGCACAGGGAGGGAAACGTCACACACTGGGGTCTGTTTGGGAGTGGGGGACTAGGGGAGGGACAGCGGGGGGCAGAGAGGTTGGGGAGAGAGAACACTGGGAGAAGTGCCTGATGTAGGTGATGAGGGGATGGAGACAGCAAACCACCATGGCATGTGTGTACCTATGCAACAATCCTGCAAGATTGCACATGTACCCCAGAACTTAAAGTATAATAAAAATAAAATAAAATTAGCTAACAGTCATTGAGTGCTTACAAAGTGCCAGGTGCTGCTCTAAGTGCTTTGCATGTATCATCGCCAATCCTTGCAAGAATCCTATCAGGTATGTTATTATCGTTCGCATTTTACAGTTTAAGAAACTTTCCAAGGACACCCAGATAGTAACTGCCAGTCAGTCTCCAGGGCCAAAGCTAGTATTAAGCTGATACACTGATTCATTCTAGAGTGTTGATGAATAATAACTAATATGTATCTCATCTGGGCATTTAGTAAGCAACTGCCAGAGACCAGACAATTTACTTGAATTCCAAAGAATGAACCTCTGATTCTGATATTTTAGGCAGTGAGGATGGTCACTGAAGTAAATGGTGTTAGAAGATGATCTTCCATGTACGCCCTATTTCATGTCATTTCATTTTCAGTGTTGCTTTTCTTGTTCAGTGTTTTCTTGTTGCGTTCTTTTGGCTATATGGGAACCTCCAAAAATAAGCCCTTTTATAAATTTAGCCTCTTGCAACATTGTCTATTTTAAATTCCCAGCCATCCAAATGTTTGCCCAGAAGCCTCCTACTCATCCTTCAAGACTCAGCCCCAAAACTTCCTGCTCCTCGAAGTCTTTCCTGCAACATCCAGGCTGAGCAGACCTTTCTCTCTCTGTTGTGACATCTCTTACACTTCCTCATGCTAGGACTCTGAGTATGTAACTCGGTCTTTCCAAGTCTCAGACCCCTCATCTGTAAGATGGTGATAATCACAGAGTGTATGTGATAGGACCGTGGTGAAGAAGATGTGCTTGGCTCCACGAGCAACATGCAGAAAACGCTCAGTAATGGTGTCTCTCTCGTCTCCATCTCACAGTGCAGCTTCTTATCTTATTTGCCTGTCTATCTTCTGTCTTTGTTTCAGAAACAAGAACTATGTCTTACTCATTTTTATATCTCTAGGAACTAGAAAAGACCCAGATTGGCATTCCATAAATGAAAGCAATAGTTGGAAAAAAAATAATCAGGCAAATAATGTTACTAGGCAAGAAATCATATGTTATTAGGAAAGAAATTAAGACAAGCATTTTATTTATGATGACATCTAATGTTCTCGGGCATAGAGGTAGAAGAGGAGACTGTTTACAGAGGTGTGAGTAAATATTTTACATGTTTCTAAAAGTTTGACTTAAAAATCCTGGTAAAGTAACGTGCATTGATCTTGCCTGTCTCTTCATATTTGTGGCCGTAGTGAGTGGTTTGGTATATTGGTCAGTGTCAGTCTTTGTAATTATAGGTTTAAAGAGGATCTGTCATTAGTTTAGGAGTGATTTCAGCTGATCAGTGAATTGGATAATACCTAGGAAAGAAAGTTAAAAGGATCCAGTACCAACTGAGAGTAGAAGAAGAAAGCTTCAGAGCAAATTTTTACTAAGATGACAGAAAAATTGTGTGTGTGTGTGTGTGTGTGTGAGAGAGAGAGAGAGAGAGAGAGAGAGCGCGAGAGAGTGCACACAGAGAGTAGTTTTACACATCCTAAATTACATTTGCATTGATTTGGGTATAGAGCCACCTCAATTCCTTACCATAGACAAAGTGAGGGGGCTCTGGTAGTTTAGGGCTCTAGATTTGCTAAAAGGGCTTTTGAATTGATATAAGGAATTTACATTTAAATAAAGAAGGCTCTTTTGAGACCATCTTGAACTATGTTACCTTCTTCTATGTTATAGAGAAAGGCTTACTGGTAGCCTCTACCTAAATCTATTTTTTAAATTTTTTGATTAAAAAAAAATCCTGGTTAATGAATTTCTTTAGGAATTGTATGCAATTTTATAAACAGAAAACAACTACAAATGAATTCCACAAATTTCCTAGGTTATTATTAGCAAAGGAAGACTATTATTAGCAAAACAAAGACTAACAATGGCTTGCAACAATTTTAGACCCCCTTAAGATTAAACAATATCAATTTTTACGATAATCATATTAAGATTGAATTTCTCCAAAAGGCTCGAGAATAATTATCTCCCAGCTTCTGATTGAGCTCTTTGGCCTCCTCTGACTGACAGCAGAGCTTGAAATGGACAAGTTTCCCTCCAGATGGCCCATCTGACATAGCATCCGTAGCCTCCGAAAGTTGGGGTCATGCCCATTCCCCCAAATTTTGTTAAAAAAGGGAGTGTTCTTGGCTTGCAGCTAAACTGCGTGCTTAAGCTGTTTCTTTTGAATTTGTTTTTCCTCTCAGTACAACTTTAATTTCCTTTGTTGGCCATAGTCCTGAATGACCGACGGGACATGAGAGATGTTTCGTAACTGCTGCCCGAGCTAGATCCAGCATGGCAGTCTCATTTTCCAGTCACTGTAACCAAGGTCCTCCCAACTCTCTCAGCCACTGTCCGGTGTTCCTAGATGTCCTGAAGGGGAATGGGGAGAGGGTTGCAGGCCAAGTTAACTGCAGAAAATGCGTAGGCTCCGGATCATTGCTCTGTCAGAAGGCTGCCATTCCAGGTCTCATGTTTGGGCTTTTGGTAGAGGAGGAGAACAAACCTCATTCAGTTATTAATTCCTGCTCCGAAGCAGTGAGCACTGCATCCCTCCTTTGTTCTAGACTTGGACCCAGTTGCTGGAGATATAAATTTACACAAAGACACAGCCCCTTCTGAGAATGGGCAAAAGGGCAAACTGTGACAAACAGACATGTAAAAAAGTAACTGTGGCCTAGTGTGTGGCAGTAAGAGAGGTGAGTGACAGGGAGCTCCCCAGACCTGCTTTGTGAATGAAAAGATAATGATGGGGAAATGGTCATTCTCACAGCCCTCTTCTGTCTTCTCCGGGATTTGGGATTCTACCGTTCTGTTCTAGTCTAAAGTGTAATTCTTTATGCATTTGCCTATCGTTTATTCATCATCCATCTATTCATTTAACAAACATTAAATGCCTACCAAGTGCCAGGCACCTTTGCAGGTTTCAGGAATATAAATATGAGTTCCTGTTCTCAGAGAGTCCATAAGTAGTAAGCAGAAAAACCTTTAAAATCGAGTGTTACAAGTGCACCGTTAGGAATGTGTGCATATGAGAGGGACTGTCTTTAAAGACTGCATGGAAAGGGACTGATCTGCTGGGACTATTAGGTGGGGTTGAGAACTCTGGACTTGCCGTTTGCATAAAAGCGGCTCACTGGGTGAGTGACGGTAGGCAGGGAAGGCCATTTGAGCCATTTTCAGTCGAATAACATCCGTAACACTTTCTGGTGCAGCATATATGGTCAGAGATAGAATTTCAAAACAGATGTTTTCTAAAAATGTTATGATCTGGTGATGAGGTGTTTTACGGTTAGCAGAACCCATGTACGTTTCAGGTATTTTTATCTGTAATTACCTTGCACATCTTGGCGCACTGGTTAAGGAAAGGTTTGTTTTTGTTATGACATTCCAGCATTACAGATATGACTCACTGAGATAAACTCTTGAAAGGGGTACACCTGGCCTCTGCCCTGTGAGGCAGGGAGAGATTGGGGCAGGAATGGGCCTTTAAATGAGTGCTGGGGGCTCCTTAACCTGGCTTTCCTTCTCAGATCTACCACCTAACCTGAGCAAGTTTCTTACACTTTCTAGTCTTTAGTTTTTATATTTGTAAAATTGAGACCAGAATAACACCTATCTCATAGGTTTGTTTTAAGAATTAAATAAAATAATTCAGGTGACAATGGGTTTTCCAGTCACAGTTGAAGATTTAAGTGAAAGTGATTAGGAGGGGAACTTAAGAAAAGGTTTTTGGTTTTATGTAAGAAGAAAGGCAATTAAATAAATATATATATATTATTTTTCTAAATGAGTCTCTGATTTGAAATTCCACACTTCAGACACACACCCTTCTATTTTGTTCCATTGTTCAGTCTATCCATTCATTCGTCATTAATAACTATAGATTTCTAGCACATTTGATATTCGATAGAGCAAAGCCCCCTCCATAGTCTTCTGTGGATAATCTCTCTCCCTTACATGTTTGTTTTCCCGGATGAGCTAAGGATCATTTTGCAGGTTTGTGAAAAGCTTATCTAGGAGTTTTGGTTGACAGTGGTTCACTTTACAGATCTGGGGAGAAGGAACACCTTTTGTTTGTTTTTGAGACAGAGTCTCGCTCTGTCCCCAGGCAACCTCTGCCTCCCAGGTTCAAGCGATTGTCCTGCCTCAGCCTCCTGAGTAGTTGGGATCACAGGTGCATGCTGACATGCCCAGCTAATTTTTTGTATTTTTAGTAGAGACAGGGTTTCACCATGTTAGCCAGGATAGTCTTGATCTCCTGACCTCATGATCTACCCACCTCGGCCTCCCAAAGTGCTAGGATTTCACCTTTTACTCTTCATGTTTGAGAACAAACATATTTCTACGTCTTTTATAGTTTTCATCTTGCAGGGCATGTAGGAAACCTACCACCTTTCTGCATTTACTTAGTAATTGATCATTTTATTGAGTTAGGTTATTGTTTTCAATAGCTTTTCAGTTGATTGTGTTTGGTTTTTGAGGAACGCAATGATAATATCTGCAAATAATGGTAAAGTTGCTTTCTCATTTAGAGTATTGATACTTATTATTTTACTTTTTGCTTATTTTATTGGTTAGCCTATTTGTATTGTTTGAGACTCTAATCAATGCTTATGTTTCACCATTAAGCAGGATACAAGCTATTGGGTTTGTTTATGTATATATTAATAACTGTTCTGAATTTTTGTAAAAATCTGGATGTTATGCTTTTTTGAAATATCTCATGAAGATCACATGATTTCCCTCATTTATTAATGTGAAGAAACATATTGCTAGATTTCCTAATTTTGGTTAACTTAAAACACTCTCAGATTATCTTGCTAATGTTATATTTGACTTTTCATGGATATTTACCAATCCTAGAGTGTTTTTTAAAGAAATTATCATGGACAAATTCTGATATCAGCACTATATCAGTGTCTTTAAAAGAACAGAGATGCTTTCTTTCCTTCCTTCCTTATTCTCTGATGTGGCCCAAAGAGTTTACGAGGTTTGATTTAGAAATAACTCACCACTGAAACAATTTAACCCTGGCACTTTTTTGAGTGGTGGCTTCTTTCTGACAATTTCCCCAATTTTGATCTGTGGAGATAGGAGAAAATGAATTATTTTCAGCTTCTCTTATCAAAGGGAGTTGTCAAGTATCACTCCAGCCATTAACCGAACCCTAGAATTGGCTTTTCTGGGAAGTGATTTCCTTTTCTTATGACAGAACATCAAAGGGGCATCTACAGCCATGTCATCTGCCTCTTAGGGTTGTGGGATGGCAGCTCGGGGGACCGATCGCAGGGGTTACTTTACTCCCTAGGACAAGACTTTGTTGAGGAGAGAAAGCAAAGCAGCCTGGGGTGGAGCCTAAATTTCACCCCTCCTTTGCTCTCCCTGCTCTCTGGCTTGTTATGTAAAATCTGCGTAATTTGCACAAACGTTTCCAAATGCCTTCTAAACATCTAATGAAAGCCTGACAGGCCCAGGCCTCAGCTCTCCCCTGGCCCTCCAAACCTCCTGCATGCTTGGATCAATTAATGACAGTTCCACCAATCAGTTTCCCACATCAAGAACTTAAACTTTGTTCTGGACCATTCCTTCTTTTTCATCTGTCCCTTTTGATTTGTTGACAAAGGCTGTGATTTCATCTCAACTTCTCTCAGATCCATGTCTTTCTTTCTCGACTAGTCACCGATGCTTTAGGTCCTTCTGTCTGGTCCCCTCATTGTGACAGTAGCCTGTCATCAGTGTCTGAGTCTTGTTTTACCCTCCTGTGTACTCCCACTCCCCAAGTCTTCCTCTACCTGTCTACCAGAATGAGCTTTCAAAAAATGCTTTTGATATTTGTCAAAGTACTATATAGAGTTAAAAATATCAAGTACAAGTCTGTAGTCACTGGTCTCTATTTTTTAAAAATCAAAAAAGCTTTGAAAACTAATATATTGGTACTTCTGGCACCAAAGTTCATTCTGGTGGCAAAATCTGACCTAAATTTAGTCTCATTGCAAAAAATATTGTGATTATGGCATGCTTCCCCACACCTTGATGGGAATAAGTATGATAAGTACATGCGTGATATTCCCTCTTAGAAATCAGAAAATGTCAGAATTCTGAACCACATCTGGCTCAATGGATTCAAGACTGTGGATTGTAGGTGTGTAGTATGAATACTCAGCCCTCATTCCACTCCCCAGAGGCAGCTCTTTAAACCCTTTTAGCTTTTAAAAATTATATTTCTTTCTTTCTTTCAAATAACATGCTTAGTTTTATATCTTGATTTATGATTTTAGACATTCTAGTGTGTTGACTTCCTATTATAATTCATGACGGTTTGATCGTCTCACATCTCTCTCAACTGTATTCGTTTGCTGGGGATGCCATGACCGGGTACCACAGACTAGGTGGCTTAAGCAACAGAAATTTCTTTCCGTCCGAGGTCGATGTCTTAGCAGGGATGGTTTCGTTCTGAGGCCTTTCTCCTTGGCTTGTAGATGCCCATCTTCTTTCCATGTCTTCATATGGTTTTTCCCTGTATGTGTCTTTGTCCTAATCTCCTCTTTTCCTAAGGACAAGAGTCACTGGATGAGGACCTACCATTATGACCTCATTCAACCTTAATTATGCATACCTCTTTAAAAACCCTATCTCCAAGTAGCCACGTTCTGAGGTTCTTAGGGTTGGGACTTCAACACACGAATTTCGGACACAATTCAGCCCACGATACCAACTGCACTTTCCCCTATTTGGTTTATGTGTTTATACAATTTTGGTTTATTCAGTAGTCAAAGTTTATATTATTAGGGGTACAAATGTTGTTCATTGCAGAATACAGTACACTATTATATTTCCTTTCTTATTTTTTCCCTAGAGTTAATGATTGTTCCTTTTTCCATTTGGTAGCCTTCTGTGTGCATATGTTTAATTTTTTTCTTAAACGCTTCATTCGATCTGTCAATAATTGAGGCATAAGAAGAACTTTTGGTTCTATCGGCGTGTTCCTCCTGAACGGTCGCTCTCTGCGGCTGCTGTTCCTTTTTGGATCCACTCTTTCTTGGGTTCCACATTTTCCTTTTTCTTCACTTTTTACCTCGTTTTTACCATTAATGCAAGGAACCTAATAATTATACCCATGCCTTTTCTAAGAAAGCTCCCACAAAAAGCACATTTGAGGGAGCTTTCTTAGAAAAGGCGTAGGATGTAAGTTATCAGGTTCTTTGCATTAATGAAAATTATTTTATATTCACACATGATTGCGCAGGCATAGACTTCCAGATTGAGAATAATTTCTCCTCAGATGTTTGCAGCATAGTCCTCCTATGTCTTCTGTGTTTCACTGTGGCCTTTGCAAATACCTGTTTCTATTCCCTCTGGACGCTTTGGAATCGTCGCTTAATCCTTGAGATGCTGACATTTTACAGTAACACCCCTTGTGGTGAATCTTTTTCATTCATCATGGTAGGCTGTTGGCGGACCTTGAGTTTGTTTGCCCATTTTTCAGTTCTGGTTATTTCTTTATTTCTTTGACAGTTGCCATTTTCTGTTTCCTCTTTCCGTAACGCCTACTATCCAAATGTTGGATCTTCTAGTATGATTCTTCATCTTTCTTTCCTCTTTTCTGTCTCCGATTTTGGGTTCTGCCTTCGGAGGGATTTTTAAATGCATGTTGCTTAATTCCCCCCAAATACGTCTGTTTCTTCTAAGCACCTACTTCCCTTTGGTTTTGTTCTTTCTCAGTTGTGGGGTTTTGTCAACATTTCTTGATCTATGGGGGATGAGCATATATTTAGGAGTAAGACACCCAAGGGATGAAATAACTGATTGGATGTTCTGGTAAACTGTTGGGACTTGTTATAAGATAATATAAGCTAGAGGCTTTACTGTAAGATAGAGAGGATCCCTAAAATGTCAGTATCCAGGAATCTTTTCCTTTGAGGCATTCAGTTTCTCAAAGATAGTATCCATCTCTTGCCTGGGGGTTATAACTTAACAATTAGGGAAGGGTGTCAACATGTGCCGGGTTGAGGGGGACCGGGAATGGGAAATAGTTTTTCAGAATATAGGTTTTTGGTTTAGTTTTTTTAACTTACCCACCTGCTTGTAGCCATGTATCACATTTCTAAGCCTCCTCCCTTCTTGAGGTCTTGAATTCTGAAATCCTTGATTTTAATTCATTCAAAGACCAAACTCCCTTCTTTTTGAATGGGACAGAGGGCTCGAAGCTTAACCATATAGTTTACAGACGTTTTTTCTCTGCAGATACCTTATTTTCCAGCTTCGTTTGGACTGCCAACTCAATGACCACTCCGGTAATGACTTCGGTTTTTAAATAATTTGTCGATATTCTTCTGATTTCTCTCTTTTATGAGTCTGTACATCATAAAATCTTTTACAAAAAAGTAAAACAAGGAAGCGGAGGTGCACACACGTGATAAATACTTTGGATTGAATTGGCGGTCCCACCGGAAGAGTGACCTTTCTGGATGATACCAAACAGGTAAGTGGCATAATCAGATTTTCATTTTAGAATGTTAGCTTTGGCAGACCCTTAGGGAGACAGGCAACTGTCAGTCACCTCTCTGCTAACTGCTTTCTGATTTGCAAAAAGTCGTTGAAATGTGTGCCTCCGTTAGTGGCTCTGTGGAGATTTTAAAATGAACTCTGAACTTTGCTCATCAGCCCTGCCTCCACCTCTTCCCTTGGAGACGTCTGTGCCCTTCCTTTCCTTTACCATGCTGTTCTTTGGATGTCTCTCTTGCATAACAAAATGTATTACTGGTTCTCCTCTATTGCTTTCTTACATGCTTGTGAGCTTCATAAGGACTGAAATTAACTTCTCTCTGGCGTTTGATCCCTACGTTAGTACCTGACATATTACAGGAGCTCCATACTGTTTGCTGAATAAATGATAACAAAGCAACTATAGCCTTCCTTCTTTTTTTGAGAGGGAGTCTCACCCTGTCACCCAGGCTGGAGTGCAGTGGTGCAAGCTCAGCTCACTGCAACCTCTGCCTCCCGGTTCCAGTGATTCTCCTGCCTCGGCCTCCCAAGTAGCTGGACGACAGGCATGAACGCCCAGCTAATTTTTGTAGTTTTTAGTGGAAATGGGGTTTCACCATATTGGACAGGCTGGTCTCGAACCCCTGAGCTTGTGATCTACCTGCCTTGGCCTTTCAAAGTGCTGGGATGACAAGCGTGAGCCACTGTGCCCGGCCTATAACCTTCCTTCTTAAGCTGGTCACCCAGCCCAGATGTAGGCCTTGAGATGAAGATGGGTATGCAGGTGGTTTGTTAAGAAACTGCTTCCGATAGAACTGGCATGCAGGTGGGAGAGAGACAGGGCAGGGAAGGAAGCCAGCAAAGCGTGGAATGTTGGACAAAGACAGCAGCTACAGCTTAATCCTAAAGGAGAACTCTGAAGTGTAAATTATCCCTCAGAGTTTGTCCAAACTTGAGGCAAAGGAGCTAAGTTTACGTAGTCCAGCACCGTCTGTCACTGGGTAAGGTCTGATCTGGGATAGAGTAACCAGCTGCCTTAGTTGGTCCAGGAACATCCTGGCTTCAGGACTGAAAGTCCCATGGCCCAGGAAACCGCTCGGTCTGGGGAAAGCCTGGACATGTCATAGCTCAGATACTTCCAGCTCTCTTTGCTTTGGTATTAGGAGCCCAAGGAAAGTCCTTAGAGGAGAGAAACGGCTGCAGTCATTAGATACCGTGGGAGGAAGAAGGGTGGCTCTGAAACCTGTCCACATCTAGTCCCTGCAACCTGTAAATGCCTTATCTTAATGGATTGCTTGAGTCCAGGAGTTCAAAACTAGCCTGGGAAACATGGTGAAATACCACATCTATAAAAAAAGACAAAAAATTACATGGGCATGGTGGTGCGTACTTGTAGTCCCAGCTACCTGGGAGGCTGTGATCATGCCACTGCACTATAGCATAGGTGACAGAGTGGAGCCCTGTTTCAAAAAAAAAAAAAAAAAGACCTTGCAGATGTGATTAAACGAAGAATCTTGAGGCAGAGGGATTATCCTGGGTTATCCAGGTAAGATCGATGCAATCGTTATACAGGAAAGAGGGAGGTGGAGGAGTCAGAGAAGATGTGATGACAGAAGCAGAGGTCGGAGTGATTTGATTGCTGGCTTTGAAGATGGAAAGGGACTGGAGGCAGCCTCTAGAAACTGGAAAAGACAAGAAATGGTTTTCTTCTAGGTCCTTTAGAAGGAACGTAGCCCTGCCAACATCTTGAGTTTAGCCCTATGGGACCCACGTGCGACTTCTGATTTCCAAAACTGTAAGATAATAAGTTTATGTTACTTTAAGCCACAAAGAAGGTGCAATTTGTCACAGAAGCAGTAGGACAAATACAAAGGCAAAGGCTTTTTGAAGCTAAGGGAGGTGAACAGGGAATCAGTAAAAGGGATCTGAGGGGGATCTGGGCAGTGCCCAACAATGCTTGCTCCCTCCAAATCAGAAAACTCCATCAGAGAGCCAAAGCTTTGAATCTTGACTACTGATTTAAAGTTTTCGCTCTCTGATGGAGTTTTCTGATTTGGAAGATCAGAAGTTGACCATCAAACTAGGGAACTATAGCTTAGAGATTAAGCCATGGGATCTGCAGTTTGATGCCCATTGAGTAAGTCTTGACTTTCAGCATTTTTAAGCTCTGTGAACTTGGCATGTTACCAAAGCCTCTCTGAACCTTAGTGCTTCACTCGTAAAATTGAGATAATAACAAAACTCAAAAGCTATTTAAGGATTAAATGAATTGCTTGTAAAGTGCCTGGCATACAGTAAAATCTCAAGGCAGATATTACTGGAAGCACAGGGGGATTCCGTCTCTATTTAACTGTTACATTCTAAAGCCAGTCTAAGGTCAAAATTAAGATTGGTGGATATTAGGGGTTAAAATCACTTAACTTGCTCAGGAGGTACCATATACAGGGTTTATCGCTCACAACCTTGTAAATAGGTACATCTGAGGGTTTACTCCTCACCACAATAGAAACTATATAATTCTGAGTCCAAGTGCAAAACCACGTGATGGTATTTTCAATGACCCAGCAGAGGGAGGGAGCTGCTGAACTGTGAAATGGTCTACTCTAGATTAGCATTTGTTTCAATCCATGGTATATTTGAAGGGTGACTTTCACCTTCATTTGAATTTGCTCTTTTTCTGAGATCTTTGTTAAGCCCAGCAAAGTCACCCATTGTACCTGTGCCTGCCTTCTCTTCCCAAGGTTATCTGGGGGTATCTTCCCAGCCTTTTGATATGCTAAGCAGTCATAATTGGAGAGAGTTTAATAAACAACCATTAAGTTGCTCTTAGACGTGTTCAAATTGGTCTAACCAGTAGCTATCTAAAAATTAATAAAGACCAGCCATAACTATAAAGCCATTTAGTGTCCCAGATCAGTTTCTGCCAGATCCAGAAAGAGCCCTACAGACCCCTTCTGTTATCAAGGTGGGTGATTATCTGGGGCCTTTTATTCATTTCCCTTAGAGAGCAGGGGCTGAAACTCAAGTCAGCTGATGTGAAAGCTTTTAAACAGCTCTTCAAGGAGGCCAAAGCCATCGATTATATCGGGGGTAGGACTCATCGAGAGGCCAGGTATGTGGTCAGCCCTGTCCTCCCTCTCTCCCCCACCAGGTCACACAACACAGAGCTGTCAGATATCCTAGCAGGGCTTTCCTCTGTATTTCAGGGTTGCTGCTGGTTTGAGCTGACTCTTAAAACTTTGAGCCTTTTCCCCTGGGTGAAATGGTGAGAGAGAAGGGGAGGAAGCCAGGGGAGGGGAAGGAAGTCTTTGGCTGAGCTGCCTGGTGCTTAGTGAGGAAGGGAGTGGGTGTGGGCGAGCTTGCTTCATTCTGAGGCCCTGCCAGCTCCTGGAAACACTGCTGCTCTTTCTGAAAACCCTCCCTGAGGAGGACCAGTTAAAACAACAAAAAACATCAATCAAACCTTATGGGGTTATTTTAAGGCCAAAGGGAAAGTAGATGGAAAAGTGGGTGGGCAGCAGTGGGAACTCAACCTACCTCCTCCTGTCCCCCTCCCAGAGCCTCAGTCCTCAGCCTTTCCTCCCTCCCCCAGCCTCCCCATCCCCATCTGCATCCGCTGAGCTGGAACCTGGCTCACCCTCCTTGTTCTCCAGATGAACTGCCCTGTCTGTGCCTTGCCTTTGGCTGGGCCTTTGGGGATCGAGCTGTGTTTGCCTTCACTGTGTGTTGAACTTGGCAGGTACAGACACATCTCATTCCAAGTCAAACTACCACCTTTCAGAAAGGAGGGCTGGGCCTGGAATCCACGGCTTGGGAAGGGCCCTGTGTATAACCACGGACCGTTGGAAGTGAATATTGTCCTTCTCCACCACCCGTGCCAGGCCTGCCACTGGTCATGACCCAGAAGGGAGGAAACAGGCATGTGGGGCTGAAGGTCACCCTGCAGCTGGCCTATCAGAGGAACCTGAAGGGCTGTGGGCAGTAAGAATGGGGGCAGCTTCCTGGCCAGAAGTTCAGGCAGCCCCAGCGAGTCATCCGTTGCTTTAGACAAATAAGAGTCTGTTGGCCATGCTGATGCCACCTGGGCACATACCTGAGTGTGCAGAGCCAGCTTAAGAATTAGATCTTGTTTCCCAAGAGCCAACCCTCCTACCGGAAATGTCTGGAAAGGCAATGAATGCGTTCAGGAAGTTTTCTCCCTTTGTCTGTGGTTCCCTGCAGCTGTCACCGGATCTGCTCTCCTATGGAGAGAAGCTGCTCACCAGGACTGGAGAGGCCAGCCTACAGATCAGAGAGGCAGAGAGACCTCTCCCACACTGTTTCTCATTTGACAGTTGTTTCCAGAGAGTGAGGTCCCTTGTCCACTCCACCAGTGCCAATGACTCTAATAGGTCAGAGTAGAGGTTTATATGTCAGCCCCACCACCTGCTGCTGTGTGACCTGGGGAAAGGACCAAGCCTCTCTGTGCCACCTATGAAACGGGGATATTTCCAGCCACATAAGTGTGAAGGTCAGAGGTGGTAACGGTTGGAAAGCATTTACTTGGCTGATATTTTAATCATCCCTTGTTCTGATGTCCCAGAATTTTCACATTCTCTCTTTAGCTTCATAATAGTCTCATGAGGTAAGAAGGGGAAGGATGATATAAAAGTAATTACATTTTGTGTTAAAGTTTGAAGGGCTTTGTCAGTGGAAATGAATGATATTGGCAGCTCACAGCTAGCACAGAGAAAATGACCCCAGCAGTTTTTGCGCCCATGTTGGATATATTTTCTATTTGTCTAGTAATCTTACTATGAAACAAAAAACTCCAGAGTAGGTAGATAAGGTTGTACATTTTCCAAGATCCTCTGGGCCACCAGGGATGAGCAATCTGGTGTGGGGCAAAGAAGTCTTCTCTACAAGTGCTGTCCAGTAGACAGATAATGTAAGACACTATAAAAGATACTATAAAGACAATGTAATTAAAATAATGTAATTTTAATTTCGAGCTTTCTTGTAGAATTTTAAATTTTCTTGTAGAAACATCAAAAAATTTCCAAAAGGGCAAAATTAATTTTTATGATATATATTTTTTAATTCCATAATATTAAAAATAGTACCATTGCAACATTTAACCAATAGAAAAATTATTACTTTATATTCTTTTTTCAGACCAACTCTTTGAACTCCCGTGTGTATTTCACACTTAGAGCACACCTCAATTCCAATGCTAAAAAAAAATGGGAAATTCTTAATCTGTATTTCAGTTTCACAAATTTTATTGTTGCCAGAATAGATTCATATGCTCAAGCGTTTCCACATAAACTTAAAAGTTTAGGTTGTGCACGGTGGCTCATGCCTGTAGTCCCAGCACTTTGGGAGGCTGAGGTGGGTGTATCACAGGGTCAAGAGATAGAGACCAGCCTGGCCAACGTGGTGAAACCCTGTCTCTACTAAAAATACAAAAATCAGCCAGGCTTGGTGTGCGGCTGTAGTCCCAGCTACTCTGGAGGCTGAGGCAGGAGAATCGCTTGAACCCAGGAGGCAGAGATTGCAGTGAGCCAAGATTGCGCCATTGCACTCCAGCCTGGTGACAGAGTGAGACTCTGTCTCAAAAAAAAAAAAAAAAAAAAACTTAACCAAAATGGAATCACATATCAGATTTAAAATATGTATTTACATTAATTAAAATTAATAGAACTTGAACTTCAGTTCCTCAGTCACTCTAAGTGACAGTTCAGATGGTTAATAAGGACAGTATAGGAGAAATGCCAGCTAGGCTGTTTATTTGCAGGAATGTTTTCAGTACGCATCTAAAACTAGCCCGTATGCACAGTCGACCCACTTAACTGGTCACACCTCAAGGCGGCGTGGATAACGGAGTTCTGTCAGCCTCTGGGCACTGTGAATGAGTCCGAGTGACATGAGGCTGACACAGTGACTGAGGGAGGCCGCCAGTGTCAATTCATACATTAAATAAAGTGTTAATTTCTGTACTGTTTAGATAAATACACAGAAATGGATGATCTCACATCCCACGCTCCTGTGGGTCACCTTGAAAGATCCATGCTTGAAAGATCATGCTTGGAACCTGCTGCTATGGCGCTTTCACCTTTCCCTGAGCTGGGGCGTTCGCCTTAGACTTTCAGGGAATAAGTAGTGTCTATTCCAGGGCTTTTCCTTCTGACCTCCTCTCTTCCCCCAGAGTTCCTTGGTTTTTTTTAAAACACTATGTAATATATTTATTTATTGGGTTTTATCTTCAGATTTTTTCTTTTTAAGAGACAGAATTTTTCTCTGTCTTCCTGGCTGGAGTGCAGTGGTGTAGCTCACACACTGCAGCCTTGAATTTCTGGGCACAAGGGATCCTCCTGCTTCAGCCTCCGGAGTAGCTGGGACTACAGGCTAACACCACCAAGCCTGGCTAATTTTAATTTTTTTTGTAGAGATGGGGTCTAGTTATGCTGCCCAGCCTGGCCTTGAACTCTTGGCCTCAAGCAATCCTCCCACCTTGGCCTCCCAAAGCGCTGGGATCACAGATGTGAGCCATCATGCCTGGCCTGACTTTTGATTAAATGTCATCTACAGCAAAAGCAAAAAAAACCCAACAAAGTATTTCCAGCAGAATTCTCCAAAAGAGGCCCATGTTTTCACTTTAGAATTTGACCTAAGCTTGTTCTTTGAGGATAAATTGTACAGTAGTTGTTCCCCATCACTCAGATTTGCCTGAATACTTTGGCACTCAAATAGGACAGCATCATGGGAACTTGTACTTATGTTTCCAGTATTTTCTGCATTCAGCGTGAGTTCCTACGAACCGCACATTTTCGGGAGTAGAAGTTCCCTCCTCTTTATGCGTGGACGATTTGCTATTGTATCTCTTCAGAGTTCAGTGCTTTGGCGGGGCCGGCCTCCCATGTCTTTGCTCAGCAGTATCATCCAGGCTTGGTTCTGGGTGGTCCATTTCTTCTCCACATTCTCTAAGTGTCCCTCCTCACTCCCACCACTTTTATTTTTCTTTCTTTAGCTATTTTGCTGCTTAGGTCATCTGAGGTGGAACTTTTGGAGTCCTTGGCTTTTTGTGGAATTTTGACACTTATGACCTAAGGCAGGAGGAGCTACATTTTCGGTGCTTTTCTTCTCTCCCACGTCCCTCTTGAGGAGGACCCAGATAAAATTATCTGAGGGAGAGAAAGGATTCTTGGCAAACTGTCAGAATTTCCTTTTCCTTTTGTCTCTAATTGTATACACAGAATATTGCAGAGCCCTGCAACGTTGTTTCCCATAAATGCCTGGTGAAGAATACATTTTGCTGGAGGAACATTTCTATCCAAGCTCACCTGGGCTTCTAACATACGGGTGACTTTAGCTCAGGTGCGTTGGCCCCTGCTCAGAGGCTGAGGCCCCTCTTGTAAGTTAAATGGCCGAGGTCTTGTTTCCAGATTCCATAATTGGCTTTATTCCCCACAACTCTAACATTGTTTTATAAACCAAGAGGTAACTCCTTACTGCTCCTGCGTCTTTTCTCTTTTCAGTTCCTCGATTTGAAATATAATTATTTCTTCAGCTTCAGTTGCAGCTTTATCTTCCCAGGGAAGAATCTCCCAGCTGGGAATGGTTGAGCCCCACTTGGTTTTTTTTAGAAATTCTCTTTTATAAACACTGGTCCAGGGTCAGGATTTGCACAAATCTTTATGCATAAAGACTCCTCTCTGGCTTGGGATGTTAACTCATCCTCTCTGGGATTCCCATGATCTTCCCCTGACTGCCCAACTTCAGTCATCCTATTGCCAAGAGGCAGAGCAGGGGCAGGGCAGGAGGGTGGCAGTGGGACCAGTGTAACGGACTAGAGCACCCGGATTTGCACCAACCATGCCTCAACCTCCCGTCTGCCTTGTAAAAGGTTTTCTAAGATTAATTATTACTATTTTTAAATAGTCATATTTTTATTTATAAATAAAGGCTATTGTTGCTTTTTTTTATTTATAACAAAAGGCTATTGTGCTTTTTTTCCATAGCAGCCTGTAGGCTACCCACCATAGAAACTGGAGGAGGGTCAAGCAAAAGAATAAGTGAACATTATCTCCTCATTCAGCAAATGCTGGTCTAGAGGACATGTATGATCTATAATACATACATATATAGTAGGATGTACTCTACACACTCAGCACATGTAATACATACGCTGTGCACACAGTACATATACTGTGCATACCCACCATATATAATTGAAGATATATATATATATAATTGCATTATTATGTATGGTGTGTGTGCACAGTATATCTTACTAATCTGTATGTATGTATATGTATATATACAGTGTGTATACATTGTGTGTGTGTGTGTGTGTATAAATACATATATAAAATAGAATGATCACAATGTATTCACACAAATCAGTGTAGTGTTATACTTAAGAAAAATAGCAATCGGATAGGAACAGGAAAATCCCAGAAGAAACATGAACAGCTAATAAAAGTAAAAAGGTTCAGCTCCACCAATGCACCGTGGACTAAGGTGCTGCCTCAGCTCCACATCTACTCTGTTCTTCTCTGTTGTGATGCTGGGGTTGAGATTCTGTGAGGTGCGTTTCTCCTGTGCAAGCTGACTCTCCATTGGCTTCAGCCAGAAGGACTGGAAGGTAGAGGGCGGGCCACGGGATCTGCCCTTTCCTCTGCACTTCAGACGACAACACTGGCTCCTTTCCCCAGACGCCTTCCACATTCCGTCAGCTAACCTTGTCACGAAGCTTAGCAGTATCTGCCATATTAGGCAAGGGCTCTTTTTCTGCATGCGAAGTCCTAGTATTGAAGGCCTCTTTTCCAACCTCCTGAGGTGTCCACACCATCCAGTCAATGAGCCCTTTTTGTTTTGTTTTGTTTTTTTCCAAGACGAAGTTTTGCTCTTGTTACCCAGGCTGGAGTGCAATGGCGCGATCTTGGCTCACCGCAACCTCCGCCTCCTGGGTTTAGGCAATTCTCCTGCCTCAGCCTCCTGAGCAACTGGGATTACAGGCACGCGCCACCATGCCCAGCTAATTTTTTGTATCTTTAGTAGAGACGGGGTTTCACCATGTTGACCAGGATGGTCTTGATCTCTTGACCTCGTGATCTACCCACCTCAGCCTCCCAAAGTGCTGGGATTACAGGCATGAGCCACTGTGCCCAGCCTGAGCCCGGTTTTATAGTCTAAACCCTGGCTCTAGAAGCTTCTAACTTCCAGAGCCACAAACTCTTTCTTTTGTTTCCCCAGCCTTGAGGGTGAACGTGCTCCCCGCGATTGCTGCCTTTCCCTGACCTCTGATTTTCCTAGGCCTCTCCAGCATCTGCCCACACAACCACCTATATCAAATTCTTTCTGACAAGATAACTAGATCGGCTTCTGTTTCCCGACCAAACAACGGGTAATACAACAACTACTGTGAGAAAAGGCAAACAAAACAAAACCACCCAAACCCTAAAACGACATGATATCCGTATGTCCATCTTCTCAACACAGCCTGGCCGTCCGTACCTGAGTTTTGGAGGGCTTGTGGCCCCATCCTGTAGGCTGGGGATCTCTATTTCAGAGATGCAGCCGTGGAGTCTGCAGGGCATGACGCATGGTTCTGCCACCTCTGCCCCGAGAGTCCTCATCCCTGGTCACTGGCCCCATGCCCAGGTGGGCCTTTTCCTGCAGTTCTGCCAACTATGTTCACTCCCCTCACTGAAAAGCAACAGCGATTTCACATGCCTTGTTAGCTCCTATGAAGGCAATTTTCAGCAGGATATGGGGATTGCCCCTCTTCTAGATAGGTGGTCCTACAGTTGGAGTTGTCAACTGTGTCACTCAGTGCTCAGGTGGTGACTTGAACTCCCGCTGTACTGACCGGTACTGACATTTCGAGGACTTAGGGTTCTCTCTAAATTACCTCATTTCTGGTGTTAGGTTATAATACCAGATTCTCAGGGAATATCACACCCATGTGGCAATTGTAGCCGTTATCGTAATATGGAATACAACTTTGGTGAGGTATAAAGCACCTGTTCATTTTACTCTTTGGGACGACCCTACTAGGTAGGGACAGTCATGCATCGAGTAACAGCAAGACTCTTTTATGAGAAATGCATTTTTAAGCAGTTTCGCCATGGTGTGGACATCAGAAGGGTTTACTTACACAGACCCAGATGGAACAGCCGACCACACACCTAGGCTACATGGTACAGACGCTTGTTTCTAGGCTACAGATCTTTATAGCATGGTACTGTACCGAGTGCTATAGACAGTAATAACACAGTAGGCAGTGTTTGTATATTAAAACATATCTAAACATAGAAGGGGACGGTATAAATATTCTATTATGCTTTTATAGAAACACCTTTTATATGCAATGTTTCATTGATCCAAACATAGTTAGGCAGCACATGACTGTACTTTTCTCCATGAAATATGTGAGGTCTGGGACATGGGTTGAATTGCTTGCCCGAAGCCTGGCATAGATGGTGAGTATCTTCAATAAATAATAGTCAACATGACTATTATTTCTATAGAGTTTCATCAGAGAAGGCAGGTCCCATCCTACTTCTGTGAAATGGGAAGCCCTCTCCAATCTGATAGGCTTATAGACGAGCAGCACCTTCTCACTACAAGTGGATAAAGGTAAAAATAGTGAAGGATCAGGGGAATGAGAGCTTGAGCCAGGTCCTGAGGCCAGGCTGTTACTAGATTTTCTAACCTTGGCAGCTACAATGTAGTGCATTTTATATTGTGTTTCATTTTCAAGGGAGTTTTATGAAAAAATAATGTATTTTAAAACAGGACTTCTTTTCAGGTAAAAATGAAGAAAACGAGGATGAGGTGGATATATAATGCTTTGGACGTGGAACTGTGAGACCTTAGAAGCCAAGCTGAGGCAAAGAATCCTTTAATGGGATGGCTCTGAGGCTGCTTTTGTGGCTCTCCTGACAAGCTGAGCTTTAACAACTAGAAATATTCTCTTTAGGGACATCTCTCAGTCATGGGATCTTAGAGTATCTTGATCCCCATTTAACTTTTGAGAGTTTCCTAGTTCACTGCCTCTGAGGTCATCTCTCAACTTTGGCTTAGGAACTGGAAATTATCAACCTTGCCTATTCTCCTACAATCTTCAAGGAATTTCTAAGTTAATTTCCAACCTCCTTTTCTCAACATAGAAATTCACCTTAAAGAAGGTGCTGTTTCTTTGGTGAGGTTCTTCCCTTCAGCCCTTCTCTTCCCTCAAAACCTTCTCTCCTCTGTCCTCTGCCTTGAACGGTGTTGCTGTTCCACGGCTGAAGTCTCATGGGGTATAACACTCACTCTCGTTACATGGTCAGCTTATCCCAGTTTAGCCAGGACTTTACTGGTTTTAACAATCAAAAAAGCTTGTGTTTCAGGGAATCTCTCAGTTCCAGACAGGCCAAGATGATACTAGGATTTGAATGTTTATCTTCTCCAAAGCTTACATTAAAATTTAATATGCCTGTAATTGACAGCTAAGACCTGTAAGAGGTGATTGGATCTAAAAGACTCTTCCCTCATGAATAGATTAACCCCTTCCTGGATTACTGAATTAATGAGTTATCATTGGAGTGGGGCTTGTGTCTCTGTAGGATGAGGAAGAGAGAACGAATCTAGCACATTGAGTCCCCTCACCATGAGATGCCCTGCACAGCCCCAGGACTCTTCAGAGAGTCCCTACCAGCAAGGTGGTTTTTACACTTGTGTTCCCTTGACCTTGAACTGTCCAGGCTCCAGGACTGTAAGAAATATTTTTCTTATAAGTCACCTAATTTCTGGTATTATAAGACACAGACAATATACTAAGACAGAAAATTGCTACCGAGAAGTGGGGTCACTGCTAACAAGTGTCTGAAAATGTGGAAATGGCTTTGGAACTGAGTAACAGGGGGAGGCTGGAAGAATTTGCAGGCACACTCTAGAAAAAGCCTAGATTCTTCTGAGGACTTAGAAAATAAGAAGAGTAGGGAAAGTTTGTAACTCCTTAGGGACTGGCTAAACGGTCCTGACCAGAAGGCTGAGAGAAATATGAACAGTGAAGGTAATTCTTATGACGTTTCAGAGGAACTGAGAAACAAGGTCTTAGAAACTGGAGGAAAGGCCGTCCTTATTACAGACTGGCCGAGAACTTGTCTGCATTGTGTTCATGCCTGGGGCTTCATGGAATGCAGAACTTAGGAGCAATGCATTCGGATATCTGGTGGAAGAGACATCTAAGCCCCAAAGCGTTCAGGCTGCTGCCTAGCTGCTTTTAACCCCTCACATTAAACCGTGAGAAGGAAAAAAACTGACTTAAAGATGGAATTTATAATCAAAAGGGAAGCAAAATGGAAAGATGTGGAAAAGTCTCAGCCTGGCCATGCGAAGAGGAAAATAACATTTGGGACAGAAAACCAAGGGTGTGGCCCAGCAACTGTTTGCTAAGGAGGTTAGTACAGAGAGGTGAGATCATCAGAGGAATGGAAGAAAGACTTCAAAGGCATTTCAGGGATTTTCAAGGCTGCCCCCATCACTGCAGGCCCAGCAGCCTAGGAGGGCAGAGTGGTCTGGGGGTAAGACCCAAGGGTGCCCTCCACAGACTTGCTTCCCGGGATCCCCTCGGGTCTCCGTTCCCTGCAGCACAGTGCTGCTTAGCTACACCAGTGGTGGCTCAAGTGGCCTCGCTGTTCTGGAATGTACAAGATATAAACCTTGGTGGCACCCACATGGCGTTGATTCCGCAGTTCCATAGAACGCAAAAACTGTGGCGATATGGCAGCTTTCACCTAGATTTCAAAGACTGTTACTGAAACCCTGGGGACCCAGGCAGAGACTTGTCACGGTGCCATAGCTACTGCAGAGATCCACCACTAGAGCAATGCCTAGTGGAGACGTGGGGCGGGGGCTGTCACAGAGAGTCATCACTGCTTTGTGGAGCTGTGGGAGCCGGACCATCGCTGATACCTCAGAACTGTGGCATCATCGGTAGCATACAACACCTGCCTGGGAAAGCTTCAGGCACCAAACTTCAACTCAAATGAGCAGCCATGTGGGCTACACCCAGCAAAGCCATGGGGATGTGGCTGCCAAGGCCTATGGGGAACCATATCAGAGCCCTCGGGACTTCCACAGTTGTAGATAAGAGACTAGGACAGGGAGAAGACTATTCAGGGCGATGACTTCATTTAACTGGATGGCTTGGTGAGCTTGACTTTGGAGTTCTACCTTTATATACATGTGCCTGAGGAGGGAAAGATGGATAGGAGAAGAGGCCAAGACTGGGCATTTATTGACCTACATGCTTTTGGATTCAAGGACCTTGAGAGGCAGACTGGGCCTCTGCTGCATATGTAACCATAGAATACGGGCATCGAGGACCCAATGAGATCCTGAACAAGGCAGGAAATTGAAGAGCTATTCAGGTGATGTCTACAACCCACAGGGAGTGCCCAATTTCTGGTTTCTAAACCATACGGGGCTTTCCAGGAGGGGCCAGTGTAAAGTAGTCAGCAAGCCCTGAGCAAGTCACAACTGACTTGGAAACAATCCTGGTTGGCCTGCCCTGATTTCTTGTCCAAAACCTTCCCAGGGCACTTTCCAGTTGCCTGTCATCTTCCTTGGGCCTATTAGTAAACCATTTCCTGAGTGATTCACAAGCCACGTTCATTCTCCTCGGTCAGTCTCCAGATTCTTTACTGCGTAGATTTAAAAAATAATAATACACTTCTGAAGAGCAGTTTTAAGTTCACAGCAAAATTTTACAGGATGTACAGAGGGTTCCCATACACTTCTGTCCCCACATGTGCACAGTGTCTCCCACAGTCAACGTCTTGCACCACAGTGGTACAGTTGTTACAATTGATGGATCTAACCTTATACCCCATTGTCTTTCAAAGTCCATAGTTTTCATTAGGATTCACTGTTCGTGTTGCACATTCTATAGGTTTGTGCAAATGTTCAATGGCATGGGTCCACCATGTAGTATTATTATACAGAATAGTTTCACTGCCCTAAAACTCCTCTGCATTCTGCCCACTCACCCTTCTTGTCCTCTGACCTGCCAACCACCAATCTCTTTACTGTCTCCATTGTTGCCTTTTCCAGAATGTCATATAGTTGGAATCACACAGTATGTAGACTTTTCCGACTGGCTTCTTTCACTTAGTAATCATGCATTTGTGTTTTCTCAATGTCTTTTCCTGGCTTGGTTGCTTTTTTTTTTTTTTTTTTTTTAACACTTAATGATATTCCAGTGTTCAGATGTGCCACAGTTTATTGATCCATTCACCTCCTGAAGGACACCTTGGTTGCTTCTGAGTTTTGGTAATTATTCATAAAGCTGCTGTAAACATCTATTTGTAAGTTTCTGTGTGGACATAAGTTTTCAACTCTTTTGGATATATACTAAGGATCATAATTAATGGATTGTATGATAAGAGCATGTTTAATTTTGCAAGAATCTGTCAAACTATCTTCCAAAGTGGCTGTCCCATTTTGCATTCCCACCAGCAATGGATGAGAGTTCCTGTTGCTCCATATCTTCACCAGCATTGGGTTGTTTCACTGTTTTGGATTTTGACCATTCTAATAGGTGTATAGTGACATTTCACTGTTAATTTGTGATTCCCTAGTGACATGGTGTTGAACATATTTTCATGTTTACTTGCCATCTGTATATCTTCTTTTTTTTTTTTTTGAGACGGAGTTTCACTCTCGTTACCCAGGCTGGAGTGCAATGGCGAGATCTCGGCTCACCGCCGTCTCCGCCTCCTGGGTTCAGGCAATTCTCCTGCCTCAGCCTTCTGAGTAGCTGGGATTACAGGCATGCACCACCATGCCCAGCTAATTTTTTTTTTTTTTGTATTTTTAGTAGAGACGGAGTTTCACCATGTTGACCAGCATGGTCTCGATCTCTTGACCTCGTGATCCACCCACCTCGGCCTCCCAAAGTGCTGGGATTACAGCATCTGTATATCTTCTTTGGTTAGATGTCTCTTCAAGTCTTTGGCCCATATTTTAATTGGGTTGTTCATTTTCTTTACGTTTTAAGAGTTGTTTTATATGACAGTCCTTTATCAGATGTGCCTTTTGCAAATCTTTTCTCCCAGTCTATGTATGACTCATCATTTGATCCCCTTGATATTATATTGCACAAAGCAGAAGTTTTTAATTGTAATGAAGTCCAGCTTTTTATTCTTTCTTTCACACTTTCTTTTTATTCTTTCTTTGTTGCTGTATCTAAAATGTCATTGCCAAACCAATGATCACCTAAATTTTCTCTTATGTTATTCTGGGGTTTTGTAGTTTTTATTTTTACATTTAGGTCTATGATACATTTTGAGTTAATCCCTGTGAATAGTCTAAGGTCTGTTTTTAGATTCATTTTTTTTCTTGCAAGTAACTGTCCAATTATTCTAACACCATTTGTTGAAAAAGCTATCTTTTCTTCATTGTATTGCCTTTGCCCCTTTGTCAAAGAGTAGTTGACTATATTTATCTAGGTATATTTATGGGTTATTTTGTTTCATTGATTCTTTGATCAGTACCACACTGTCTTTATTATTGTGCCTTTATAGTAAGTCTTACAGTAGTGTCAGTACTCCAATTTTGTTGTTCTTCAGGATTATGTTAGATATTCTGGGTCTTTTGCTTTTCCATATGAACTTTAGAATTACTTTGTCAATATTCACATATTAGCTTGCTGGGATTTTGATAGGAATTGCACTGAATCTATAGATCATGACTGACAATGACAATATGGAGTCCTCCTATTCATGAGCATGGACTATCTACTTACTTTGTTCTTTGATTTACTTCAACAGAGTTTTAAAGTTTGTCTTATATAGATTGTGTACATGTTTTGTTAGATTTATACCTAAAAATTTCATTTTGTGGAGTGTTAATACAAATGGCAATGTGTTTTTATCTCAAATTCCGTTTGTTCATTGATGGTATCTAGAAAAGTAATTGACTTTTGTATGTTAACCACGTATCCTGCAACCTTGTTATAGTAGCTTATTAGGTCCAGGAGTTTTCTTTCTTTCTTTCTTTTTTTTTTTTTTTGCCAATCATTGAGAGCTTGTAAGGTTGCTGAGGTTGGTTGGCCTTGAACTCTTGGCCTCGCCTTCGCAAGCGCCACGACATCCGGCCGGAGCCACTTTGGGCCCCAAGTCCAGGAGTTTTCTTGTTGATTCTTTTGGATTTTCTGTATAGATGATTATGTCATCTGTGAACAAAGACAGTTTAATGTTTTCCCTCTCAATCTGTATATCTTCTATTTCCTTTTCTTGTCTAATGTCTTCAGTTAGGGCTTCCAGTGGAATGTTGGGAAGCAGTGGAGAAAGGGGACATCCTTGCCTTGCTTTTCATCTTAGTAGAAAAGCTTTAAGTTTGTCACCATTAAGCATGTTGTCTAGCTGTAAGTTTTTTAAATAGATACTCCCTATTAAGTTGAGGGAATTTCCATTTTATTACTAGTTTTCTGAGAGTTTTTATCATACAAGGGTATTTTATTTTGTCAATTTTTTTCTGCATCTATCGATATAATCATGAAAATTTTTTCTTTTAGCCTTTTGATGTAATGGATTACATTAATGGATTTTCAAATGTTAAATCAGCCTTGCATACCTGGAATAAATCCCAGTTGGTTGTGTTGTATTATTCTTTTTTTATACACTGTTGGATTTGATTTGCTAATTTTTTTTTGAGAATATTTGCATCTACGTTTCAGAGAGACATTGGTCTGTACTTTTCTTGTAACAGTTTTACCTGGTTTTGGTGTTAGGGTAATGCTGGCCTCACAAAATGAGTTAGGAAATATTCCCTCTGCTTCTATCTTTTGGAAGAGATTGTTGTGATGGTTAATGCTGGGTGTCAGCTTGATTGGATTGAAGGATGAAAGTATTGATCCTGGCTGTGTCTGTGAGGTTGTTGCCAAAGGAGATTAACATTTGAGTCAGTGGGCTGGGAAAGGCAGACCCACCCTTAATCTGGTGGGCACAATCTAATCAGTGCCAGGGAATATAAAACACGTAGAAAAACGTGAAAAGGCAAGACTGGCTTAGCCTCCCAACCTACATCTTTATCCCGTGCTGGATGCTTCCTGCCTCAAATACAGGACTCCCGAGTTCTTCAGTTTTGAGACTTGAACTGGCCGTCTGTGCTCCTCAAGCTTGCAGAGAGCCTACTGTGGGAACTTGTGATCACGTAAGTTATTAGTTAATAAACTCTCCTCTAATTCTGTCCTTCTAGGGAACCCTGACTAATACAATTGCAGAGAATCCACAATGATTTTTTTTCTTACCCATTTGGCAGAATTCCCCAGTGAACCCATTTGGGTCTGTGCTTTCTGTTCTGGGGGATTACTAATGATTGATTCGGTTTCTTTAATAGATACAGTCCTATTCAGATTGTCTGTTTCTTCTTGTGTAAGTTATGGCTAATGTGTCTTTCAAGCTATTGGTCCATTTTAATCTAATTTGTGGCATAGGTTATCAAATTTGTGAGCAAATATTCATAATATTTCTTTATTATTTGTTTAATGCCTACAGTTTTTTCAGTGATGCTTCATCTTTCATTTCTGATACTATAATTTGTGTCATCTCCCTTTTTGTTCTTGGTGTGGCCAGGGTTTGTGGATTTTGTTGATCTTTTCAAAGAACCACCTTTTAGGTTTATTGGTTTTCTCTATTGATTTCTTATTTTCAATTTCATTGATTTCTATTCTAATTTTTATTTCTTTTTTTCCCTGTGCTTACTTTAGATTTAGTTTGCTCTTTTCTAGTTTCTTAAGATGGAAGCTTAGATTGTGAATTTTAAATCTGTCTTTTTCTAATACACACGTGCCTCAACTTATAATGGGGTTATGTCCTGATAAACCCATGGTAAGTTGAAAATATCATAAGTGAAAAATGCATTTAGTACACTTAACTTATCAAATATTATAGTTTAACCTAGCCTATGTTAAATGTGCTAAGAGAACTTATATGAGCCTTCACTTGGGCAAAATTCTCTAACACAAAGCCTATTTCATACTAATAACTCACATAATTTATTAATTTATTGAATACTGTCCCGAAAGCCAAAAACAGAATGGTTGAATGGGCACTCAAAGTTCGGTTTCCATTTAATGCTTGTTGCTTTTGCACCATGATTAAGTAAAAAAATATAAGTTGAACACTGTAAGTTAGGGACCACTGGTATATGCATTCAATGCCATAAATGTCCTTCTATAATAAAATTTAAAAAAATGTCCTTCTATAGAAAAAAAAATCCTAAAATTCATATGAAATCAAAAAAGAGCCCATATAGCCAAAACAAGACTAAGCCAAAGGAACCCAACCTAGAGGCATTACATTACCCAATTTCAAACTATAATATAAAACCATAGTCACCAAAACCATATGGTACTGGCATAAAAATAGGTATATAGACCAATGGAACAGAATAGAGAACCCAGAAATAAAACCAAATACTCATAGTCAACTGATCTTTGGCAAAACAAACAAAAACATAAAGTGGGGAATGGACACCCTATTCATCAAATGGTGCTGGAATAATTGGAAAGCCACATGTAGATGAATGAAATTGGAGCCTCATCTCTCACCTTAAACAAGAAGCAACTCAAGATAGATCAAAGACATAAAGCTAAGACCTACCCCAAAACATAAAAATTCTAGAAGATAACATCAGAAAATCCCTTGTAGACATTGGCTTAGGCAAAGACTTCATGACCAAGAGCCCCCAAGGAAACACAACAATAGCAAATGTAAACAGATGAGTCTTAATTAAACTAAAAAGCGTCTGCACAGCAAAATAAACAATTAGCAGAGTAAACAGACAACCCACAGAATGGGAGAAAAATCTTCACACTCTTTACATCCGACAAAGGACTAATATCCAGAATCTGCAAGGAACTCCAACAAATCAGCAAGAAAAAAATTCCATCAAAAAGTGGGCTAAGGACATGAATAGACAATTCTCAAAAGAAGATATACAAATGGCAGCAAACATCTGAAAAAAATGCTCAACATCACTAATGATCAGAGAAATGCAAATCAAAACCACCTCACATGTGTAAGAATGGCCATGAAGGAAATAATGTATACAGTGGTCTATTTCTGAGACAAAGTGCCTTGAATCAGTTTAGGTCAGCAAACTACAGAAGAAATAGGATATACTGGGTCCCTGCTTGGATAGCCGATACTTGTCATCACCCCCAACCTTAGTTGCCCTCACCCAAACCAAAGAAGTTTAGTCTAACATGAAAGTTTATTAGCCTGCAAAATAGCTCGTTTTGTCTATTCTTATCAGCTTGCCCAGCTACTTAGGTCATAAGTCAAATACTTGAGGAGCCCCTGAACTAACTAGGATTGCAATGCATCATGGGCTACAACAAAATGCATCAGGACAACCCTAAAGAAAACACCTAAAGCCCCTACCTAACAACTGATAGCCAACATTGGGGAAGACTGTGGCCCCGTAGTCCTCAGCCTGTGAGGATCCGGGGAGGGACCTGCGCACTAGGGGATAAACTGCTTGTTGTGACCTTGCTCTGGTGTTCCTGCCCATCAGACACCCCATCTTGCAAGACTGTCATTAGAAGTCTCATTTTCACTGTTCTCTGGGTCTCTGAGTCCAGTCTTTGGGTTCAAATAGGTGAATTGGTTTCTCACAACCCATAATCAAAAATTTTTTTAAAAAAGATGTTGCCGTGGATATGGTGAAAAGGGAACACTCTTACATTGTTGGTGGGAATGTAAACTAGTACAACGACTATGGAAAACAGTGTGGAGATTCTTTAAAGAACTGAAAGTAGACCTACCATTTGATCCAGCCATTCCATTCCTGGGTATCTCCCCAGAGGAAAAGAAGTCATTATACAGAAAGATACCTCCACATGCATGTCTATAGCAGCACAATTCTCAATTGCAAAAATATGGAACCAGCTCACATGCCCATCAATTACTGAGTGAATCAAGAAAATAGGATATATATACCATGGAATACTACTCGACCATAAAAAAGATTTAAATAAGGGTATTTTCAGCAACCTGGAATAATGGAATTGGAGACCATTATTCTAAGTGAAGTAACTCAGGAATGGAAAATGAAACATCATATGTTCTCCCTCACATGTGTGAACTAAGCTATGAGGATGCAGAAGAATAAGAAGGATGCAATGGACTTTGGGGACTTGGGGGAAAGGGTGTGAGGTGGTGAGGGATAAGAGGCTGCACATTGGGTACAGGACATGGGATGAATAATCACCTGCTGCTCGGGTGATGTGTGCACCGAAATCTCAGAAATCATCACTAAAGAACTTATTAATGTAACCAAACACCACCTGTTTCTCAAAAACCTATGGAAAAAGATAAATAAGGAATACATCTTAAAAGATAAATAGCAAACTAGAAACAATGGTGAATACATCTTAAAAGATAAATAGCAAACTAGAAACAATGGTAAACATAGTTATAAGTCTAAATGAACACTGACTAAAAAAACTATTGTAAAACATTTTTTAAAAGTCCTTTGAGTTAGGCTTTTGCTCCAATCCACAAATTTTGATGTTTATTTTTATTTAGTTTAAAATATTTAAAAATTTTTGATATCTCTCTTTTGGCCTGTATATTATTTAAAAGTATGTTGTTTAATCTCCAAGTATTTTGAGATTTTCTAGATATCCTTCTGTTATTGATTTCTAGTTTAATTTCATTGTGGTCTGAGAAGAGACATTGTATAATTGCTCTTCTTTTGACCTTGTTAAAGTGTGCTTTACAGGGTATGGTCTATGTTGGTGAACTTCCCATGTAAACCTGAGAGAATATGTACTTTGCTGTTGCTGGAGGAAATAGTCTGTAAATGTCTATTACAGTTGATCGATGGTGCTGTTGAGTATAACTGCGTCTTTACTCATTTTCGACCTGCTGGTTCTGTTTTTTTTTTTTTTTTCTTTTTGAGATGGAGTGTCGCTGTGTCACCCGGCTGGAGTGCAGTGGTGTGATCTTGGCTCACTGCAACCTCCACCTCTCTGGTTCAAGTGATTCTCCTGCCTCAGCCTCCTGAGTAGCTGGGATTACAGGCACGCGCCACTATGCCCAGCTCATTTTTGTATTTTTAGTAGAGACGGGGTTTCACCATGTTGGCCAGGATGGTCTCGATCTTCTGACCTCATGATCCAACCGCCTCAGCCTCCCAAAGTGCTGGGATTACAGGCGTGAGCCACCGCGCCCGGACGGATCCGTTCAATTCTAATAAAAAGGTGCTAAAGTCTCCAACTTGAAGAGTAGATTCATCGACTTCTCCTTGCAGTTCTATCAGTTCTTGCCTCATGCATTTTAACACCATGTTGTTAGGCTCATACACATTAAAAATTATGCCTTCAGGCATATCGACCCCTTTCATCATTATGTCCCTCTTTATTCCTCATAAGTTTTTTTTGCTCTAAAAATCTACTCTGTCTGAAATTAATATAGCCACTCCTGCTTTCTTTTGACTAGTGTTAGTATCGTATATCTTTCTCCACTTTTGTACATCTTTATAGGTAAAGTTGGGTGTTGTTTTCGATCCACTCTGGCAATTTCTCTCTTTCAGTTGGTGTATTTAGACCATGGATGTTTAGAGTGATTGTTGATATAGTGGGTTAATACCTGCAATATTTGTTACTGCTTTCTATTTGTTGTCCTTGTTTTGCTTCTATGTTTATCCTCCATAATTTTTCTGCCTCTGGTGATTTTAATTGAGCATTTTGTATTATTCCATTTCCCTCACTTTCCTAGCATATCAATGATTTCTTTCAGATTTTCTTTTTAGTTATTGCCCTAGAGTTTGCAATATACATTCAACGAAACCCAAGTCCACTCTCAAATAATACTATACCACTTCACAGATTGTGCAAGTAACTTATAACAAAATATAATAATCATATTATAATATGATTCTTATTTTTAATTATACATAAGCATAGATCTATAAGAATAAATAATTAATACATTGTTGCTATTGTTGTGAAGAACCACCTGTTAGATCAATTGAGAATAAGAAAAACAAAATTTTTATTTTACTTATTCATCATCTGCTGTCCTTTATTTATTTACATAGTCTGAGTTTCTGACCTATATCAGTTTTATTCTTTCTGAAGAACTGTGTTGAACATTTCTGGAAAGGTTTATTGGCAACACATTCAATTTTTGTTTGCCTAAGAAAATATTTATTTCTCTTTTGAAGAATAATTTCACAGGGTATAGAATTTTAGGTTGTTTTCTTTCACGCCTCTCTCAACATTTTAAATATTTCACTCAACTGATCTCTACCTGCATGTTCATTAAAGAGAAATCAGATGTGATTATTTTATTTGCTTTCTTATAGGTCAAGTGTTTCTATTTTTCCTTTATGGAAGTTTTTTTTCTTTAATTTTCTGAAGTTTAAATATGATGTACCTAGGTGTAGTCATTTTTTTTGGCATTTATTCTCCTAGGTGTTCCCTGAGCTTCCTGGATCTGCAGTTTGGTATCTGACATTAATATGGGGGAAATTCACAGTCATTACTGCTTCCAAGACTTCTGTTCCTTTCTGTTACGTTTTATTACACGTATGCTACATCTTTTGTAACTGTCCCAAGATTCCTGAATATTCTGCATTGTTTCTTCCCCTACCTTTTCTTTCTCTTTGCTCCTCAGATTTGGAAGTTTCTATTATTATATCTTCAAACTGATAGATTGTTTTCCTCAGTCATGCCCAGACCACAAATGAGGCCATCACATGCATTCTTCATTTTTGTTAGTGTTTTTTATCTCTAGAATTTATTTTGATTGTTAGAATTTCCATCTCTTTGCCTATATTACCAATCTGTTATGGCATGTTGCTACATTTGTATTAAAGCCCTTAGCATAATAATCATAGTTTAACAAAATTCCAGCCAGCACAGTGACTGACACCTGTAATCCCAGCACTTTGGGAGGCCGAGGCAGGTGGATCATGAGGTCAAGAGATCGAGACCATCCTGGCCAACATGGCGAAACCCTGTCTCTACTAAAAATACACAAATTAGCTGGGTGTGGTGGCATGTGGCCTGTAGTCACAGCTACTTGGGAGGTTGAGGCAGGAGAATCGCTTGATCCTGGGAGGCGGAGGCTGCAGTGAGCTGAGATTGTGCTACTGCATCCAGCCTGGCGACAGAGGGAGACTCCATCTCAAAAAAAAAAAATTCCTGGTCTGATAAAGATGGCAACAATTGACACTGGGTACTACTAGGAAGGAAAGGGAAGGAGGCAGGGGAACAAATGTCGAAAACCTAGTACTGGGTGCTGTGCTTCGCTGTCATTCACGCTCCAAACCTGGGCATCATGCAGTATACCCAGGTAACAAAATCCGGCACAGTCTACCACAATCTAAAATAAAAGTTGAACAAACAATCCCGAATCTGATCATTCCAATATTCCTGCTACATCTGACTGTGATGCTTATTCAGTCTCCTCGAAACTGTTTTTTACCTATTGGTGTACCTTGTAATTTTTTTGTTGAAAAGTGGGCACAATGGGCTGTGTAAGGAGCACTTTGGTAACAAGGCTCTTAATAACCTAGCGGTGAGGTATGGGGCTGGGGTGGGGCGTGTGCTATAGTCCTGTGAGTAGGTCTTAGTCCTTTGTGGGCTCGTGTCCCTGGACTGTGAGCTTCATTATGCTTCTTTGAATTTTTTTCTCCCTTAGGAGGGACAGGATGACTAGAGAAGGCTAGGGTAGGGTATTTCCTATCCCCCAGATGTGCTAGGTGCTGTTAAACCCCAAACAGATTAGGCTCTGGCAAAAGAGGGTCTAATCTATTAGACTCAATTTCCTCCTGAGAGAAGTCTTTGTTAAGAAGAACAGAATGCTGTGGTGTGTTTTTAAAAGATTTATTTCCCTCTTCTTGTGTTAGATGCAAAAGGGAATTTTTCTTCCGGATTCCCTGCAAGGATCTGACAGAGTATCTGGAGGTCAAACTCACAAAAGTGTGAGGGTCACCCATATGAATGGGTCCTCTCAGAAATGTCCAGACTGAGCCTCCGGAAATTTGTCAATTACAGTTCAGGTTTTCCTTCCCTGGTACTGGTTTCTGCAAATGTTTGTAGTCATGCGTTTCTGCTCCAGGAAGTTGGGATTCTGTGCATCTGCCTGTCTCTCCAGTTTTTGGGGCAGCAGTTTGCTCTGTGACCTCACTTCTCTGACAGATCCAGGAAGAGTTGATTTTTCAGTTTGTTCAGCGTTTTCTGTTAGAATGGGGTGGCAACGTTTAGGCACCTTACATGCTGGACTGGAAACCAGACGTCTCCTTGAGCAGCGTTTTGAGCTCTGTGATAGATGATCTCCAAGCTACGCTTGAAATCCTTCCCCAGGCCCTTCACAGGGAAGCTTCCTGGGTGCCCAGTCCATTCCTCCCTGGATTGTCATTGTTTGGCCTTAAAACTCAGGGTGGTGAGAAGTTTCGTTTGCCTTTGGGCTGATGTTTCCCTGATTATTTTCTCTGAGACTGCATCGATGCCAGAAGCTCTCTATCTGATGGGCCAAGACTTACTGCCGTTGGAAGAGCCCTCCTGGACAGCGGCGATCTAGTCACTTCTGACTCCCATTGCTGACAGAAAATCTCTGAGGCAGCCGGGAGTCCCGGCTAGAGGGGATGGTTGTGAGCTGGAGGACCAAGGTCTGAGATCTCTGGGCAACTGAGACTGAGCCCACCAAATTCCAGCTGCTTCGTCAGCCACTGTCAGTTTAGAGGCTGAATTTCAGTGATGTCAGAGACTGCACCTCCTTCCGGGTTTCCGGGGAAAGATAATCCGCAGCCCTGATCTGGGATGGGTAAGATCATGAAATACAGGAGATAACTGAAAAAATGAATCAACCTTTTTATGAAGAGAAATTAGATTACATGCCCCTCGGCTCCTCGCGGCCAAGTTCTCCAAGCTGAGCTCTGAGTGTTCCCATTTGCTTCTATGCACTGATGCTGAAATGCTGGAGTAAGGGGCTAGCATCCATCTCACTCCTTCTACTAGGCAAGCTGCAAACATTTATAATGCATGGATAACATGACATTCCACATTAATAGAGAGTTGTGGGTTTTTTCATATTATTCACTTTTAAAGTGATAAAAATATTTTGCATTTTTTCTTCATTGAAAAATGCAAAGAAACATTTTCTGTTTGTTTGTTTGTTTTTACTGTATCCTCAATTGGTATTTCAGTTCGTAATCCTCAGATGAAGATGGCATGGAGTCTTAGACCTCCACTTACTTGATGTTCCACGGGAGAAGGTTCTGTTTCCTGAGGATGGCTGAGGTTCTGTCATCAGGTCAGAGACTTAGAACCACTTTCCACAAGGGCCCTAACCCAGAGAAAGGCTTTATTCAGACGCCTGTGACGGGAAGACAGCACGATGCTGGTCTCTTGCAGGTATCCTGACCTCCCATAACGATTCAGTCCATGATCACTGAATCCCTGTGTTTGGGATGATATTCTTTGCTTTCCTATTTTCTGTCTTAATTATGTCTCTTTGGGCTAAAATAATTAATTTGGAAAAGTGGGAAGAGGAACAGGAAAACAAGAGTGACCTCAGTTGGGGCTGGGGCTTGGCTCCCTTACCTGGTTGATGGGTCCTTTAATCTGAATACTGGTAGCAACTGGCATCTCCACAGAGAGAAAGCTAAAGGGAGGAGTCCAAACCCATGAAGAGGTTCCATGACGGAACTGATGCTCATGGCTCTGTCAAGGAGAGGGCTGTCCATCCTCTGAAGGCTGAAGCACATTGCTGCCTGAGGCAATGCACACTGAGATGCCTGCTGTGTTCTAGAGCGTTCTAAGATTACATCACAGAGCAATGCAGTAGTTACAAAGGGTTCCTGAGGGCAGGGCAGGGGGGCCCTCAGCCTCACCCCTACCATCCACCCTCCTAAGACTCTAGATTCCTCTCCCCTTCGCTGGGCCTTCCTATCTGCCAGGCCTGTCCTCTCCTCTCCTCTCCTCTCTGCCAGGCCTGTCCTCTCCTCTCCTCTCCCCTTCGCCGGGCCTTCCTATCTGCCAGGCCTGTCCTCTCCTCTCCTCTCCTCTCTGCCAGGCCTGTCCTCTCCTCTCCTCTCCCCTTTGCTGGGCCTTCCTATCTGCCAGGCCTGTCCTCTCCTCTCCTCTCATCTCTGCCAGGCCTGTCCTCTCCTCTCCTCTCATCTCTGCCAGGCCTGTCCTCTCCTCTCCTCTCATCTATTCCTTAATGTGATTCCATGTATTTTCCCTACGGCCCAGACAACCTAGGAGGCCTTTTACCCTTAGAGATCTGGCTTGGACCCCACCAATTCCACAGTCTTTTTTTAAATTTTAATTTCTTAAATTTCTGTCTCAATCTGGAAATCAAACCCAGTTCCACAGTCTTTGAAAGTCTGGAGTTGTCCCAGGAAGTTGACTAACCCCTAGGCAGTATTAGAAATGAAGAGGTGCGACACAGACAAAGTGAGCACATCTTTAACACGCAACTTTTTTTTTTTTGCCTCGCACAGATTTTGATTTTTTAGTTTTAAATGTTTTGGCTTTTATTTTTATAAAGGTATAGGGTACATGAGAAGTTTTGTTACATGTGTACACTATGTAGTGATGCAGTCAGGATAGTTAGGGTGCCCATTACCTGAGGGTAATACGTTTTGTTACATGCATTTACCCTGCTGTGCTACGGAACATTGAATTTATCCTTCTGTCTTACTCTATGTTCCTACCCTTTAACCCACTTCTCTTCATCCTCCCCCTTCCCCAACCCCCATCACCATTCCCAGGCTCTGTTTTCTATCGTTTCACTCTCTACCTGCATGGGACCAGATGTTTAGCCCCCACATATAAGTGAGAACATTTAGCACACAGCTTGATGAATTTTCACTATTGGAAATCACCGGTGAGACTAGCACCCAGATGGGGAAGCAGCGTCTTCCCGGCACCTGGCATCCTCCCTGGTCACTGCCCCCACAGTCTCCCCACACCCACTGCAAGGGTCACAACGTGGCCATCCTCTAATGGCAGGGATTACTGTTCCCAAGTGAAGTTTGCATCCCTTCATGTGCATTAACTCACTGAATCCTCACCATGACCCCAAGATGGTTCCATAACTGACGTATTTTACAGGGAAGGAAAGTGGGGAACACACGGTGAGCTGCTGCTGAGACCCCACTGCTAGTAATCAGCAAGCCGGGGTTCAACACCAGCTGGCTCCAGAGCCACAGTCTTGAATCACTAAACTGTGCTGCAAAAATATCATGGCGGCTGGAGAAACAGCATGAGTGAAACAAAACTAGATTATGTGGTGGCTCCCGCCTGTAATCCCAGCACATTGGGAGGCTGAGGCAGGTGGCTGAGCCCAGGAGTTCAAGACCAGCCTGGGCAACGTGGTGAAACCCCATCTCTACAAAAAATACAAAAACTAGCCAGGTGTGTTGGTGTGTACCTGTAGTTGCAGCTACTTGAAGGCTGAAGTGGGAGGATCTCTTGAGCCTGGGAGGCAGAGGCTGCAGTGAGCCGTGATTGTGCCATTGCACTCCAGGCTGGGTGAAGGAGTGAGGCCCTGTGTCAAAACAAAACCAAAAAGTAAATAAAACCAGATCTGGGAGAAGGACCGCTCACTTCCGCACTTTTGCAGGCGGCTTTGCTTGTGCCCGTTCAGTTTTCATCCTCCTACTTGCTGCTCAGGACCTGTTAAGGAGGTCAGGGATGGACGTTGGTGAGGGCAGTGACTGGCCCGAGGGCTACCCCTGGAAGGAGAGGATCAGGTTTGAGCCCAAACCCAACCAAGGCCCACTGTAGTCTTCTCATTTCACATGGAGAAACTGAGGCAAGGAGGGATTGGATGGGCTACTTTGCTCCCTCCTCATGGGCCTGGGGAGCAGGGGGCTTTGCTTGTAGCTGAACTAATGTGTCTAAAGTCATCAGTCATGCCTGTGTCTGGATTGAATGTTCAGAGTCCTCGGTGCAGCATAGGACCTCAGCTGCGCCTGTGCTGGAGACAGGAGGTTTGTCCGGGAGCCCGGCACACAAGATCAGGAGGAAGAAAGGACAGTAAAAAGCAGCATCAGTAGGCCCTTACTCCTTCACAAAGTAAAATGAAATGAAAAGGGAAGCTCTTCAATGCTTCCCAGTGCTCAGTGTTTCCCACGATCTTGCGCGCCGACGGTGGGAGGACGTAGGTGGACCTGGTGGGAGGAGCACTGCCCAACAGCCCCCAGCACTGGGGCCCGTCAGGGCTCACTGCTTCGTGCTGTGTGACCTGGCCACCGCATTTCCTCTCTGGCCCTCAGAGGAACCCTCACGTCACCTCCAGGGACCTGCCCTCAGGGGGAAGGTGCCGAGTCTGAGCCCAGAGAGCAGAGCTGCCCTTGGTGGGATTTTCTGACATTTCTTGGTAGCGGCAGAAAACATTCCTCCAAAGCATCCCTACGTGGTCAGGGTCTGCACAGCCCCTTACTAAGACGGTCTCTCCACGCAGCCTCCCCCACGCCCCCTGAAGTTTCCATTCCTTTCTGGAACTCTCTTCCCTGAGGCCTAAGGAGAGGGAGTGACAGGTGAGCTCCCTGCCTGCTGCTCCACACTCTCAGACAAGTGTGGGAGGTTATGTAATAACCACATTGGCAGACAGAATACAGACCTGGAAAGCTCGCCTCGTGAGCGCTGAAACGCTTCCTGAAGTTCTCGGCACTCTCTGCACCGTCCAGCAAGGGAGCCGGAAGCCACATGTCACTATTTAAATGCAAGTCAAATGGAGCGAAGTACAATAAAAAGTTCAGAGTCACTAAGCTGTGTGACCTTGTCTCCTTCTGTCCTAAACGTCATCTCTCCGGCGGGCTTTTCTCCTTGCATCCCTCATCCAGCTGCTTTTCTACGCATCATCACACCAAGTACCTCCTCCTCCGGGGTCTTGGCTCTTGCTCTTCACCCCCCTGGAAAGCTCTTGCTCCAGTTCGTCACATGGCCATTTCCTCCTCATCACTAAGTTCCCAGGGAAGCATCCTTTCATCAGCGAGGCCTCCCTATGCCCTGAACGGATGCCCTTCTCCCAGCCACTTTCTGCCCAGCCTGTCACCTTTTTTTTTTTTACACCCCCCCCCAGGACCTGGAACCAATGTATTTGCTCAGTTAGTTAATGCCTGTGTCTCCCCCATTAGAATGTAAACCACTTACAGGCAGAGGCATGGCTTCCTGTTACTACCAAGTTCCATTTCCTGGGACAGCACCTGGGGCAGGCTCGTCACTCTATAAGTACCTGTTCACCGCCTCCAGTTTCCCAGACTTCCACATTTGTGCTTCACGCTCACGACCCTTGCCTCTGTGTAGCAACTGTGCTAGTATTTAACATTTTTCTTGAAACTGACCTGTATTCTAACTTGAGTAGTTATGTTAGCCTTACCCTAACAAGCGCAGTTGTGCCATCTATGTGCTAATTTTTCCACACGTGCATCGAAATGATTATACACTTATTTTACCTTTTGTTTTCAATGTGCTACCTAAAAAAAAAAAATCACGCTCATCTCAAGTGCACACGCTTTCTTGGAAACACTGCTGTCCCCCAGCCATCTCTTCCACTGCTGATCCTCATGTCCACCCACCAGCTCACAGCATGACCACAGCTCCCCAGCCTCTCCTCCCCGACCTCACACTGTGGGCTTGCAGAGCTAGAGTTCCAAGATCCTGAGATTTCAGATCCATGATTGGGAACTGTGGTACTGGGGTACCTGAGTGAACAGCTTGGCTTTTTCCCTGTGGAGCATGCCACCCTCCAGCAATTCACCCTCTGTGTGGCTCTACGACTCTTTGAAAGGGCCTAACCAACAGGCGCAGCCCAAACCAGCTCGCTCACAACCACTGCTCCTTTGCCAGCGACCTGCCAGGTGGGCCAGGAACATCACTGATCACAGCATTTTCTTCTAAATTCTGCAGTGAGCCTCAGATCCTCCTCCACAGGCTGTGGCAGAAACACGAGTTCCGGCCGACCTGATTTCTCAGACACCACTTCCAGCTTTAACTGAGTCAGATGAAGGAAAAAGAGGAGGTGAAAAAAAAAGATGATCTCGCTTCAAGCGCCCTGCCTCCAGCTGCAGGCCTCCTGGGAAGTCCGTCAGGGTTTCCCAGGCTCAGTGGACGGGTTTGTGCGTGTTTTCAGTCATATGTTCTGGACCAGCCGCTGCGATACCTCCACAAACAGGCGGCAGCACAACTGGGCTTGTTTTATTTTGCTTTTTCTCAGAGGCTTCTCCTTGTTTTGCTTTTACTTCCTCATTCTGGATCTGAAGCATGATTCATTACTCTAAGCCCTTCTTCTTTTTGCCAGAGTTTCCAGGTCCTCATGGGAATTCCTCCCTCCCTTTCTTCCCCTTCCACTCACGACCAGCCTCCCCACACACTCCTTTCTCTCCACCTAAGAGACAACTTGTTAGGGGAACTTAGGAAGCTGCTGCCTTGTTTCCTGGTTACATCATCTGAGTCTTTCATTCCTTCAGAGTCACCATACGGTCCCTCTCACATCTAGGCTTTGTCATGTGGGATTCCCTGATCCTGGGTCATCCTTTTCCCATTACTCCGGGCAGTTCACACTCTTAATCATCCTGCAGGTCTCCTCTGAAATGACACTTCCCCCTGAAGCCTTCCAAGGCCCTGCCTACCACAGATTAAATGCCTCTCCCATCTGTTTTCATTGCATCTTGTACTTCCTCTGTCAAAATCACAACACTGTCCTGGCACCCTGTTTGTGCCAAGGGTGGTTTCTCTGGTGGTGCGGGGGAGCCTCATCCTCCTTATAGTCACGTAGCCTACCCTCCAGATAATCAGAGTCCAAATAAGAAGAGTGCTTTTGCTACGCAACCCTGCACAGCCGCTTTAGAGAAGTCCCAGAGCTCCTGCGGCAGTAATCCCTGGAGCTGTCAGCTCTGCAAGGACAGGCTGTGTCTGCCTGGCTCATCCCGGAATCCCCGGTGCTCAGCAGAGGGCCAGAAGATGGTACATCTTCCATAAATATGTATTGACTCAGTGACTAGATGAATTAATTTCCTTAGAGTAACTGATGCTGGCTGGAATTTTGAGGACCTACTGACTATCAGAGACACAACACAAGGGAAAGAATGAACATACCAGAAGCCCCTACCTGGCTTTAGGTAAAGCAGCTTCTGACACAAGCAGTTCACTCCCAAGGTCAGACTCACCAAGGTCCAGTCCACATTTCCCTGCCCACTGAGATATCCTGGAGGGAGGGATTTGGGGCTGGAAGGGAGGGGCGGGGGAGGGAAGAGAGAAGGAATGACAGGGGGGCATTCTCACCCCACTGCCCTTCCAGGGTCCACCTGTCCGTTCTATTACCATCATTAGCAGACTGAGATGAAGACCGCGCGATCGTTTTTAGAACGCTTCTCTCCTGGTATATGCCCCAGATCCTTTCAAGCAAGGACGTCTTTCAGAAAAAGCAGGTCCAGTGGAAGAATAATGTAATGGAGATGTCTAACGCAGTTTAAAAAGAGAGAAAGTTTGAAAATAGCGTCATAAAAGCAAGATTTCTTCCTCTTTCCAAACACATTTTAGAAGATCTAAATAACAAACAAAAATGTCCTGTGTCATCATATATGGAATACAACTGAAGTGATATACAGAAGTGTCTCTCCTTAAATACGTGTCTCAATAAAAAAGGAGAGAATGAAAATAAATGAATCAAGCATCTAACTCAGTAAGTTAGAAAAATAGCAACAAAATAAATCGAAGGAAAGCAGAAGGAAGGATTGCCGTGAAAGGAGAAATAATGCATCGCAAAACAGAATAATAAGACAAATTACATATCCAGGTCTGGCTTCACTGGCAGAACCAGCGAGAGAGATAAAGAATTAGCCATCTTAACCCAGAGAAAATGGAAGAGTGCAAAAGTACACAGAATTAAAAAAAAGTTACAGTGAAAATAAAACATAGAGGAAATTAAGAGAATCACAAGGGATTACTTTGCTTGACTCTATGTAGATACATCTGAACACTCAGATGAAATGGACAATGCTCTAGGAAAACGTACCTTACGTTGACTTAAGAAAAGCTCAAGAATTTTAATAAACCAAGTACTATAAAGAAATGGTGAAGTTATCAAAGAGCTGCCCTTTGGAAAGTACCAGGCCCACATGGTTTCAAGAGAAACTATTCCAAACCTTTACGAAGAAATTTTTTCAGTGTTATTTAAATTGTTTCAAGGCATAAAAAAAATGGAGAAGAACTTCCCACACTTTTTCATGAAGCAAGTATAATATTGATATCAATCCCCAAAAAGTTGCACGAAAAAGAAAGTCACTGTTCAATCTTATACAGAAAAAAAAATTCTAAATACAATAAATTCAAGAGCACATTAGTAGAAAAATATATCTTAACTTAGTTTAGTCTAACAATTTAATAACAACACTTAGGAAGGTTTAATAACAATCTTTCTCATTTAAAACAAGGTTACACAAAATGTGACAACTTCATTAAACTTTCTAACGTATTTTATTGTTTAATGTTTTTATTTGAGATAGGTACTAGGGTGACGTCTTAATGGTCTCAGTGTTTAAGGCCTCTAAACATCTTGAACAGGTCCTGATTGCAGCAAGAAGTTGGGCAGCACGGCAGACTGGCTGTGTTGTATGGGGATCCTGGGGTCTGAGGGCTGACACACTTTTAACACATGTGGATCTGGAGGCTGAGTATGAGAGAGAAAAAGTTAATACAGACCCCACCCCAACAGGGGATAGATAGCTACAGCAGTGCCCTACCCAGCTGAGCTCTGTAGTACTCTTGGGGTCTGGACTTGTCAAGGAGCTCAAAGAAAAGTACTGTGCCTGTGGTGGAGAGGTAGGGAAGGGGGAATCCTGCAGGGACTGGCGTTTGCACTGTAGCCAAGGTACCAGCTCATTTCTTTTACTTTTCTTTCTTTTCTTAAAATAGCAAATCCACCCTAGTCAAGGCCCTAACCATTGCTCCCGGAGGCTGGAAGACAGAGCTAATTTCTAGGACATTAAAAATAATAACATTTTTCGATGCACTAAGAGAGTGAGATTGACCTTGAGGTTCAGGGGAGAAGGTTAACATCATTGGGGATGAGCATGGAAGTGAATCATGCTAGCCACCACGGTTCAGTGAGGGCCTAGAGGAGAATCAATGAGAGCTGCACAATCTGGAACGTTTTCAGCCTGACATACTTACTGCTGTATGTGATAGAGATTAGTGTACATTGACAGAGAGACAGAGGCAAAAGAGGGGTGGGGAGGAGATGGGGAGGGCAAAGGGGAGAAGGGGAAGCAGGGTGGAGTGAGAGGGAGAAAGACTCATTCTATCTTTTAGGAGTAATTATAGATCAATACTTCGTACAGTGAGCCTGCTGGTACTGGTTTCTGGTTTGCAGCAATAGCTGCCATGTACTGAGCTTGCTTCCCTGGAGGAATGCAGGGAGCTGCCTCGTACCACGTCTGGTTGACTGGGCTTGTTCCTGCACCCGCTTGCTAGGCTGCATGTGCTGAGTCGTCACTCACAAAAGGGCTGGCCACAGAGAACATATGCAGACTTTTTTTTTTTTTTTGGGAAAATATTATATCATAGAACCTTGGACAAACGGGTCCTGTCCTTAATTAGATCTTCATCCACCCATATGCTAGTGCTTTGAGGATAAGTTTCTACCTATAAGCACTGGATTCATTAATACAAGAAAGGATGGAAAGTGAAGTCTGGGAGAGCCTGTTTTTTTGGAAAGTCTCTCCCGTCATGTCAGCTATGTGGGAATCCAGCTCTGAGACACAGCACTGAAAGCCAGAGAAATAGAGGAGAGCCTGCACCCACCGGCCCTAACCTCCCCCCAGCCTAGAATCCTCCGTGCCACGTCTCTGAGGGTCGGCAGCCAGCTCTTCTCTAATCTCTACGAGGGACGGGGAGCTTATGACAGCAAAACTAAGCCTTGGTTTTCTTAAATAAGAGAGCCTCTCTTGACGAAACTTGGCCTACTTCCTCATCTGACAAACCTGTCAGTTTCATAATTGAAAAACACATCTCACCATTGTTTTGTTTCCTGTATCTTTGATACAGAAAAGTTGAATGTCTTTTTTCATATGCCTGTGTTGGTCATTTATATTCATCCTTTTCCTTTGCTCATGTTTTTCCTGTTGGTGTTATGTTTTCAAGACTAATTTAAAAGAGTTTCACGTGACGTAAATTATAACCTTTGTGTTTCACATTTATTTGCATGTTTCTTTCCTGGTTTACAATTTTCCTTTTTGTTATTGTTTTGTTATGTATGAGAGAGAAACAGAGCTGGTTAAGGTCCCTGGTGTCTTTACAGACCCTGCCCCAACAAAGGATAAACAAGAGAATATGTTAGAGAACTTAGAGTAGATATTTTAAATTTTATGTAGTTATACCTTTCTACAGGGGATCCTTTATTGTATTTATTCATAGGAACTCCTTCTCATCCTGAAATAAATACTACATTTTTTTACATTTAGATGTTTAGATTCTTATAAAAATATTTAGTGTATATTTCACTCATCTTAATTTTTATTTATTATGAAGTCTAGATTAGATCTTTTTTTCTCCTTTAAAAGTAGACATTTTCCTCAACACCATTTGTTCAGTAATCCATCTCCTCCCCTTAGCTTGTGATAGTATATTACAGTCGGTCGCTAAGCAAACTGGCAACCGCCAGTTGATGGTCAGGCAGTTGTTAACTTGTCTCCCTAAAATAATGATTGGCCACAGCTGGCAGCAGGGAACGGCCGTCTCCCAACAGCTAGAAACACCTGAAACTGGTGATCAGCCGCTTCCCAGGAGGACCTCGGGCGCCGGGCACGTGAGCTCGAGCATGCGCACTCAGAGGCAAAATGGCGGCGCTTAGCTGCCCTCCGACCTCCGTGTGGAAACGCTCCACCGGGAAGGAAACGCCTCATGTGAGCGTGCGCTCAGCTTCGGTGAACAGGCTGCACACGAGGCTCCTCCCAGGCGCTGTCGGGCCCCTGTGCACGCGGACAGCCCACCCCAGGGAGGAATTAGCGGGGAAGAAGCGCAAACCCTGGAATCCTAATGATTCCCCAGGCCGAGGGCTGGATGGAGGCCTGGACCTCTCAGGTACGCCACGTGCCCTCTTCCAAACGTGCTTGACTTCCTTTCATTCCTGCCGTGAAACTTTAACGCACTTTCAGCCCTGCCCTAAAACTTGCCTGGGTCTCTCACTCTGCCTCGTGCCCCTCAGGCGAATCCTTTCTTCCGAGGAGGCTGCAGACCTGTGCAAACCCGCCCCTCCTGTCGCATCCGGTGGGTGGAATTCCAGGACCCACTGCGGCCCAGTGACCTGCAACCGCTTTAATCGTTAACATTTCCTTCTATGTGGAATGGAAGTCGGGCACCTTCTAACTTTTACTTCTGGAAGCGTCCGCTCTTGTGGCTCCAAAATACAAGGGTCGCTACGACCTTATTCTGTGAGCGCGTGTAGGGGGTTCAGTGGACAGATGCGTCGCCAACAAGCCACCTTACCACGATTGCACTTCGCTGCGTCTTCTGTAGAGAGGGGATGTTACCTTCGGTGTCAGGGTGCAGAGTGGTTAGAAACCAGTTTGATGCCCCTGAGGGCAGCTTTCTGAAGGCTGTGCAGGGGAAAAGTAGCCTCAGCTGTTAAGGGAGAAGCATGTTTTCAAGATGGTGTGACATTTTAAAGGTCTGAAAATAAGGCAGCCTTACCCATGGGGAGCCAGAAAGGTGGTGGAGCTGGAGAAGTGGAGACAGTGGTTCTGAGTCTGCATGAGGGCCTGGAACCAGACCTGCCTGGGCACTCCTGGGCCAGCTTGTGGCCTGTGTCCACCTTGAGGAGGACGTTGGAGGTGTGCATACGGACTGAGAGAGAGTTTCTACCTTGGCGCCCAAGCTCGTAAGCCTCTGTGCTTGCATAGGGACCACCCTGTGGATGAGCACCCGTGGGAGAGTGTGGGTCTAAGCTCCAGCAGCCAAGTGGTTGGGACACTCACACTCCAATTGCCTCTTTGCAGCATCGGGGAAGGCTGACTCTTTGGGACCGAATAACCCCCTGGGATTCTTGGACAAACCAGTTTGGTCATTTGTGAAGCCTCAAGGGGAATGTGCTGAATTAACTTAATGTTTGAGTCTACTTAAGTAATTAATCAGAGAAAGTAGAGATTTGACATGCGTTTGTGGAGCAGTTCAAACCGGTGAAACCTGTCAAAACGGGTCAAATCAGCTATGGCATTCCCCTCAAATCCTGCCATCTCCAGACTCAACATTCTGATTTGTATTATAATGAAGTCATTCTTAAAATGGCTTAACTTTCAGCACTCTTACCACCTTTGTCTAGTTCATCTCCAGTTTGCCAATATTGCCATTAAACTACGGCGTCTAGAATTCATTTACCAGCTAATCCAGTGAAACCAGCAGATGGGTGATCACTCTTGTTCTGGCTACAGTACGGGCTAGATATTTTCTATTTGTCTCTTCAGATCCACTTTCCGCACTTCTCCCCCTAGTCGGGGCTGGGGCGGCTGGCTGGTGTGGACTGAATGGGCCGCAGCGACGAGCTTCCTTGCTCTCTGGCTTCTGGTTGGGTTTGGCCAAGAGGAATCAGTAGAGACAGGAGGAGAGTGAGGTCCTGGTGCTTACTGCCCTGGCTTTCTTCTGCTTTGTCCCTCTACCCAAGGCCACAGCTCTTTTAGGCACGTGTCTCTGATAACTCTTTTCCCCTGGTTTCTTCCTTGGTCCTGGAAACATAAGGAAGACAACAGCTCCTACTCTTGTACCGTATTTTGTGTTTTTCCTGCACTCTTATAAATAGTTCTCCATTAAATGCTCCCTGGTTACTCCATTTGACTTTGTCATTTGTTTCCCAAGCATAAGCCTTTTGTGAAACATGCAGGTGTTTCTCATGCACATTGTATTTGAGAACCATTGAGTGAATAGTGCTGAAGTGGCTAACTGGAATTCCCACTAGCTTTTAAAATTATTTTGTAGAAACAATGATACGTGGGTTATAAGACTCCTTCTCTTGCTTCCCAGTGAGCGGGCAGAGCCGTGCACATTATTGTTTGGCTGGATCTCTACCCAGCCATCAGTGAATTGCTCTGAAATTGACCTTCTTATGCAGGTAGGTCCTGCCTGAAAGCCAAAGGCTGGGCAAGAAGAAACTGGGACTTTGATAAGCCAGGGCTGGCGGAGTTTCAGGAATTAAGCACTGAATGGTCATGACAGCGTGACTCACTTATACCTTTCTCTGCTGGAGCTTGTATGGGGATAGCAGTATTCCATTGAAGGGCTGGGGCCAGTGTCCCAGGGTTGCTCACTGAGTGTGAAGGACCCCGCTACTGGGTGGACAAGGCAGGAGGGATATTGGACATCGTAGCTTTTCAAAAAATGTGCTAGGAAATGTTACTCTTGAGGTTGGGGGAAGATGGCACTTATTTATAGTTACTTTCTCAGAACTTTTTGTTAAATGCAGAATTCTCAAGATAAGCATACAGTAACTAGTAATAATGGCTGCTTGAGTTGCTGAAAAGACCTACCCACTGGGCCCCCCATTCTCACTCTCTTTCCATCAGTTCATTCTCCCTGGAGCAGCCTGAGTTTATTTTTATTTTTTATTTTTTTGAGATAGAGTCTTACACTGTCTCCCAGGCTGGAGCAGTGGCAGGATCTCAGCTCACTGCGACCTCTGTCTCCCGGGTTCAAGTGATTCTCCTGCCTCTGCCTCCTGAGTAGCTGGGATGACAGGCGCCCACCATCAGGCCCAGCTACTTTTGTGTATTTTTAGTAGAGACAGGGTTTCACCATGTTGGCCAGGCTGGTCTTGAACTCCTGACCTCATGATTTGCCTGCCTAGGTCTCCCAAAGTGCTGGGATGAGTGACATTTTAAAGTACAATTGGACTCCATCACCTCTCCCACTAAAGATCAGGACAGGCTTCTTAGTGCACTTAGGGGAAGGCACACAGAAGAAACCCACCGAGTCCTGCTTCCTTCATGTGCTTGTTTAATTGTTATTTCTCAAATTTCTGATTGGATGACTTTGTTAAACAAACTGTAACAGCTGAGCTTACATGAACTTGGTTCATGTTGATGCGTATAAAAGAATGACCACCAATTTGCACAGCGCTTCCCCACCTGAAGGGAGGGAGTGGGATGGAACGGCGCATGCGTATTAGCATCTCAGGGCAGGGCTGTTCAATGGAAATGGAACACAAGCCTGTTATATGATTTTAAACTTTCTAGTAGCCATAGTAAAAACAAGCAGGTGAAATAAATTGTAATAATTAACTTTAGTATCAAGTATGTAATAATATCAAACAAAGTTGTGTTCAGTAGAAGATATTTTTACCCTGCTCCAGATTTTCAGTTCGCACTTAATCAAAATTAAATAATATCAAAAATAGTTACATTGCAGTAGTCAATTCTTTTTTTTTTGAGACACAGTCTCACTCTGTCACCCAGGCTGGAGTGCAGTGGCACAGTCTTGGCTCATTGCAACCTCCGCCTCCCAGGTTCAGGCAATTCTCCTGCCTGAGCCTCCTGAGAAGCTGGGATTACAGGCACGCGCCACCATGCCCAGCTAATTTTTGTATTTTTAGTAGAGATGAGGTTTCACTATGTTGGTCAGGCTGGTCTCAAACTCCTGACCTTGTGATCCACCTGCCTCAGCCTCCCAAAGTGCTGGGATTACAGGCGTGAGCCACCACGCCTGGCAGCGGTAGTCACATTTTAAGGGCTCTGCAGTCACATGGACTAGTGGCTACTGTATAGTATAATACGGTCATAAGGTTCTGCCATTGCCAACAACTGCAGCCTTACCCAAGCTGCAGAGGAGGCTACCTTGTCTCTGCTGCTTTCTCATTTTCTTTCAGAACCTCTCTCCATTGCTTTCCTTCTCCCTGTGACTCTTGCGGCTCTGAAGAACTGTCATTCTTCTCAGAGTCCCCACTTCATGCAGCCATCCCTTCTCCCCAAACACTCCGTGGTCTTCCTCCAACATCTCTCTTGGAAGGTAAAAAGATAGATTGAAGGCATTTGAAAAGAGGTGAGAATGAGGCTTCAGGCACAAATCTCCTATCCAAAATTACCCTTTAATTGCTGAAAGGGAATGGGAACCAATTACAATGAATTCTGCTGCACAGCATTTAATCTTGTGGGTGTAACAGTCAAGGACTTAGCTTGCTGACCATCAAGCCTTCCCGCCCTTTCCTGAGCCTCTACCATACCCTTCCTCACCCATGCAAGCCAAGAGTTGTAAGCTCAGTCAGCACAGCTCCTGTTCACAAATAATAAAATGGCTGCCATGTGTATAGAATGAATAACGTCAGATTTGTATCCTGATATCTGGAATCCCCGAAATGACCCAGCAAGGGAGCCATTATACTTCTGTTCCCATGGACTCAGAGGGTGCAGCCAGGATGGGGATATAGGTCTGTCTGACCACAGCATGGGCCACCTGAACACCAGCCTGCCCCTGAGACCTCAGCTGTCTGGTAGATCAGGACAGAAATCTGAGCAGCAAAGCCGTGTGAAAAAGGCTGGCTCCGGGAGGGCTCCCAGAGGGCTTTAGATTCACTGAGTGTCCACAGCAAAGTGTGCAAACAGCTGAGGGCAGACACCTTGCCTCCTTCCTACAGGGGCTTTTGTACACAAGGAGAACAGATTCAGTGTTAGCTGCCTCTGGCAGAAATTATCTCCAAGATGGTTCACTTATGTTCCCCACGATGGTTTGTTTTGTTGTTGATAATATTCTTTTACTTAAAAAATGAGATAGAATAAAGAAATGCACCCCTTTCTATGTAACATCACCCCAACCCAGATACAGAATATTTCCATTGCCCATAAAGTACTGTCCTTGCAGATAGAGTTTCCTACAGGGATGAAAACTAATCTAACCTTATTACTATACGTTAGTTATGCCTTTTCTTGAACTTCATCTAAATGGGATTACGTAGGATGTATTTTTTTGGTCTGACTTTGCTTAATATTGTTTGTGAGATTCTTCTGTGTTCTTTTATCGGTAGTTTATTCTTCTACTGGAAAAGACATACCTATTTTTATTTTTTGTCATGCCTTGTTGATGGGCATTTTGGTGATTTCCAGTGTTTGTGTACTATGACCAAAGCAGCTATGTCTTTAGGGGGATATATGCATTCATTTCTTAAGGATACATACTTGGGAGTAAAATTGCTGGTCTGTAGGATAGGCATATGTTTTATTAGAAGCCACCAAGCATTTTTCCAAAGTGGCTGCACTGTGCCTTTAACAGCTTCTTTTAAGGTCCTGGTTCCTGGCCAGGCAGCTGGCAGGTCCACCTGGCAACCAGATTGTAGAAGCCTAATGGGGTTGTTTGTGCATCCTCAGTCTGGATGCAGGTCAACAGAATCCCAGCCTGAACCACCTGAAATCAAAAAAGGGGTGTCACTGGCTAATGTCCAGTGTGGGAAGGCCAAGATGTTTGGACCCAGGGACCCTCTCTCCCCTTTCTGTATCTCAGTTCTGCTTCTCTCTATCTGCACTTGGACTTCTCCCAGGTTGGCCATTTCCATATGACTGAGGCATGGCCTGGGGTCCCCTCCCTAAAGCTTTGCAAGCATTTGGAATCCTCCAACCCAAAGATAAAAGATGGTGAAAATTAGAACCACCCCCAAGATGCCATTTTTAACTTGTTAGATTGGCAAAATTCCAGAGTTTGATAACGCTTTTTATTGACATGGCTGTGGGGAAATGGGCAGTTGCATACACTGCAAGTGACAGTGAAAAATTGGTGCAACCCCTAGAGACAGAAATTAGCCTACGTGTATCCAGACAAATAATCCTACCTCTAGAAATATATCATACAGATGTTCTCAAAATATTGTATACTGTGTATGCTAAACAGTATACAGACAAGGCTAGTCATTGCAGTGTTGTTTGAAACAGCAAAGGCTGGGAACACCTAAATGTCTCTTGAAAGAGCACTGATGAAGTAACGTAACACGTGTATATAATGGAGTACTCTGTAGCTGTACTGTTCTTTAAAGTAAAGACACAGGCGAGGAAGTTCTTCATATACTGATGTGGAAAGATCTCCACCAAGATACAATGTTAAGAGAAAATTCTAGAGCAAAGAATGTGCACCTTCTGCCACCATTTGTGTAACAAAAGATAGAAAACAGATTTGTGCTTGTGTATGCACGAAGAAACCATGGAAGGATACCCTGGGAAGTGTCTGTTTGTGGGATTAGAACTAGAGAAAGGGAAAGAACAAGACTTTACTGTATACTTTCTCTGTTTAGACATTTTGGTTTTTGAACTACGTAAATATATTGCCTAGTTAAAATACTACTTTGGTTTTTAAGTTGAAAAATTTAGCCTTGATTGTCCAGCCTTAGTAATGCGCCTGTCTCTGCACCAATTGCTGTATCTAGGGTGGGGTGCTATTTTTGGCAGCTTCTACTAGAAAGGGTTTGGAGGAACTTCTCTCCTCCCAGGAGCAGAGGAGTAGTGTTCTGAGCAGACAGAACTAGAAGTGTTCATTATACCCAGGAAGCAGGGTCAGGTGGATCCCAGCGTTGTGGTGCCGGGTTGCTTGTGAGGACTTTCCAGGTATGGAGGGCAGTGGTCTCTGGAGCCCCAGGTCAGGTCCTGCCACAGGGCTACTTAGCTCATCTGCTAGAGATCCCTTCCTCTTACCTGTCCAGCACCCGGGAATTAAAGGCAATTTCTGCTTGTATAGAGGAGCTCTAAGGGGCATTTGAAGGTTCAGGATGATCCTGCTGCTGCTGACGTCCATATTCCCAAGCCCTTCTATTTTACTGGTGTAAATAATTCCACCCAAGCAGTCACACGTAGCCTTTTCTTTATAATAATTCCAGTCTCAATTGGCTTTGGTCCTTGTATTTATCTTTATTTTTGCATTTGGAACAGTTCTGCTCCGTTCTTCGGAACAAGTATATCATCAACAAATCATGAGATGGGGATTTTTTCCGCTTGTGATTTATTGGGGGAGAGCTCTCAGGAGAAAGAGAGGAAAGAAAGTAGGAACAGAACTGAAAAGGATGAACTTGGCTTCAGCCTGAGCTTTCTGGGAGCTTTGGAATATGAATTGCACCACTCCGTCATTGCCACTTTGAGGCAACAGCACCTGCATTTTGTATTCCTGTGTTAATAAGTCATTGGTTGATAGCTTATGGGGAGGGTACATGCCTAACCTCCTGGCAAGATGGCTGCTGTTTCACTGGCCAAGGACAGTTTTCCAGAGAAGAGACAGTGGCCAGCTCTCAGGGCAGCTCAGCGTTAGTTTTGCTGGGTCTCTTTAGGGGGCCATGCCTTAGCACTTTAAGATGAGATTTGCTTAATTGCTATTTCCTCTGTCCTGTCCTTACTTACCTCCCCCACACATTGCTGCATTATTTTTTAAAAATTTCTAATTGTTAATTTTAATAGCTTTTGGGGTACAAGTGGTGTTTTGTCACATGGATGCATTATACAGCAGTGAATTTGGAGACGTTAGTGCACACATCACCCCTGTAGTGTACACTGTACCAAATGTGTAGTTTTGAAAATTCCTAATCCCCTTCCACCTTCACATAGGGTCTCTTCTGAGCCTATTATATCACTCTGTCTGCCTTTGTGTACTCAGAGCTCAGCTCCCACTTATAAGTGAGAACATACGGTTTTTGGTTTTCCACTCCTGTGTTACTTCACTTAGAATAATGGCCTCCAGCTCCATTCAAGTGGCTGCAAAAGACATGGTTTTGTTGCTTTTTACGGCCAAGTAGTATTTCATAGTATATGTATACATTTTCTTTATCCACTCTTTCGTTGATGGGCATGTAGGTTGGCTCCACATCTTTGCAATTTTGAATTGTGCTGCTATAAACATACATATGCAATGTCTTTTTCCTATATACTACTTTTCCTTCGGATAGATGCCCAGTAGTGGGATAGCTGGATTGAATGATAGATCTATTTTTAGCTCTTTAAGGACTCTTCATACCGTTTTCATAGAAGTTGTGCATTCCTACCAGTAGTGTATAAGTGTTTCCTCTTCCTCGCATCCATGTCAACATCTGCTTTATTTTGACTTTTTAATTATGGCCATTCTAGCAGAGGCAAAGAGGCTTCGCATCGTGGTTTTGATTTGCATTTCCTTGATTAGTGATACTGAGCATTTTTTTCATGTTTGTTGGCCATTTATATAACTTTGACAAATGTCTAGGCATGTCCTTTGCCCACTTTTTAATGGATTATGTTTTTTTTTTTCTGCTAATTTGTTTGAGTTCCTTATAGATTCTGGGTATTAGTCCTTTGTCGAATGCATAGTTTGCAAGTATTTTTTCTCTGTGGGTTGTCTGTTTACTCTGCTGGTTATTTTTTTGCTGTGCAGAAACTTTTTAGTTTAATTAGATCCCATCTATTTGTTTTTGTTTTCGTTGCATTTGCTTTTGGGGTCTTATTCATGAAATCTTTGCCTAGGCCAATGTCTAGGAGAGCTTTTCCAATTTTGTCTTCTATAATTGTTTTGATTTCAGGTCTTAGACTTTAGGCTTTGATCCATCTGGTGTTGATTTTTGTATCAAGCGAGAGATAGGGATCCAGTTTTATTCTTCTACATGTGACTTGCTAATTATCCGAGCACCGGGCCGGGTGCAGTGGCTCACACCTGTAATCCCAGCACTTGGGGAGGCCGAGGCGGGTGGATCACGAGGTCAAGAGATCGAGACCATCCTGGTCAACATGGTGAAACCCTGTCTCTACTAAAAATACAAAAATTAGCTGGGCATGGTGGCGCGTGCCTGTAATCCCAGCTACTCAGGAGGCTGAGGCAGGAGAATTGCCTGAACCCAGGAGGTGGAGGTTGCGGTGAGCCGAGATCGCACCATTGCACTCCAGCGTGCGTAACAAGAGCGAAACTCCGTCTCAAAAAAAAAAAAAAAAAAAAAAATTATCCCAGCACTGTTTGTTGAATAGGGAGTCCACTTCATGTTTTTGTTTGCTTTGTCAAAGATCAATTGGCTGCAAATATTTGTTTTTTTTTTTCTGAGTTCTCTATTTTGTTCTATTGGTCTGTGTGCCTATTTTTATACCAGTATTATGCTGTTTTGGTGACTATGGCCTTATAGTATAGTTTGAAGTTGGGTAATATGATACCTCTGGACTCGGTCTTTTTGCTTAGTCTTGCACTGGCTGAGCAGGGTTTTTCTTTGGTTCTGTATAAATTTTAGGAGTTTTTGTTTTAGTTCTTTGCAGAATGGTGATGCTATTTTTATGGGAAGTACATGAATTTCTAGATTGCTTTTGGTAGTATGGTCATTTTCACAATGTTATTCTACCCATTGGTGAGCATGGATGTGTTTCCATTTGTTTGTGTCATCTATGATTTCTTTCAGTAGCGTTTTGTAGTTTTCCTTGTCGAGATCTTTTACCTCCTTGGTTAGGATCTTCTTAAGTTTTGTTTGTTTGTTTTTTATAGCTGTTGTGAAAGGGGTTGAGTTTTTTGATTTTCAGCTTAGTCATTGTTGGTGTACAGCGGTGTTACTAATTTGTGTACACTGATTTTGTATCCTGAAATTTTATTGAACTCATTTATGAGATCTAGCAGCTTTTTGGATGAATCTTTAGGGTTTCTAAGTATACCGTCATATTATTAGCAAGCAGTGACAGTTTGACTTCCTCTTCGCTGATTTGTATGCCCTTGATTTCTTTCTCTTATCTGATTGCTCCAGCTGGGACTTCCAGTACTATGTTGAATAGAAATGGTGAAAGTGGGCATCTGTGTCTTATTACAGTTATCAGGGGGAATGCTTTCAACTTTTCCCCATTCAGTACAGTGTTGGCTATGAGTTAGTCACAGATGGCTTTTTATTACCTTGAGGTATGTCCTTTCTATGCCAGTTTTGCTGAGGGCTTTAATCATAAAGGTATGCTTTAATCATAAAGCATACCTTTATGATTAAAGAATTTGACATTTTGTCAAATTCTTTTTCTGCATCTATTGAGATGATCATATGAGTTTTCTTTTTAATTCTCTTTATATGTTGTATCACATTTATTGACTTGTGTGTGTAAAACCATCCCTGCATTCCTGGTATAAAACCCACTTGATCATCATGTGTTATCTTTCTAATATGCTGTTGGATTCAGTTAGCTAGTATTTTGTTGAGGATTTTTGCATCTATGTTCATCAAGGATATTGGTCTGTGGTTTTCTTTTTTTAAAATTATGTTCTGTCCTGGTTTTGGTATTAGAGTGGTACTGGCTTCATAGAATAATTTAAGGAGGATTCCCTCTATATCTTTTGGAATAGTTTCAGTAACATTGGTACCAATTCTTCTTTGAATGCATGATAGAATTCAGCTGTGAATCCATCTGGGCCCGGACCTTCTTTTTTTTTTTGGCAATTTAAAAATTACCGTTTCAATCTCACTACTTGTTATTGTTATGTTCGGAGTTTCTATTTCTTCCTGGTTTAATCTAGGAGCATTGTCTATTTACAGGAATTTATCCGTATACTCTAGATTACATAGTTTGTGCACATAAAGGTTTTCATAGTACCCTTGAATGATCTTTTGTATTTCTGTGGTATTGGTTGTAATACTTCCTGTTTCATTTCTAATTGAACTTATTTGGATCTTCTCCTTTCCTTTTTTCATTAATCTCACTAAAGGCCTATCAGTTTTGTTTATCTTTTCAAAGAGCCAGCTTTTTGTTTCATTGATATTTTGTATTTTGTTGTTGTTGTTTCAGTTTCATTTAATTGAGCTCTGATCTTTGTTATTTCTTTTCTTCTGCTGGGTTTGGGTTTGGTTTGTTCTTGTTTCTCTGGTTCCTTAAGGTGTGACCTTAAATTGTCTATTTGTACTCTTTCAGACTTTTTAATCGAGGCATTTAAGACTGTGAATTTTCCTCTTAGCACTGCTTTAGTGTCCCAGAGGATCTTGATTTCATTGTTGACCCAAAGATCATAAAGGAGCAGATTATTTAATTTCCATGTATTTTCATGGTTTTGAAAGTTCCTTTTGGAGTTAACTTCCAATTTTATTCTACTGTGGTCTAAGGGGGTACTTGATGTAATTTCAATTTTCTTAAATTTATTGAGACTTATTTTGTGGCCTATCATTCATGTCTTCCATCTTGGGGAATGTTTCATGTGCTAACAAAAAGAATGTACATTCTGCACTGGTGGGTAGAACGTTCTGTAAATTTCTGTTAAGTTCATTTGTTCTAGGGTATAGTTTAAGACTATTATTTCTTTGTTGACCTTCTGTCTTGATGATCTGTCTAGTGCTGTCAGTGGAGTATTGAAGTCCTCCACTATTATTGTGTCACCATCTATCTCATTTCTTATGTCTAGTAGTAATTGTTTTATAAACTTGGGAGCTCCCATATTAGGTGCATAGATCTTTAGGATTGTTATATTTTCCTGTTGGACTGATCCTTTTGTCATTATATGAGATCCCTCTTAGCCTTTAAAAAAAACCTGTTGTCTGTTTTAAAGTCTGTTTTGTCTGAGATAAGAATAGCTACTCCTGCTCACTTTTGGTTTCCATTTGCACAGAGTATCTTTTACTGCTTTTTTACCTTAAGTTAATGTGAGCACTTCCATGTTAGGTGAGTGTCTTGAAAACAGTAGATACTTAATTGGTGGATTTTTATCCATTCTGCTATCTTTTAAGTGGAGCATTTAGGCCATTTACATTCGACATTAGTATTGAGATGTGAGGTACTGTTTTATTGATTGTGCTAGTTGTTGCCTGAATACCTTGGGATTTTTTTTCATTCTGTTATTGTTATGTAGGTCCTGTGAGGTGTATGCTTTAAGGAGGTTCTGTTTTGGTGTATTTCTAGATTTTGTTTCGAGAGTTAGAATTCCTGTTAGCATTTCTTGTAGTGCTGGCCTGGTGGTGGCAAATTCTCTCAGCATTTGTCTGAAGAAGACTTTCTCTCTCCTTCACCTAGGAAGCTTAGTTTTACTGGATACAAAATTCTTAGCTGGCAGTCATTTCATTTCAGGATGCTAAAGATAGGACCCCAATCTCTTCTGGCTTGTAGGGTTTCTGCTGAGAAATCTGCTGTTAATCTGATAGGTTTTTCTTTATAGTTACCAGATGCTTTTGCCTCACAGTTCTTAAGAATCTTTGTCTTGACTTTAGATAACCTGATGACTGTGTGCCTGGGTGATGATCTTTTTGCAATGAATTTCCCAGGTGTTCTTTGAACTTTTTGTATTTGAATGTGTAAATCTCTTGCAAGGCCCTGTTTTCCCCTATTATTCCCTCAAATATGTTTTCCAGACTTTTAGATTTCTCTTCCTCCTCAGGAACAGCAGTTATTCTTAGGTTTGGCCATTTAACATAATCATAAATTTCTTGGAGGCTTTGTTCATTTTTTCAAATTCTCTTCGCTTTGTCTTTGTCTCATTGAGTTAATTTGAAGGCCTTGTCTTAGAGTCTGAAGTTCTTTTTTCTACTTGTTCAGTTTTCTTATTCTAACTTTTCAATGCATTTTGTCATTCTCTAAGTGTGTCTTTCATTTCCAGATGTTGTGATTGTTTTTTCTTTATGATTTCTATTTCTCTGGAGCATTTTTCATCCATATCCTGTATTTTTTTAAAAACTTACCTAAATCGTTTTTCACCTTTCTCTGGTATCTCCTTGAGCAGCTTAACAACCTTCTGAATGCTTTATCTGGCAATTCAGAGATTTCTTCTTGAATTGGATGTATTGCTGGGGAGCTACTGTGGTCTTTTGGGAGTGTTATAGAACCTTACTTTGTCATATAATCAGAATTACTTTTCTGATTCCTTCTCATTTGGGTGGACTATTGCAGTGGAAAATTCTAGAACATAAGTGCTGCTGTTCAGATTCTTTTGTTTAATGATGTCGTACACTCCCCTTTCCTCTGGGGACAGGGCTTCCTCTTAGCCAGACTGCAGTGATTGTTGTTGCTCTTTCGGGTCTAGCCACCCAGTGGGACTACCAGGCTCTGGGTTGGTGCTTGGAATGTCCGCAAAGAGTCCTGTGATACAGTCTGTCTTCAGGTCTCCCAGCTGTGGACACCAGCACCTGAGCTGGTAAAGCTGGTAGGGGAGTGAAATACAGTCTGTGAGAGTCCTTAGTTGTAGATATTTTTACTGTCCTGGCTTCCTGGAATGCTGGTTATGCTAGCAGTGAAGCTGTCACATGGACAGCCTCAGGACCACTGGCTAGCCAGCATGTTGCAGGCAGTTGAATTTGCTGTTGTTTTCTCCTTCCTTGGAGCAGGGTTATTCTGTCATGAGTTGCTCTAGTGTCTTGAGTTGATTGGCCTCCAGCCAGGAGGTGGCACTTTGAAGAGAATACCAGCTGCAACTGTAGAAGGGGGAATATAGGCTTACCCTAAGTTGGCCAGGATAAGTATTTGGGTTTCTTAGACAATGGGCAGGGACATAAAGCTCCCAAAGAGTTTGTATCTTTTGTGATCTGCTACTGGGGTAGGTAGAGAAATACATCAGGTGGGTGCAGGGTTAGGCAAATATGAGCACAGACGCTTCCTGGGCGGGGCTGCGATGGCCACCGAGAGGAGTGGGGGGTGGTTCTTGGGGCAGTGGGTTTATGTTTCAGAGGGTATTATGGCTGTCTCTGTCACCAGGGAAGTGGGGGAAAGCCAGCAGCAATAGGCCTCACCCAGCTTTACACAGTTGGCAAGGTCAGCCTCACTAACACTGCCTCGTTTATCTCCAGGCAGCCTGGGCATGGGACTCAGAGGTAGCTCCAGGATATTTGTTTTCTCACTGAGAGAGCAAGCATGGCTTTCAGACCACACCATCCCCATCTGCCCACACTATTGGATGCAACTCCTGCTCTCCTTTCCGAAGCAGTTCCTATTTGCCATTGGATTCTGCTCAAGAGAGTTTGAATCCAGTCAAATTATGACAAAGTTCAGTTGGAAGCTACTTTCACCCCGTGACCCTTCCCGAATTCTACCAGCTGATTTCCCAAGGGCCCCTGTGAGATACAGACAGAGATAGCTTTCCTGGGCTCAAGCTAGAGAATGGGAATGCCTACAAGGCCCTTCCTACTGTTGTTTCTAATTTTATATTTTACGCTAAATCCATTTCAGCTCTAGGTAAGGTTAAATCCTTCTCCCATAATCTGGACTTTTGGGTTCCCTGTGGGGACATGTGCTCGGAGGCAGGCTTTTCCCCTTCATATTTTGAGAACTCACAGTTTTCACCTGTCTTCTGGAATTTGCAGTGGCCTGCTGCTGCTTTCAAAGGGTCTGTGAATTCTTTCAAAGGATCTGTCGTGGTTCTGGAGCAAAAGTTCACGGTGTGAGTCTCCACATACTGTTCCATCCATCCAAGTAGGGGCTGCATGTCAGCCTTATCACCCGTCCACCCTCTTCTCTTAAGTTTTTCCAGTTTCATTTCTGATTGAGATTATTGGGATCTTCTTTCTTCTTTTCTCGGTTAATCTAGCTAGAGGTCTATCAGTTTTTGTTTTTCAAAGAACCAGTTTTTTTGTTTCATTGCTATTTGGTGTTGTTTTGTTTGAATTTCAGTTAGTTCTGCCCTGATCTTGTTACTTCTTCTTTTAACTTAAGGTTTAGTTTGCTCTTGTTTCTCCAGTTCCCTGAGGTGTGACATTAGGTTGTAAATTTGTGCTTTCAGACTTTTTGATGTGGTCATTTAGTGCTATAAACTTTCCTCTTAGCACTGCTTTTGCTGTCTCCCAGAGGTTTTGGTAATGTGTCGTGATTATCATTCAATTCAAAGAATTTTTTAAATTTCTGTCTAAATCTCGTTATTAACACAGATGCCATTCAGGAGCAGATTATTTAACTTTCATATATTTGTATAATTTTTGAGGGCTCCTTTTGGAGTTGATTTCTAGTTTTATTCTCCTGCAGTCTGAGAAGATACTTGACATGGTTTTTTTTTTTAATTTATTGAGATTTGTTTTGTGGCCTATCATACGGTCTATCTTGGAGAATTTTCCATGTGCTGATGAGAATGTGTATTCTGCAGATCTTAGGTAGAATGTTCCGTAAATATCTGTTTAATCCATTAGTTCTAGCATGTAATTTAAGCCCATTGTTTCTCCGTTGACTTTCTGTTTCAAAGACCTGTGTAGAGCTTTCAGTGGTGTGTAAAAGTCTCCCACTATTACTATTTTGCTGTCTTGTCTCATTTCTTAGATCTCATAGTAATTGTTTTGTATCTAGGAGCCCCAGTGTATGGTGCATACACATTTAGGATTGTAATATCTTTTTGTTGGATTGATCCTTTTGTATAGTGACCATTGTTGTCTTTTTTTGTTTTTATTTTTGTTGCTTCGAAGTCTGTTTTGACATTGAAGTAGCTATAAGCATAGATACTTATATTAATCCGTTCTCACATTGCTTTAAAGAAACACCTGAGGCTGGGTAATTTTAAGAAAAGAGGTTTAATTCATTCATAGTTCTGCAAGCTGTGCAGGAAGCATAGCAGCTTGTGCTTCTGGGGAGACCTCAGGAAACTTACAATCATGGCAGAAGGTGAAGGGGAAGCAGGCATGTCTTCGTGGCTGGAGCAGGTGGAGTGGGGGTAGGTGTGCTACACACTTTTAAAACAACCAGATCTTGTGATAACTCACTGTCACAAGCACAGCATTACAGGGATGGTGCTAAACCATTCATCAAGGATCCACCCCAGTGGTCCAATCACTTCCCACCAAGCCCCGCCTCCGACACTGGGGACTAAAATTCAACATGAGATTTGGGCAGGGATACAGAGCCAAACTATGTCACTCCTCCTGCCTGCTTTTGGTTTCCATTTGTGTTCCTTTGTCCTTTTAGCTTGAGTTCTTCCGTATTAGGTTGAGTCTCTTGAAGCTGGACATGCACCAAAATAGAACCTCTTGAAAACTCCAAACTCGCAGGGCCTATAATGCAATAACACAACAGCAACAAACTATCAGGTAACAGCATGAGTAAGAGACTAGTACCTCACATATTAGTATTAATGTTGAATGTGAATGGTCTAGATGTGCCGCTTGGAAGATCCAGGATGGCAGAACGCTGCATTATTTTAAAGCAGATTCCAAACATCATCTGTCCTTGTCTGTATGTACTTGAGTATATAGTATGAATAGTTGAAAGTATTTTTCATTCAACCCCAATACCATCATAATACCTAAAGACATTTACTTAATATCATTTTATACAGTCTGTTTAAATTTCCCAGATTGTGTCAAAAGTGTCTTTTTATAGTTGCTTTGCTTAGAGTGGGATGCAAACAAGGCCTGCACATAGTATTTGATTGACTATTTATCTCTAACATACTTCACTTGACTTTTTTTTTTTTTTAAATTTTATTGCATTATAGGTTTTGGGGTACATGTGCAGAACGTGCAAGATAGTTGCATAGGTACACACATGGCAGTGTGTTTTGCTGCCTTCCTCCCCTTCACCCACACTTGGCCTTTATCCCCAGGCTATCCCTCCCCAGCCCCCCCCGCTGCCACTCCCCCATTCCCCCCAATAGACACCAGTGTGTAGTAGACCCCCTCCCTGTGTCCATGTATTCTCATTTTTCTCACCCGCCTATGAGTGAGAATATACGGTATTTCTTTTTCTGTTCTTGTGTCAGTTTGCTGAGAATGATGTTCTCCAGATTCATCCATGTCCTTACAAAGGATAAAAGCTCATCATTTTTTATTGCTGCATAGTATTCTATGCTGTATATGTGCCACATTTTCCCTCTCCAGTCTATCATCGATGGGCATTTGGGTTGGTTCCAGGTCTTTGCTATTGTAAACAGTGCTGCAATGAACATTCGTGTGCATGTGTCCTTATAGTAGAACGATTTATAGTCCTTTGGATATATACCCAGTAATGGGATTGCTGGGTCAAATGGAATTTCTATATCTAGGTCCTTAAGGAATCGCCACACTGTCTTCCACGATGGTTGAACTAATTTACACTCCCACCAACAGTGTAAGAGTGTTCCTATTTCTCCACATCCTCTCCAGCATCTGCTGTCTCCAGATTTTTTAATGATCGCCATTCTAACTGGCGTGAGATGGTATCTCAATGTGGTTTTGATTTGCATCTCTCGAAAGACCAGTGATGATGAGCATTTTTCCATATGTTTGTTGGCCTCATATATGTCTTCTTTTGTAAAGTGTCTGTTCATATCCTTTGCCCATTTTTGAATGGGCTTGTTTGTTTTTTTCCTGTAAATCTGTTTGAGTTCTTTGTAAATTCTGGATATCAGCCCTTTGTCAGATGCGTAAACTGCAAAGATTTTTTCCCATTCTGATGGTTGCCGATTCACTCTAATGACTGTTTCTTTTGCTGTGCAGAAGCTGTGGAGTTTGATTAGGTCCCATTTGTCTATTTTGGCTTTTGTTGCCAATGCTTTTGGTGTTTTGGTCATGAAGTCCTTGCCTACTCCTATGTCCTGAATGGTTTTGCCTAGATTTTCTTCTAGGGTTTTTATGGTGTCAGGTCTTATGCTTAAGTCTTTAATCCATCTGGAGTTAATTTTAGTGTAAGGTGTCAGGAAGGGGTCCAGTTTCTGCTTTCTGCACATGGCTAGCCAGTTTTCCCAACACCATTTATTAAACAGGGAATCCTTTCCCCATTGCTTGTTTTTGTCTGGTTTATCAAGGATTATATGGTTGTAGATATGTTGTGTTGCCTCGGATGCCTCTGTTCTGTTCCATTGATCTATATCTCTGTTTTGGTACCAGTACCATGCTGTTTTGATTACTGTAGCCTTGTAGTATAGTTTGAAGTCTGGTAGTGTGATGCCTCCCACTGTGTTCTTTTTGCTTAGAATTGACTTGGCTATGTGGGCTCTCTTTTGGTTCCATACGAAGTTTATGGTGGTTTTTTCCAGTTCTGTGAAGAAATTCAATGGTAATTTGATGGGGATAGCATTGATTGTGTAAATTACTTTGGGCACTATAGCCATTTTCATGATATTGATTCTTCCTAACCACGAACATGGAATGTTTCTCCATCTGTTTGTGTCCTGTCTTATTTCGTTGAGCAGTGGTTTGTAGTTTTCCTTAAAGAGTTCCCTTACGTTCCTTGTAAGTTGTATTCCTAGGTATTTTATTTTCTTTGTAGCAATTGTGAATGGCAGTTCGTTCTTGATTTGGTTCTCTTTAAGTCTGTTATTTGTGTATAGGAATGCTTGTGATTTTTGCACATTGATTTTATATCCTGAGACTTTGCTGAAGTTGCTTATCAGTTTCAGGAGATTTTGGGCTGAGGTGATGGGGTCTTCTAGGTATACTATCATGTCATCTGCAAATAGAGACAATTTGGCTTCCACCTTTCCTATTTGAATACCCTTTATTTCTTTTTCTTGCCTGATTGCTCTGGCTAGAATTCCAGTACTATGTTGAATAGGAGTGGTGGGAGAGGGCATCCTTGTCTAGTGCTGGATTTCAAAGGGAATGCTTCCAGTTTTTGCCCATTAAGTATGATATTGGCTGTTGGTTTGTCATAAATAGCTTTTATTACTTTGAGATATGTTCCATCAATACCGAGGTTATTGAGGGTTTTTAGCATAAAGGGCTGTTGAATTTTGTCAAATGCCTTCTCTGCGTCAATTGAGATAATCATGTGGTTTTTGTTTTTGCTTCTGTTTATGTGGTGAATTACGTTTATAGACTTGCGTATGTTGAACCAGCCTTGCATCCCCGGGATGAATCCTACTTGGTCATGATGGATAAGTTTTTTAATGTGCTGTTGCAATCGGTTTGCCAGTATTTTATTGAAGATTTTTGCATCTATGTTCATCATGGATATTGGCCTGAAGTTTTCTTTTCTTGTTGAATCTCTGCCAGGTTTTGGTATCAGGATGATGTTGGTCTCATAAAATGATTTGGGAAGGGTTCCCTCTTTTTGGATTATTTGGAATAGTTTCAGAAGGAATGGTACCAGCTCCTCTTTGTGTGTCTGGTAGAATTCGGCTGTGAACCCATCTGGACCTGGGCTTTTTTTGTGTGGTGGTAGGCTCTTAATTGCTGCCTCAACTTCAGACCTTGTTATTGGTCTACTCATAGTTTCGGCTTCCTCCTGGTTTAGGCTTGGGAGGACACAGGCGTCCAGGAATTTATCCATTTCTTCCTGGTTTACTAGTTTATGTGCATAGAGTTGTTTGTAGTATTCTCTGATGCTGGTTTGAATTTCTGTGGAATCTGTGGTGATTTCCCCATTATTGTTTTTTATTGCATCTATTTGGTTGTTCTCTCTTTTCTTTTTTTATCAGTCTGGCTAGTGGTCTGTCTATTTTGTTGATCTTTTCGAAAAACCAGCTCTTGGATTTTTGGATTTTTTGAAGGGTTTTTCTTGTCTCTATCTCCTTCAGTTCTGCTCTGATCTTAGTTATTTCTTGTCTTCGGCTAGGTTTTGAGCTGTTTTGATCTTGCTGCTCTAGCTCTTTCAATTTTGATGATAGGGTGTCAATTTTGGATCTCTCCGCTCTTCTCATGTGGGCACTTATTGCTATATATTTTCCTCTACAGACTGCTTTAAATGTGTCCCAGAGATTCTGGTACATTGTGTCTTCGTTCTCATTGGTTTTGAAGAACTTCTTTATTTCTGCCTTCATTTCATTGTTTATCCAATCAACATTCAAGAGCCAGTTGTTCAGTTTCCATGAAACTGTGCGGTTCTGAGTTATTTTCTGAATTCTGGGTTCCAACTTGATTGCACTATGGTCTGAGAGACCGTTTGTTATGATTTCAGTTGTTTTGCATTTGCTGAGGAGTGCTTTACTTCCAATTATGTGGTCAATTTTGGAGTAGGTGTGATGTGGTGCTGAGAAGAATGTATATTCTGTGGATTTGGGGTGGAGAGTTCTGTAAATGTCTATCAGGTTTGCTTGTTCCAGGTCTGAGTTCAAGTCCTGGATATCCTTGTTAATTTTCTGTCTGGTTGATCTGTCTGCTATTGACAGTGGGGTGTTAAAGTCTCCCACTATTATTGTGTGGGAGTCTAAGTCTCTTTGTAAGTCATTAAGAACTTGCCTTATATATCTGGGTGCTCCTGCATTGGGTCCATATATATTTAGAATCGTTAGCTCTTCTTGTTGTATCGATCCTTTTACCATTATGTAATGACCTTCTTTGTCCCTTTTGATCTTTGTTGCTTTAAAGTCTATTTTATCAGAGACGAGAATTGCAACTCCTGCTTTTTTTTTGCTCTCCATTTGCTTGGTAAATCTTCCTCCATCCCTTTATTTTGAGCCTTTGTGTATCCTTGCATGTGAGGTGGGTTTCCTGGATACAGCACACCGATAGGTTTTGGTTTTTTATCCAGTTTGCCAGTCTGTGTCTTTTGATTGGTGCATTTAGCCCATTTACATTTAGGGTTAATATTGTTATGTGTGAATTTGATACTGCCATTTTGATGCTAGCTGGCTGTTTTGCCGCTTGGTTCACGTAGATTCTTCATTTTGTTGATGCTCTTTAGCATTTGGTATGCTTTTAGGATGGCTGGTACTGGTTGTTTCTTTCTATGTGTAGTGCCTCTTTCAGGAACTCTTGTGAAGCAGGCCTAGTGGTGACAAAATCTCTGAGTACTTGCTTGTTCATGAAGGATTTTATTTTTCCTTCACTTATGAAGCTCAGTTTGGCTGGATATGAAATTCTGGGTTGAAAGTTCTTTTCTTTAAGGATGTTGAATATTGGCCCCCACTCTCTTCTGGCTTGTAGAGTCTCTGCCGAGAGATCTGCTATGAGTCTGATGGGCTTCCCTCTGTGGGTGATGCGACCTTTCTCTCTGGCTGCCCTTAGTATTTTCTCCTTCATTTCAACCCTGGTGAATCTGACAATTATGTGCCTTGGGGTTGCTCTTCTTGCATAGTATCTTTGTGGTGTTCTCTGTATTTCCTGGAGTTGAGTATTGACCTGTCTTGCTAGGTTGGGGAAATTTTCCTGGATAATATCCTGAAGAGTATTTTCCAGCTTGGATTCATTCTCTTCGTCACATTCTGGTCCACCTCTCAAACGTAGGTTGGGTCTCTTCACATAGTCCCACATTTCTTGGAGATTTTGTTCATTCCTTTTTGTGCTTTTTCCTCTAATCTTGGTTTCTCATTTTATTTCATTGAGTTGATCTTCGACTTCTGATATTCTTTCTTCTGCTTGGTCAATTCGGCTGTTGAAACTTGTGCATGCTTCGCGAAGTTCTCGTGTTGTGTTTTTCAGCTCCTTCAATTCCTTCATATTCCTTTCTAAGTTGTCCATTCTTGTTATCATTTCCTTGAATCTTTTTTCAAATCTTTTTTCAAGGTTCTTAGTTTCTTTGCCCTGATTTAGAACATGTTCTTTTAGCTCACTGAAGTTTCTCATTATCCACTTTCTGAAGTCTGATTCCGTCATTTTGTCACACTCATTCTCCATCCAGCTTTGTTCCCTTGCTGGTGAGAAGTTTTGGTCCTTTGTAGGAGGTGAGGTCTTTTGGTTTTGGGTATTTTCCTCCTTTTTGCGCTGGTTTCTTCCCATCTTTGTGGATTTATCCACCTGTCGTCTTAGTAGTTGCTGATTTTTCAATTGGGTCTCTGAGTGGATGCCCAGATTGTTGATGATGAAGTATTTCTGTTACTTAGTTTTCCTTCTAATGGTCTAGCCCCTCTGCTGTACAGTGCTGAGGTCCACTCCAGGCCCTGCTTGTCTGGGGTACACCTGTAGCAGCTGCAGAACAGTGAGGGATGCTACCAGTTTCTTCTTCTGCTATCTTTGTTCCAGAATGATGCCTGCCAAATGTCAGTCTGATTAGTCCTTTTTTGGGGTGACTCTTTGGATATACAAGGGTAAGGGAGCTGCTTGAGGTGATGGTCTGTGCTTTATAGGAGCTCCAGTGCTGAGCTGTGAGCTCCATTTTTCTTTCAGGGTTGTTGGGAGGATGTGTTTATGTCTGCTGCCACAGAACTCATAAAACCCCCCCACCTTTTTTTTCCCCCTCAGATGCTCTGTCTCAGGGAGTTGGGGCTTTCTTTATGAGTATCTGTTGTACTGTCCTGTCCGGCTGGGAGGTAGTCTATTCACTATTTGCCTGCCGAGGCTTTGCCCTGCTAGCGCGGGTCCGCCCTGCTGCCGTGGGGCTCCGTTCTGCTGTGGTGCACTCCGCCCTGTTGGCGGAGTCTCTCTGTTATGGCGGGTTGCCTCGGCAACAGCAGGCTGCGTCAGCACTGGGCGGTACTTCAGTAGGGGCGGATTGCGTCTGTAGTGGGGGACGCCCCTCCCCCACCGGGCTGCACCGTCCTAAATTCAACTGTACCAGCAGCAAAACTCTCAGCCCCGAGCGCCTCCAATCGCCACCCTGCTTGTCCCCGTGAGGGTGGGACCCGCCGAGCCCGATCACCCAGCTCCCTGCCTCAGAGTCCGTCCTCTGTCTCTCTGTTTTTCTCCCCAAGCTGAACGGTTGACTCTCTCACTGGCACCCCAGTAGCCTGCTGATAGGACACTGGGATCCGTGCGATCTCCTGTGCCGCTGCCCACTGCACCGGCTCGGATCACGTTTCCCAGGAATCTCCTGGTCTGGCTCATTGTCCAAGTCCCGTTCAATCAGGTGGACCTGCCAATCTGCCCTTCCAGATCTCAGATTGCTGGTTTAACAGGGCACCCAGACCAGTGAGTTTTGTGCTGGGTGCCGCTGCGCTGCGGCGCCGGCCGAACCGACCACGCGAGCCAGCTGCGGTGGCGTCCCGTGTCTCTCCCACACCTGGGACTTTCAACGTTCTGTGGGCAAAAAAGGTCCGTCTGAGAATGCGGCTAGGACTCACCCTCTGCGCCTTCACTGAGAGCTGCAATCCTGAGTCGCCTCTATGATGCCATCTTGGAAGATCCTCCTTCACTTGACTTTCCTATGCTGTTGTTTGTTGAAGCAGTTAGGGCATTCAGCCTGTAGAATTTCCACATTCTTATCTTAGCTGATTGCCTCTTTACTGTCCTGCCTACAAGTCCCCTTAGTGTCTGTACTTCTCGCAAACCAGTAGTTTTGGGGGCATGAAGGGTGCCACTGCTAATGAGTTGTCATTGCTTCTAGGCCCTTCCAAAGAACGAAGGTAGGAAGCAGACATTTTCTGGAAAAATAAATAAATCATGATGTTACCTCCCATTTAAATTTAGAATTATATGATTTTCTATGAAATCTTTTAATTTTATATTAGTCCCTTTTTTTATTTGGAAAATCTTTATCCTTAACAAGAATTACATAATCACTTACAGTCTATCTATCTGGATACTTTTTTTTTCAGAATAGTTAATATTATTTAAATCTTGGTCAAAGCCCCATGGCCCTGGGACAGTCACCTCAACTGTAAAATGGATATGGGAGCCCTTGCCCTCCCCCTCAACCCAGTGTGGCAGGATCAGATGAAACAATGGATGTAAGAGTCATTTGTAAAGACAGGAAAGCACCTAGGGAAGGAAAGCCTTCACCCCTAGGGGCCTGTGAAAAAGTTCCAAGGAGTACTGAGCATGGGTTGTTCAGGGAACCAGATCTCCAGACCCTTAATTTTTATACACATACTTTACTGGTTTTATTTGCCTAAGAACGCCTCTGAGTTTCCATTTGTCCTCTTGCTTTATTGTTCAAAAAACGCAAAAAGGCAGACTCCTCATTCACCCCTGATCTGACTATGGTAATATTGCCACAAGGTGTGCAAACCTCAGGGAGAATGGAAAAAGTAAGAGGAAGAGTTCTTTATTGCTTAGCCAAGATTCCGTGAACTCCTGGGCTCTCGCTGTTTCCCATCCCATGCCCTTTATGTTAAGGAAGAAGATGGTCTAGAGAATCGTATTTTGCCACACGTTAGGATGTTCTGAATTTAGACGTGATAACCAGAGTGGTAAGAGTCAAAACATTTCTTCTTAAAGGAGAGTCCAATGACAGTAAAGCAAGAGAACATCAGTTAGAAACACTGAATGCCAGAGGAAAAAAGAATGTGGCTTTTTCAAATATATTTAAATGTAAGCAATACCTTTCAGCCACCTTCAGTACCAGCCCCAGGTCAGGTCTCCAGCTCAAAGGAAGAGCACGGAAGTCCAGTCCAGGTATATAGGTTGGTCTGTACTGATTCATTTAAATAGAACTGCAAGTTTTGCCCAGACTTTCACAATTCTCAAGATACATCAAATAAACTGCACAAATACCAATTTTAGGTGACTTATTTGGATGCAGTGTATTTATTCAGTAAGGTAATTTAAAATCCATCTTATGAAATGATAATCATGAAATAATCCAATGATAGCTATCGCCCATTTTATTTTACCATATAAAATATTTAATATCTTCTGCTTTTACCAGGAATAATATTATCCTAGCTTCTGGACTGATTTATTTTTAGCAGAATATACCCCTCTCTTATTAAGTACATATGAAAAGTTAGAACATAGTTCATCTCATTAGGAGTTACACTTCCAATCACATTTAACTTTATGTTTAAAAAACAATCAAAATTGGTAACTTTTTAATGCAGTTTTGATCAGTTGTGTGATAATTCAATCCATAAGCAATTTTTTAAAGCATGGAGAACCTTAAGGTCACAAGGATAAAATATATTTTTTAATGTATTACAAATACATATGTTATATATTTTAATGTATGATAGGATGATCAATAAAATACCTTCAAATTTGAAAAGTAGATTAAATTATGTTAAAGGTTTATGGAGGAAGTAGAGGAGAAATATAAATTCTAGGAGAAAAAGGCAAAATGTAAAATTTCCCAGTGGTAAAGAAGCGCTTATTCATATATTTTAAATGGAATGGTGATGAGCATGAAACCTTTATGAGCTCCAGATTCTTGTTAATATTTTAAGATTGATAGTTGTATGTTTAAATGTCAATATTTGCAGTAAAATGAAAATTACGTCTCTTGTAATTATTGAAACTTATGGTGAAAACTTTTACCTATGAACTTAAAAATATGTGACAGGTATATTGTTTGAGATTCTTTTTTGAGATGTGCGTGCAAACAAATTTGAAGAGACCTCGGGGCTACGGGAAGGCCTCAGTTGCACAGACAGGAGGCGCTATATTCTCCTTCCCGGCCATACCCTCTCTGCCTTCCCACCCAAGGCCAACTTCACAAGGGCACTCTGTGTGTGCCCGAGCATCCTCCAAGCAGCCTGCACACAGAAATGCTCTTGTCTCTTCAGTCAACTGCCTATTAATAATAATCAACAGCACATAACACATCCATTAGCTATTGCCACAGTTATATTGCATGAAAAACACCCAGAAAACCTCAGTGGCAGACAGTGAAATGTTTCCTCCAGGTTATGAGTCCTTGGGCAGTTCTGTGAATCCTCCCCAGGCTCTGTTGGCCTCTGCTGGGCTCTCATGCGTCTGCAGTCACTGGGATGACTTGTCTCTGCTCTATGTGACCTTTCATTCTCCAGGAGGCCAGTTTGTGCTTATTATACTGGCAGCCGAGCAGCCTTCTGAGAGAGAAAAGAACGCAAAGCTGATTGAAGGCCTCGCTCAGCACTGGCGTTCCATCACTTCCACGGAATGTGATTTGAAAGTTAGTTACACACATCACTTCTCTACTAGACTTTGGTCACATGGCCACACGTAGCTCAAGGGAGCCTGGGAAATGTTGTGTCTCGCTTTGTGGCTAAGATTCTGAAAGGAAGAATAGGAGAGCGGATGTTGAGGGGCAGCCCTGTGACACAGAGGGCTGACAAATCCGGCTTCACTTTGGATAACGTACGCCATTGCAGCAGGTCTGAACAGTTAAAATGTTAACACATCCCATTTCCTTATTCCTGGATTTCTCACAAACGCAATTAGTAATTTCCTAATTCTCAGATACGACATGTAGAGGAATAACATTTGCAATTTTAATTGAAGTATCTTCATCCTTGCTAATTCATTTCGATCTACGGTCTCTCCTCAACTAAAATTAGACCGTGAGGCTGGGCCTTATCTCCTCAGGAGCGAACTGAAATGTGGAGATAGAAATGAGCCAGTGCTCAGCTTTGAGTTTTGAAACAGACTTGTGAAGCTTACGGCAGATGCAGTAACTTTAAGAGATAAGACTTTTAAAGTTCCAGAGTGCTTAAATTCCAGCAGCCCAAAGCGTATGCCCTAACCAATAATTTTGAGGGAGTACATAATGATAAAAGGAATTGTTTTCCTACCCAAAAGGAAAGAAGACCCGTAGGAGGGTGAGGAGGAGCGAGATAACTAGACAGGGGCAGTGCAGGACAGTGCGGGGGTTGGCTCTGTTTCTCCCCCACCCCAGGCAGACTCCTGGTTCGGGGGAGACCCAGAGGTGGGGTCATCAGACTGGGTGGAGGAGCCAGACCACGTGTCTTGAATCCCAGTTTCACCGTTTATTAGCCTTGTGACTCGGGCAACTTGTCTCTGTGTTTGAATTTCCTGTTCTTTAAGATGGAGATGGCAACAACCATGATAATATCTACTTTATATTGTTACTGTGAGGGTTCGGTGAGTGAGTACATGTGAAACACTACAGAGCCCGGTACATAATAATCACCTAATACACTTATTGTTATTAATACCTGAGAGGAGGGATCTGTATAGAGCTTCACTTTGTCTCTAATTTTAAAAATATCTAACGTTTCTTCCACTTTTGTTTTTGAGACAGTTTCATGCTTGTTGCCCAGGCTGGAGTGCAGTGGCGCGATCTTGGCTCACCACAGCCTCCACCTCCTGGGTTCTAGCGGTTCTCTGGCCTCAGTCTCCTGAGTAGCTGGGACTACAGGCATGCGCCATCATGCCTGTCTAATTTTATATTTTCAGTAGAGATGGGGTGTTCTCCATGTTGGTCAGGCTGGTCCCAAACTCCTGACCTTAGGTGATCCACCTGCCTCGGCCTCCCAAAGTGCTGGGATTACAGGTGTGGAGCCACTGCACCCGGCCCCACATTTGTTTTTAGTTATATATGATTCAGACTTTTTACATTTGGAAGTTTAACATTTTATTAAGTAATACTACTCAATCCTCTTTCATGATACAAAGAAGCACTGAGAACGAAGAAATTCCTACAAACCCTGAGCACATTGCATGATATCCAAAATCTGTAAATCATGTTGATGATATGCTTTGTAGAAATTCTAGACATAATTTCAAAAAGATCAAGTGAATTAACTTGCGAAGATAAACCTGATTATTATAAGCAGTCACAGCATTGCTGTCACCTGCCACTAACAGCATTTACAGGTAGAATACACATGTGATTCATCCATCTGTGGATACCTGCAGGTTTATTAGACTCAAAGATTATGAGGCAACTATATCCTGATAAAACTTGGAGGAACCACACATTGAGGAGAAGATTTCACAAGCATAGAGCTAATGCAGACGATTCGAAAAGGGTTGGCTTCGTGCTGTCATGAAATTGCGGTTGAGTCTCGGGGAACACTTGAGTGGGCTTCAGGGAAATGGCTTATGGCACCATCCCAGGGCCTTACCTGGCTTGACTCACCCTTCTTGGTAGTAACGTCATTCCTTTCCTCTGTGCTGCACACATTGATGTGCAAGCACAAACACGTCCCACACTCCAGCAGGAAGCATGGTTCCCCCAAGTGCAGCTGCTTAGGTTGCCATAGCAACCCTTGTCACCAAGTGCCCAGCTGAACAAGTTTCACAAGACACCAGAATGTTTTCTTGCCCTGCTCTCCCAGAATTGGGCTGAGATGGATCCAAGAATGGCCCACAGTGAGGGCACTGGGAAAGGCTCCCAAAAGACACCAGGGCGACATCAAGTGTGGCCACAGGGAAGGAAGACTGCCTACGCACTTGGAGTGACTTACACATCCAGCCCCTGTCAGGACACTCTGTAGGACTCATGGTTCAAGGAGGTAAGGACGGCTCTGCACAGAGCCATGGCTGCCAGTACCCAAGTTCCGGCCTGCAAATAGGTGCTCTTTTTCAGCCTTATGGGCGGAGGCCTTGAGCTGAACAGAAAACCCCCATCTGGTTCTAAAAAACAAAACAATTAAACAAACAAAACAAAAATTCTCTAATAAAATTCATGGTCAAAACAGAGGAACGCTCCTTATGTCTCGTCTCAAGGTTTCTTTGCTGCCAGTTGCCTGTAACTGATGTAAACCAACAGTCAGCCCCTCGATTCTCACCACATTCATTCCGTGAACTGGACACTGGGTGGGGGGCTTGGCACAGGAACTTGAACAATGTAAAGGAGTTCACTGGGAGGTCATGCATTTCACGGCCTCCTTACACCATGATCAAAACTATTTAGGCGTCTTTAGGGCTGGTCAGTACCGTCGAAGAGGCCATGGTCTTGTGATAAGGAAAGCTCTTTGAGCTCCACAAAGTCCTTTCCCTCAACAGTGTCTTATTTGGACCTAGTGACAAGTTGGCAAGAGTGGAAGAGTAGGGAAGCCCTTCTTAAATCTGCTTGTTGGGAAACTCTGCAAACTTTGGGATAAAGCCTAAGTGATACCTGAGGAAAAGTTATACTTTTATTAGAAAACAAAAAACGTTTTAAATCAATGAAGTAAGCTTTCTATTTAGGAGGCCAAAATATAGCAAGATAAACGAAGGTTTTGAGACATAGAATTCAGATTTTGGCTCTGCTATTTATATGGCTAAAAGACTTTTGGGCAGGTTAATTCACCTTTTAAACCTAAGCTTCCTTAACTGTGAAATGAATACAATAATAAAAATATCTATCTTCATACAGTAATTGAGGAATCAAATGAGATACTCTATGCAAAAGTGCTTGGTAAATGGCATAAAATATTAAGGATGTTTATTGACATGGAAAGATGAAGTGTATACACATAATCCCATTTTTGTACAAAAGAACAGTATGCATTGGAAATTTGTACAAATATGTACCAATATATCTATGGCAGTATTTCTCAAACTTTGTTTAGTTTTTTTTTTTCCTTCAAAAGGCCTTTTTACACCATTTTTCCTAATCTTATTCTCCAATGATTTTTTTTTTTTTTTTTTTTTTTTTTTAGACAGACTCGTGCTCTGTCACCAGGCTGGAGTGCAGTGGCATGATCTCAGCTCACTGCAACCTCTGCGTCCCAGGTTCAAGTGATTCTCCTGCCTCAGCCTCCTGAGTAGCTGGGACTACAGGCACGTGCCACCACACCCAGCTAGTTTTTGGATTTTTAGTAGAGGCCAGTTTCACCTTGTTGGCCAGGCTGGTCTTGAACTCCTGACCTTGTGATCTGCCCACCTCGGCCTCCCAAAGTGCTGGGATTACAGGCGTGAGCCACCGCGCTCAGCTTCTCTAGTGAAATTTTTACCACCAACAGTCTGTCCATCTGCTTATGTAATGCATGAACATCTGTGCTTTATATACATGAAGAGTAATTGTTTTCTCCCCGTGGGGACCAGTTTTTGTCTCTTGGGGCTGTGCCACCTCCGTCGAGAATGTGTGCTCTCTGGGTAGTGGAAATAGAGCCGACTGTGTGCTTCTCTTGCCTTTGCTTTACTTTCTCTTCTTATTTTTTATTGTTCTCTTCCTCCTTTTTCTTCTTTCTTGGTTTAATTCCAAGTAACCTATATTCCTTGTGTAATTTAAAATACTGTAGTGATTTCAAAAAATAAAGCTGGGCGATAAGTATACTGGACAATTCAGACCCCTTCTTTAAGTGTTGCAAGTTAATTCAGTTTAAAAGTGCCGAGTACCTGAATCAAACTGTCTGGATTTGAGACCTGATTGCATCTTACGCTGTGTGACCTGGAGTGGTGCTTAACCTCTCTAAGCTTCAGTTCACTCTTTTGTAAAACAGCGATACCTGCAGTATACCTCCCTAAAAGTGGCTGATGTTAAAACTTTATTCATGCCAAGATAATGGGTGCAAACATATTCTAAGGCAGAAAGTGCGCGTAACTGAGGCCTCCTGGATAAACTGCCTTAACCTACAGGATGCTCTAATGGAGAGAATTTTAGACACTATGGCAGAAAAGGAGCCCTGTCATGTCTGCATCAAACCATGTAGGCGTTTGTTTGCCTACTCCTCCTCCATCCTTCCTCAGCCTTAATTAAAAACCTCATTTCTCTATTACCATAACAATGAGTGAAACAACAACTGATTTGTTTCGCCAAATTAATTCTCCTTTTGGGAACCTGGGAGAACATTATTTATCAGAGCAGCAGCAGAGATTTAAAAATGGAAACATTTTTCCAATTTGTATGCCAAATTCAGAAAATAATGGGATGAATATTTCAAGGTTTGAAGGCATCTTGGAGATTTGTTCACTGCTGTGTCCCCAGCACTCAGGACGATGCTGTCACGTGGAAGACCCACAGTAATCACCTGTTGAATGGATGAATGAAATTAGTATCATGAAGATCTCACTTTTCATGAGTTTTTGCTGTTGCTTACACAAAGTACGGTATTTACAAGCCAGAGCAGGAAATGGATTTGTTTGGACATTCCGTTACATGTTTTATGTATTTTCTCCTGTTGGCAGTTAAGAATAGGCTTACTTTTTCATGCACAGTCAAAATGAGCAAACTCCTCTAAATCATTCTATTTGCCTGTGATGAAAGGTTTCCAGAGAACTAAAAACAAGATATTTCCAATGTAGGTTCTGAAGTTCCTCTTTTTCCTGAGGAAACATGACTGTGTCATGTGATATGACTGGAGGAATAAACAGGCATGGGATGGTGAACTCATTAAATACTTTTAAACTTAAGGTAAACATTGTGATGGTTTAGGGGACTTCCCCAAATATTAATTTTATCCCTTAAAGGATTAAGAAAATTTACTCCAACCTCCAAGTTTTACCCAGAGTGAGAAAGGACTAGATGCTTCTAACATCTCACAATTTCATCTTCATTTCTTATTTTTGTACATCTTAAGAGTTATTCTGAAGAATTATTGGGTGGAAATGAAGTAAAAATATATACCATCAATGAAGAAACTTTTACAACATGGGAACCAACACCTACTCACGAAATGTTAGCCAAAATCTTCAGAGAAGGAAAGAATGATGGGGGTGGGGTGGGGACCAGCTGCAATGCCTACTTTTCTGTGTGTCATCTCTGATGGATAGATTCAGTAATTCTTACATTTTTTCAACTAGATCTTCCTGAGCTGTAAATTTCTGCAACCAGTGATGGTGGGGTCTTTGCTTCAGGCACTCTTAGGGTGTGATTTAGAAACTATTATCAGTTCTAATGGGGTAACTTAGCATCCAGTCCCCAAAATCACGTGATCTGCAGTTCCATTTGAAGAATTAGAGACTTTCACGGCTGAAAGTTAAACAAAACCCAGACAAAAGCCCTGAGATTCTCTAATCCAGCAGTATTCAAGCTTTTTTAAAGCAGCAGAAGCTGTTGTTAAAATGAAAGTTTATCTGCAGTTGGTAGCAGGTAATGTTGATGCCCATCCAGGGCCCATCAAATCCCCTCACCATGGCTTAGGTGCTCTCTTATTTTCAACGGCTGGCCCTTGCAGCTGGGCTAGCAGAGCTCACTTTGCCCACACTAATGGAGAGCTGGAAAGGTCTGGGAATGTACAGCCCTCTGGAGTGGCCCTGAGCCAATGATTCATCCGTACAGGAAGATGAGAGTGCAGTTCTCTTGTCTCTGGGTCAGGATGACTCTGAGATGTAACTTACACTCCAGAGCTCCCCATGGGATCAGGCAGAGGCCACCCCAGAGGGACTCTGCCTGAGATGACAACCCGGCTTGTCTTGTTATCCTTCCCAGTCTTGCGCCTTCATCTTCTCTCTTCCTTATACGTCTCCCCTGGGAGTATTTCCTTACTAAATGACGAGCACACACCATTCTTCATCTCAGGGTATCTTCTGGGGAGCCCAGCCTGAGACAGAGCCTGATATGAAAGTGGAGTGTGGGAGGGAAGTCTGTAGACCACTATTGTGTCTGACTTTCTTACTGCATCTTTTCTCAATTTCTCACTTTCTCTCCTGAAGAGAAAAATCAAGACCAGGGTGGTAAATGAGAGGTTGGAGGGGAAGTCTTAACATTATAAAGGCTCAGGGTAGAAAGGGCTCTTCCAAGCCCAGAAAAACACTTTATTATTCCAGGAAGTTTGTTCATGACATTAGATGCTGCCAGCTCTGATGCCATATCACTTCTGCCACCCTGGAGGTCAACTGTAGCTTCACTTCATGGTTCCCAGTACCCTGATTATACTCGGATGCCTTCTTATCTTGAGTCCCTACATCTCCCTCCACCTGAAGGCTTTCTCGGCCACAGAAGTTACTTGCCAGCACACGGAGAGAGTGGAAGTTCTGAGAGTTAATTCTCCCAAGATTAATCCTTAACTCTGGTGGATGGATGTCTCACCCTCTTCCCTGCTTGGTGGCTTAGCTTTAACTGTGTTCTACACTGTCTTTCTGAGGATTCCTGGCCAGATTGAGTTCAGGTACCTGCAGTGGTAACCTGCCCATTACCCATGCTTTCTAGACTTTTCTTCTCTTCCTACCTCTTTTCCCTACTTCCTCACTATGCTTCCTTGGATAATTGTCCAGCCAAACTACCCTCCCTGGTCTTTGCCTCATGGTCAGCTTTTGGTAGAAGCCAAAGCGAGCCCTCCAGTTTGGAGTTGGCACAGCCCAGACTGAAATCGAGGTCAAGCCCTAAGGGTAAGGTTTTTATCACAAAAAGGTTGTATTTGGTTGAACATGTGAGCAGCAAGGCTAATTCCTGATGCTACCAGTGGGCGGGCTGGAGTTCCTAACATTCCCCAGCCTGGATCAGGTCTCGCTCTGGAGCTGGTGATGAGACCTGCAGGCCCCATGCTAAGCAGAGCTGGAAAGGCAGGAGACGTAATGGGTGGCACCCATGCACACCAGAATGCAGGCTTTTCAAAAGGGTTGGCAGCTGGATGGATAGCATTCCCAGATGAGGAGCGGAGGGAGCACTGGAGCTAGCGCTGTGGAGTTCCATCGTGTTCCCAGATGAGGAGTGGAGCGAGCACTGGAGCTCCAGCTGTGGAGTTCCATAACCTTCCCAGATGAGGAGTGGAGGGAGCACTGGAGCTCAAGCTGTGGAGTTCCATGGTGTTCCCAGATGAGGAGTGGAGGGAGCACTGGAGCTCAAGCTGTGGAGTTCCATAACCTTCCCAGATGAGGAGTGGAGGGAGCACTGGAGCTCAAGCTGTGGGGTTCCATAATCTTCCCAGATGAGGAGCGGAGGGAGCACTGGAGCTAGAGCTGTGGAGTTCCATCGTGTTCCCAGATGAGGAGTGGAGCGAGCACTGGAGCTCGAGCTGTGGAGTTCCATAGCCTTCCCCGGATGAGGAGCGGAGGGAGCACTGGAGCTAGCGCTGTGGAGTTCCATGGTGTTCCCAGATGAGGAGTGGAGGGAGCACTGGAGCTCAAGCTGTGGAGTTCCATAACCTTCCCAGATGAGGAGTGGAGGGAGCACTGGAGCTCAAGCTGTGGAGTTCCATAACCTTCCCAGATGAGGAGTGGAGGGAGCACTGGAGCTCAAGCTGTGGAGTTCCATAGTGTTCCCAGATGAGGAGTGGAGAGAGCACGGCAGCTAGCTCTGTGGGAGAGCAGAGGAGGTGGAGGAGCTCTAACTTGGGATCTACAGTGTCCCATGTGAAAACTGAGCTCTGGTTTCCTTAAACTCCATATTCTCATTTGACTTTGTGTGTGTGTGTGTGTGTGTGTGTGTGTCTGTGTGTGTGTGTGTGTGTGTACATCAGAGTCAGGACGAGGGCAAGTGTCTAGGTTGCAAAATCTAATTAGCCGCTCCTCAAATTCGCACAGATCTGGGAGTGATTTTGCACGCTAGACTCTCAGCTTGCCTCTCCCTAATCCTGGCAGAGATTAGTTCTCATTTGATGTGTGTGTGTGTGTGTGTGTGTGTGTGTGTGTGAGAGAGAGAGAGAGAGAGAGAGAGAGAGAGAATATGAGACAGAAAGAGTATGGTGATGGGGTCTTCCTACTCTAACTTGCTATTGTTTGTGGAGCATTTACTCTGGGCCTGACACTGTCTAAAGTGCTTTTCTGATATGATTTTCCTTAGCCCTCAACAACAACTTTATTTGGTGGATATTATTCCTCTTTAACAGATATGAAAGCTAAGGCTCAGCTGGAGAGAGATCTATTTTCTGAGCACACTTAACCACCTCCAAAGCACACAGACCCATGGCACTTCGTTTCCACAAAGGGTCTAAGTCCTCAGATGATGTGTAACCCACCTGCCTCTCTTTAAGGAGAAGCAGAATGCCAGATTATAAACTAATATAACGGAACAATAGAGTGGATGATTTTATTTCAAACGGATTCTCCAGTTTATGGAGCAATTTCTATGAGAGGGACTTTTTTTGTGAACTGAATTCAGAATTTGATGTGCAGTTCTGTTTCCATGGGACTTTATCTCTATCTATCTCCTCTATCACTTATTTAAAACAATGGAAATAATTTTTATATATGGACCTGTTTTGAGAGGTGTAGAATCCTTCACTATTTCTCCTCAAGTCTTCAAGCCTTCCTTCCACGCAGGGTTTATAATCCCCATTTCGCAGATGAGAGAAAGAGAGGCACAGAGAAAGGAAAGGCTCAGAGCAGTAAACGGGAAAATCTGGACCTAGAGCACACAGATCATACACCCCTGCCTGAGCAGCCATGGACTCTTCTGGGCTGACTTTCCTAACCTCAACTTTGAGGAGGAAGAAACTTTACTTGAAAAAGTTCCCGGAAAGTCTGCATGGCCAGCATAGAGTAGTTGCCTGCTCCTCTTAACTCCTCAAGGAGTGATTTTTCTAGGGCCCAAAGGGCGTTTGTTTCTAGCTCAGCTTCACACAGGCTTCTACCTATTCGGAAAGCTATGAGAAAAGGCTGGGATGAAGCATGATTGTAGACAGCTCATTGGTGCTCTCCGTGCCTATCTGCAGGAGAAAGCAAGGCTTTAGGGGCCAACTGTGGGTCACCCAGGAATCTTGATGTGTGTCTGCCTAGGAAAATCACAGGGCTCCAGCTGGTGCCTGAAATTCTCGCGTGGCTTTGAGAGCTGTTCCCCATCATTGCATGTGTGCTCACGGCTTTCTTCCATGGGCTGGTTTATGTCCTCACTGGCATCCTGTGCTCCAGGCAGCCATTGTTTCAGCCACTGCTAAAAGAGGATGAGCTGCTTCGTGCAAATTCTGCCCCTAACAAGCACACAGCTTACAAAGGCTTGGGAGCAGCCTCAATGAATAAGAAACTAGTGTTCTAGATTCATCCATGTCTCTACAAAGGACATGAACTCATTTTTTTTTTTTTTTGGAAAGAAATAAAAGGAGTGAAGGAGAGGAAGAAAGAGGAAGAAAAAGAGGGAGAGAGAACTGAAATGTTGGTTTATTCTAAAAAACGGGTATTAATAATGGCCAATCAATATTTCATTTAAACCTATGAGTAGGTGTGATGTGGTATTGACAAAAATGTATATTTTGTGTATTTAAAGTGGAGAGCTCTATAAATATTTATTCAGTTTACTTGTTCCGGATCTGAGTTCGAGTCCTGGATATCCTTATTAATTTTCTGTCTCATTGAGTCTAAGTCTCTATGTATCTGGGTGTTAGGATCATTAGTTCTTATTGTTGCATTGATCCTTTTACCACTATATCTTTGTTGCTTTAAAATCTACTTTATCAGATACGAGAATTGCAATTCCTGCTTTTTATTTATTTATTTATTTTGGCTCTCCATTTGGTTGGTAAATCTTTCTCCATCCCTTTGTTTTGAGTCTTTGTGTATCCTTGCATGTGAAATGGGTCTGGATGTAGCATACCGTTGGGTTTTGGCTGTATCTTTTGATTGGGGGATTTAGTCGATTTAAATTTAGGATTACTGCCATTTGATGTTAACTGGCTGTTTTATCCATTCGTTGATGTAAATTCTTCTTTATGTTGATGCTCTTTACTTTTTGGTATATTTTTAGAAAGGCTAATACTGGTTGTTTCTTTCTATGTGTAATGCTTCTTTCAGAAGCTCTTGTAAAGCAGGCCTGGTGGTAATAAAATCTCTGAGTACTTGCTTGTTCATAAAAGATTTTATTTTTCCTTCAGTTGTGAAGCTTGGTTTGGCTGGATATGAAATTCTGGGCTGAAAGTTCTGTTCTTTAAGGATGTTGAATATTGGCCCCCACTCTCTTCTGGCTTGTAGAGTTTCTGCTGAGAGATCTGCTGTAAGTCTGATAGGCTTCCCTTTGTAGGTAACCTGACCTTTCTCTCTGGCTGTCCTTAGTATTTTCTCCTTTGTTTGAACGCATCGTTTTTTGTGGCTACATAGTATTCCATGGTGTATCTGTGCCACATTTTCTTTGTCCAGTCTTATCCTTGATGGGCATTTGGGTTGGTTCCAGTTCTTTGCTGTCATAAACAGTGCCACAACGAACATACGTGTTCATGTGTCCTTATAATACAACGATTTATAATCCTTTTGATATGTCCCATTGCTGGGTCAAATGGAATTTCTATTTCTAGATCCTTGAGGAATCACCACAATCCATAATGGTTGAACTAATTTACACTCCCACCAACAGTGTAAAAGCGTTCCTGTTTCTCCACATCCTCTCCAGCATCTGTGGTCTCCAGAGTTTTTAATGATCACCATTCTAACTGGCATAATCAGCAAACTGACACAAGAACAGAAAACCAAAACCAAAACGGCGTGTTTTCACTCAATAGGCGGTGATGAACAATGAGAACACATGGGCCCAGGGAAGGGAACAACACTCACTGGGCTAGGTGGAGGGGGTCGGGGAGGACGGGGGGGGATAACACTGGGGAAAAGTGCCTGATGCGGATGGAGACAGCAAACCTTCACGGCATGTATGTGCCTGTGCAGTCCTGCAGGATGTGTACATGTACCCCAGAGCCCAAAGTACAATAAAAAATAAAGTAAAACAACAAAAAAAAGAAACTAGTTTTGAGTAGGGACAAATGTAAATAATGGCACCTTCTCTCCTGTGAAATGAATCTGCCCAAACACCAGGTAGGCCAGCGCAGGTGTCATGATGACTCTTTTTTTTTTTTTTTTTTTGCCAATCAATGAGAGCTTGTAAGGTTGCTGAGGTTGGTTGGCCTTGAACTCTTGGCCTCGCCTTCGCAAGCGCCACGACATCCGGCCGGAGCCACTTTGGACCCCCCAGTTACCCTTACAGAAGCTTTGTGATCACCTGCAAGTCAGGGGCACTCCACTGATTGGTAGACCGTGACTTTCATTAAGGCTTAATGTAATAAACGGCCATCTGTGGAACGTCTTGGTATTTTATAAGATTACTCACAAAGACATGCTCCACAGACTTTATGTATTCTTATCATGTGTCTATTTTTATATACTCAGCCTCATTCCATAGTGGAATTGAGTTAACATACATAAGAAACACATACAGTAAAATTGTAAACTATAGCTTAGAGTTAAAAATTCAGGTCTAAAGAATATAAACGATCACCTCTCTTGCTTTTTATTTCTTTCCTATTTTTTTTTTCCAAAAGTGAGCTTAATTTTTCTTTTGGACAGTCAGGGTATAAACAAAATAGGCAGAAAGGCCAACAAGTCTAATAATAAGAAGTCAGGAATAGGAAGGAAGGAAATTAAATATGCAGGCCATCGTGTCTCCATGTAGGTGTTGGAATCGGGCCTCAATTCCGGCTCTGAACTTTATCATAGCCCAAGTGGAAAGGGAGAAAGAGTCATCATGCATTTCTTATTATCACTACACAATATGTCTGTTTTATAGGAGGGTAAAGATTTTGGTACTTGAATCTGAAAGAAATTTTTCAGGTATAAGATTCCAGAGGTATTCACTGCTGGAGTGGGCAGTAGCTTCCCAGAGCAATTCTTTGGAGGCCAATGGAGAATAGGGGGTGGGAGCTGGGGACAAGATCAGCTTTCTGGAGACTGATTTCATTCAAATATGTCAGAAACCCCAGGGAAATTCCAGCTTGCTTCCATAAAGGGCTCTTGTTCTGGGGGGGTCTTGGGTGGAGGCTGGGTAGGTCCAGCAGGCTGTTCTCTGAGAAGGACCTGGGAGGGCAGGGTCAGGCTTACGCATAAAAGTGGGTCCTCAGAAGTGGAAGAGGTTCTGAACCAGCATGGGCTGCTGTTTCCATGCCCAAACCCAGAAATGCCACAGGTACAAAAAGGAACTGGCTGGATTTCAGGAACCAACGCAGACACTAGGAGAAAACCCTGGCACAAGGAAGGTGGAAGGGTCCCCATGTGGGGTAACAGTGTCAGGGCTGGGGCCACAGGTGGCTTTCCAGAGGTTCCCTTTTTCTCCCACATTTCCTGGGTGGAAGATTGCCCACTGGGTCCATGTCCTACAGGGCAGGAAGGGATTCTGCCAGAGGGAGATTCTGGAGTGACATCAGAGCAGTGGATGGTCACCTGACAGATGGTTTAGCCAGCCTCACTCCCACAGCCCAGCCCTGAGGGCTATGCGTTTTAGCAGAGGGTGGTCCTGTGTGGGGGCAAGCTTGTCTGGGGGTTGAGCCCAGAGTGTGCTGTACAGACGCTACCCTGCAGAGGTGCCCTGGAGGAGCACTGGTGAGTGTTGTCCATTCGCAGCCAGGCGGCAGATCGAGCTGTCAGCTGACAATCCCAAGGGGGCAGGGTAGGTACTCTCAGGGAGACATCTGAGGGGAGTGTGTGTGCTGCTAAGACACCCAACAAAAGGAGTGGCTTGTGCAGGAGGACAGAAATAATGGAACACACGGAATAATAATTCAAAATAAACATCATAAATATCCTCAGGGAGATCAGGAAGTAGGAATAAGCAGTCATAAAGAAAACTAACTGGAGGTAACAGAGACAAAAGTAGAATGGTTAAAATAGAGCCCTCAGTGGATGGGTGGAAGAACACAGGGAATTCAGCCGCAGCACAAATTAGCAAGAGAGACGTGGGACATTCATCTCACAGAAGATACCAGGAAGGCGTGGAGATGGGAGAAAATGAGAGAAAACAATGTGGAGGGTAGAATCAGAGGTGTTGACTCTTTTCTAAAACTCCCAGCAAGAGGGAAATGAGTCTATGGAGGGGAGAGAATAAATATTTGAGGAACTAATGACTGGGGATTTTCCAGATTTAGTGACGTAATTGAGGCCTCTGATTAGAGGAGTGCACGGTGCACCAAATAGGGCAGAGTTAGACACACACACGCCCTTAGATGTGTTACACTGACATTTAAACAGAGAAGTTTCCAGAGGCACAACGCAGATCTGTACAAGAGAGTCCATTTAAAATAGATACTAAACTTCTCAATGGCCATCTGGAAATCAGGAAGACAATGGAGTGCTGTTCATAGAGTGTGGAAGGAAAATACCAGCACATCTAGAATATAAATGACTATATATATATTGTCATTTAAATGTGAAAGAAAAAAAGGCATTCCCAGAGATACAAAGTCACAGACACATCCCATGTAAAATCCCTTCCTGAAAAGACCTGAGAAGGGGTCTCCAGGAGGAAGCCAGGAGATGTGGGAGGGGTAAAGCTGAAGAAATGGCCAAGTGCAGTTTATGGCTGCCCGGGTAAGGACTGACCTGAGCGTTTGTCTGTAATGTCGCAGACCTACGGTGCCAGACCTCACCAGCATTGCAGGGGTGTTGGCGTGGGCTGGAGAAGGGGGCGAGATTGGAGGGAGGTTGGAGGATGGTAAGTTGCTGTCTTATTCCAGTGGGAAACAAGCATGTGGACATGTATGTCCATGGAGAGCTCACGAATTGCAGCCTCAGGCAGTAGACACTTTCCACTCACCAGTCTTTCATGAACGTACCTGAAGAAGGTAGCCTTTCTTGACAAACTCCAACCATTATGGACTGCTTGTGTCTTCTCCAAATTCATATGTTGAAATCCTAACCCCCAATGCAATGGTTTTAGGAGGGTTGGCTGTGGGAGCTATTAGGTCATGAGGGCAGAGCCCTTATGAATAAGATTAGTTAGAAAAGACATGAGAGCTTGCTCTCCCTCTCTGCTCTCTGCCATGCCAGTATACAGTGAGAAGATGGCCATTTGCAAACCAAGAAGTAGGTCCTCACCAGACACCAGATCCTCACCAGACACCCGGGTCCTCACCAGACACCCGGATCCTCACCAGACACTGGATCCTCACCAGACACCGGGTCCTCACCAGACACCGGATCCTCACCAGACACCGGGTCCTCACCAGACACCAGATCCTTACCAGACACCGGGTCCTCACCAGACACCAGATCCTCACCAGACACCCGGGTCCTCACAGACACCAGATCCTCACCAGACACCCGGGTCCTCACAGACACCAGATCCTCACCAGACACCCAATCCTCACCAGACACCCGATCCTCACCAGACACCCGGGTCCTCACCAGACACCAGATCCTGACCAGACACCGGGTCCTCACAGACACCGGATCCTCACCAGACACCAGGTCCTCACCAGACACCAGATCCTCACCAGACACCCGGGTCCTCACCAGACACCGGATCCTCACCAGACACCGGGTCCTCACCAGACACCCGATCCTCACCAGACACCCGGGTCCTCACCAGACACCAGATCCTGACCAGACACCGGATCCTCACCAGACACCCGGGTCCTCACCAGACACCAGATCCTCACCAGACACCGGGTCCTCACCAGACACCCGATCCTCACCAGACACCCGGGTCCTCACCAGACACCAGATCCTGACCAGACACCGGGTCCTCACAGACACCAGATCCTCACCAGACACCAGGTCCTCACCAGACACCAGATCCTCACCAGACACCCGGGTCCTCACCAGACACCGGATCCTCACCAGACACCGGGTCCTCACCAGACACTGGATCCTCACCAGACACTGGGTCCTCACCAGACACCGGGTCCTCACAGACACCAGATCCTCACCAGACACCAGATCCTCACCGGACACCCGGGTCCTCACCAGACACCCGGGTCCTCACCAGACACCGGATCCTCACCAGACACCAGATCCTCACCAGACACCGGGTCCTCACAGACACCAGATCCTCACCAGACACCGGATCTGCTAGCACCCTGGTCTTGGACTTCCTAGCTTCAAAACTGTGGGAAATAAACGGTCATTGTTTAAGCCACCCAGTCTATGGTAATTTGTTACAGTGGCCCAAATGGGCTAAGGCACCAGCCATAACAAGCCACCATTGCTCTCTTCCTCCTTCTCAACAACAATGGCTTTGGATCATGCTCCTTAAGTAGGGAAGACCCTAGGACAAATCCATGGATTCCCTGGAACTGGGGCTGGGAAAGTCTGTTTTGTGGCCAGTTGGAGTCTGATGCTCTGATCAGGTGAGGGCGGGGCCACTCCCTGCTTTCCCTCCTTTGCATCCATTCCCAGGAAGCTTAGAGCTTAGTTGTCTGCCTGGATGGAGTCCCTCAGCTTGGCTTCATTTTTCTGGAGTCACTTTTCCTCTCCACCCTCTCCATCCTCACTCCCTCTCAGCCCTTCTCTTCTGTGAATTCCTGGACTTCACTTGTGAAAGTTGTTTTCTGACACACTTTTGAAGACTGCCTGTACGAGGCAGAGCTATACTGGAATCTGTGTCTGTACTGAAGTGGTTAGAGACTGGGTCCTGCATTGCACACATATTGGCCTTGTTATCTCAGACGAGTTAGCCCCTTCTCTGTGTTCCAAGTTCTTTTTAAAATGGGGAATGCAGATAAGTTCTATTGGGGGTTGTTGCGGGGCTGAGATCCTGCAAGGAAAGGGCGTGGCGTAGTGCCTGGAGCATGTTAAGTGCCCAGTAAATGTTAATTCAGGGGCCAATGCCGTATCCTTTTTCTGGGAAGGCAAAACAGCTTTAAAATACACACCAGTGACCATGTAGAAGTCTTGCTGTTGGGTGTTTCTCCGCAAGATGGGATATACACATACATGTAGATACACACACATTTTATGTGTGTGTAGAGAGCGGAGGCAGGGAGAAAGGGCTATGAGCTCGTGCAAGCTGGCTGGCGCACATGCATGTAGATACACATACATTTTATGTGTGTGTAGAGAGGGGAGGCGGTGAGAAAGGGCTGTGAGCTCGTGCAAGCTGGCTGGCGCACATACATGTAGATACACATACATTTTATGTGTGTGTAGAGAGGGGAGGCGGGGAGAAAGGGCTGTGAGCTCGTGCGAGCTGGCTGGCGCACATGCATGTAGATACACATACATTTTATGTGTGTGTAGAGAGGGGAGGCGGTGAGAAAGGGCTGTGAGCTCGTGCAAGCTGGCTGGCGCACATACATGTAGATACACATACATTTTATGTGTGTGTAGAGAGGGGAGGCGGGGAGAAAGGGCTGTGAGCTCGTGCGAGCTGGCTGGTGCACATACATGTAGATACACATACATTTTATGTGTGCGTAGAGAGGGGAGGTGGGGAGAAAGGGCTGTGAGCTCGTGCAAGCTGGCTGGCGCACATACATGTAGATACACATACATTTTATGTGTGTGTAGAGAGGGGAGGTGGGGAGAAAGGGCTGTGAGCTCGTGCAAGCTGACTGGTGCACATACATGTAGATACACATACATTTTATGTGTGTGTAGAGAGGGGAGGCGGGGAGAAAGGGCTGTGAGCTTGTGCGAGCTGGCTGGTGCACATACATGTAGATACACATACATTTTATGTGTGTGTAGAGAGGGGAGGCGGGGAGAAAGGGCTGTGAGCTCATGTGAGCTGGCTGGCGCACATACATGTAGATACACATACATTTTATGTGTGTGTAGAGGGGAGGTGGGGAGAAAGGGCTGTGAGCTCGTGCAAGCTGGCTGGTGCACATACATGTAGATACACATACATTTCATTTGTGTGTAGAGGGGAGGCGGTGAGAAAGGGCTGTGAGCTCATGCAAGCTGGCTGGCACACATACATGTAGATAGATACACATTTCATGTGTGTGTAGAGGGGAGGCAGGGAGAAAGGGCTGTGAGCTCGTGCAAGCTGGCTGGCGCTGATACTTTGGCTCAGAGCCATCCACACATTCACTTTGCAATTGAAGTTGTTGCAATGCATGAACCCACTAGGCCGTGCCCCATTTTCCCAGCAAGGGCGTCTTATTTTCATGCTGGTGGGTGCTTCGTGAGGGGCATCGGCTCCAGTCCCCAGGCCTGTCCACCTCCCACTAACATGATGCTGGCTGTAGGCCACTTTCTCTGCTTCTCAAAGCATCCCCTTCATCATTCTATGATGAGAATCACTTTGAACTTTGAAAAAGGAACATAAAACAACCGGCTTTAACTTCCTTCTGGCTTCACAGGGCTGTGGTCCTCCTCTGCTGCGGCCCCTCCCTCATTGCTGGACGTGGACCCCTGGCGGGGTCCGGCTCTGGCCCTGCTTCTGAGGCTCATGGTCCCCGCCACACACTGCCTCCTCTCCAACCTCTCGGGGCATAAAAGTTGCTCCTAGGCTGGCCGAGTGTGAGCACCCAGGCCCTTTGGAGAAGCTCCCGTTGTGGTAGGGGCAGCAGAGATGAGTAGGGATGCAAGTTAACAGGTGAGAGGGGAGGCACATGAGGCTTTAAAGGCAAAGGACTTCCTGCCCAGCAAATGTTCCCTCTCCACCTGCCAAGTAGAATTTGCTCAAACATATGGAGGCTACAGTTGGCTGCACAGCAGGCTTCCTGGCCAAACTCCTGGAGAGTGGAGCCAGACTCGCCTCCGAATTGTACCAGTGTGGCTGCTGCCTTTCTGCTGGAACGTGATGCAGGCATTTCATGACCCAACATGGGCAAACCTGAGCCGCTCCTCCTGTCTTCCTCCCCAGCCCTGTAGATGCTTCCCAGCATGGCTGATGGTCAGCTTCTCCATGGGCAGGGTCTTGCTGCAGCAGGAATCCAGCTGTTCTTGAGAAGTACCGTAATCAGACTGTTTGCTGTGATTTCAGGGAAAGCAAGCATTATATTCCAACACCCAGAACTGTGCCAAGCAGGTAGCAGGGGCTCCATAATATAAGTTGAATCAATGGGGAGGGCTTTGCAGAAAGCAGAGTCTCTTCTAGGTGGAGGCCTGAGAGAATTAGTGTTTGCCTTTCCCTGGCAATGACGACTGTGGTTCTCTCCTCCCCCAGCTACTGTGAGGGGCTGTGATGACTCATAGCAGCCCCCTGTCTCTGGAGAATTACCCTTGGGCCACCTCATCCAGAAGGTGTGCACACCCTCAACTAAGGCAGCCCGCAGAGACAAACTTCCCGATGTTAAAGGGATAAGAAGCCCTTACCTGCCTCTGGTGGGATTTATGTTCCAAAGCCCCTTAGGCTCAAGCGCGGCTGGGTGTATTGAGAGCAGATGTGCTTGACCGAGAGGCAGCGGGCCCACAAAGCTTTTAGGGAAGAACCTAAAGGGGGTTGATACGAGTTATATTACGGCCTCCACAAAAGATATGTTGAATCTGTAACCCTGGACCCTCTAAATGTGACCATATTTGGAACTAGGGTCTTTGCAGATATAATTAAGATGTAAATTAGGATGAGAACCTACTAAATTGGGGCAAGTCCTTAATTCAATATGACTAGTGTCCTTGTTAAAGAGAATAGAGACATGCGATGAGAGAGGCAGAGACTAAAGTGACACAGCTGCAAAGCGCAGAAACGCCAAGGGCTGGCAGCCACCACCAGCTAGGAAAAGGGAGGAAGGGTTCTGTCAGTGTCTTAGAGGGGCACAGCCCAGCTGGCATCTTGGCCGCGGGCTTTGAGCCCACAGAACAGTGAGAAAGTTGATGGCTTTGACGTATTTCATTGTGGTACTTTGTCGCAGCAGCCCTAGGAGATTAAGGGTTGTTTCTGGAACCCTGCATTACTCCATACTCTGTTATCTTTCGGGGAGTGGAGTGCCTGAATGGGAACCAGCAGGAGAACACCAGTTAGCTTCTGGTTCCGCTTGGGACTCCCAGCACCCACAGGGAAGTCACAGTTTTCAGAACAAGAACCCAAGAATCAATGTTCTTGCTTCTCTCCATGAAAATGTTCTTGGGGATTGTTGTGAGGAAAAGCGGCTGCGGAGCACAGCAGTGAGGAGGCCACTGTCTGGGAATCAAGTTGTCTGAGTTCTAATACAGGTTCTACTGCCAACAGCTGGGGTCTTTGGGTGAAACCCTTCACAGCCTAGACTGTTCTCAGTTGTAAAATGGGGAGTTGGGTCAAACGTGTCCATCTGACTTGTTTTCTCTCGATACGCGTGAGGTTTGGTGATGAATTTTGAACCTGGTGCCACAGCATTCCCGGGTTCCGTATTTTCCAGTTTGTCTTAAAGGACTTCTCCTGCCCTGCTCATCTTTATGGGACCTGTAGGTGAGGAAAGACAAATGGGTCCCAAGCAGTTTTGAGTTCAGATTCTGAGTAGCCAGTGTTTTTCTTCCTGCATTCTGTTCTGCTCCAAACTTCAGCTCCTTTCATAACCAGCCTCTCTACCTGCGTTTGTGCCTCAGTGGAAGGTTCCCATGCGGATCCTAAAAGGATCTTAGCCCTTCATTTTTAACTCTCCCACTTTTTTAAGCCTGAGGAAGCTGTTGGCTTATCAAGCTGTTCCATGAGTTTTATATATAAATCTGTGGAAAATTGTCCCTATCATGTTTATTAAAAATGTTTTTAACCAAAAGGAACAGAATAGCTGATTGATTGAAAAATAGGTCTATTTATCTATTGCCTACAAAAAACACGCTTCACCTATAAAGACACACATAGACTGAAAATAAAGGAATGGAAAAGATACTCTATGTCCATAGAAACCAAAAAAGAGTAGGAGTAGCTATACTCACATCAGACAAAATGGATTTTAAGACAAAAATCATAAGAACCAAAGAAGGTCTCTATATGATGATAAAGAGGTTCATTCAGACAGAGGATATAGAAATTCTAAGTATATATACACCCAGCACTGGAGCGCCCAGATATATAGAACAAATGTTATCAGAGCTAAAGAGAGAGAGAGAGACTCCAATACAATAATAGCTGAAGAGTTCATCACCCGTTTTAGCACTGGACAGATTGTCCAGAGAGAAAATCAATAACCATCAGGCTTAATCTGCACCATAGACCAAATGGGTCTAGTATATATTTGCAGAACATACTCAGTGATCGTGGAATACACATTCTTTTCCCCAGCACATAGGTCATTCTCAAGGGTAGACCACATGTTAGGTCACAAAACAAGTCTTCAAACATTTTTAAAAATCAAAATGTTACCAGGTATCTTCTCTGATAACAATGGAATAAAATGAGAAATAAAACACAAGAAAAAGTTTGGAAACTATACAAATACGTGGAAATTAAACAATATACTCTTGAATGATCAGTGGCTCAGTGAAGTAATCAAGAAGGAAATTGATAAACTGAAAAATTTCTTAAAGCAAACAATAAAGGAAACAATAAATCAAGCCTATAGGATACAGCAAAAGCAGTATCAAGAGGAAAGTTTATAGCTATAAGTTCCTACATCAAAAAAGAAGAAAAACTTCAAATAAACAACATAATGATGCATCTTAAAGAACTAGAAAAGCAAGAGCAAACCAAACCCCAAGCTAGTAGAAGAAAAGAAATAATAAAGATCAGAGCACAAACAAGTGAAATTCAAATGAAGAAAACAGAAGATCATTGAAACAAAAGTTGGTTTTTGAAAACTTAAACAAAATTAACAAACATTTAGCCAGACTATGAGAAAAAGAGAGAAGATATAAATAAAATGAGAAATGAAAAAGGAGACATTACAACTGATGCCATATGATCAACTATATGCCAATAAATTGGAAAATCTAGACAAAATGGACAAATTACTAGTCATGTGACTGACCGAGATGGAACCATGAAGAAATGCAAAACCTGAACAGTTCAATAACAGGTAAAGAAATTGAAATCATAATTAAAAGTCTCCCAGTAAGAAAAGCCAATGGCTTCACTGCTGCATTCTACCAAACATTTAAGGAAGAAATAATACCAATCCTGCTCCAACTATTCCAAAAGAGGAGGAGAGAATGCTTCCAAACTCATTCTGTAAGGCCAGGACTACCCTGATACCAAATCCAGACAAAGACACATCAATAAAAGGAAACTGGGGGCCAGATGTTTCTGATGAATATTGATGTGAAAATCCTCAACAAAATACTAGCAAACTGAATTCAACAATACACTCAAATCATCATATATATTGACCAAGTGAGCTTTATCCCTGGAGTGCAAGAACAGTACAACATCCGCAAATCAGTCAATGTCATACATCACATCAATAGAGTGAAGGACAGAAGCCATATGATCATGTCAATTAATACAGAAAAAGCCTTTGATAAAATTCAATATTGCTTCATGATAAAACCCTCAAAAAACTGGCTATTGAAGGAACATACTTCAACATAATAAAAGTCATAGATGACAGACTCACAGCTAGTATCACACTTAATGGGGAAGAACTGAAAGCCTTTTCTCTAAGATCTGGAACAACTAAGGATGCTCTTTCCCCACTGTTACTCAACAGAGTACTGGAAGTCCTAGCTAGAGCAATTAGACAAGACAAAGAAATAAAGGGCATCCAAATTGGAAAGGAAGAAGCCAAATTATCTTTGTTTACAGATGATATTATCGTATATTTGGAAGAACCTTACTCCACAAAGAACTGATAAATTCAGTAAGGTCGTGGCATGCAATATCAACACACAAAATCAGTAGCGTTTCTATATGCCAAGAGCAAAGAATCTGAAAAAAAATTTTTTTTAAGTAATCTCATTTACAATAGTCACAAATACAATTAAATGCCCAGCAATTAGTTTAACCAAAGAAGTGAAAGATCTCCATAATGAAAACTATAGCCAGGCACAGTGGCTTATGCCTGTAATCCCAGTACTTTGAGAGGTCAAGGCAGATGGATCACCTGAGGTTGGTAGTTTGAGACAAGCCTGACCAACATGTAGAAACCCTGCCTCTACCAAAAATACAAAAATTCATTGGGTGTGGTGGCACATGCTTGTAATCCCAGCTACTTGGGAGGCTGAGGCAGGAGAATCACCTGAACCCAAGAGGTGGAGGTTGCAGTGAGCCAAGATCGTGGCATTGCATTCTAGCTTGGGCAACAAGAGTGAAACTTTGTCTCAAAAAAAAAGAGGAAAGAACAGAAAGGAGAAGAAAAGAAAACATAAAACACTGAGAAAGAAATTGAAGAGGACACCGAAAATATGGAAAAATATTTCACGTTCATGGATTGGAAGAATCAATATCGCTAAAATGTCCGTAACTACCCAAAGTGATCTACAGACTCAATATAATCCCTATCAAAATACCAATGACATTCTTCACAGAAATAGAAAAAACAATCCTAAGCAAAAAGAACAAAACTGAAGGAATCACATTACCTGACTTCAAAATATACTACAGAGCTACAGTAACCAAAACAGCATGGAACTGGCATAAAAGCAGACATATAGACCATATGGAACAGAATAGAGAATCCAGAAATGAATCCACATGCTTATAGTGAACTCATTTTCAACAAAGGTGCCAAGAATATACACTGGGGAAAAGACAGTCTCTTCAATAAATGGTGCTGGGAAAACTGGATATCCATCTGCAGAAGAATGAAACTAGACCCCATATGTCTCACTATATACAAAAGTCAAATAAGCATGGGCTGAAAACTTAAACCTAAGACATCAAACTGAAACTGTTAGAAGAAAAGCAACTCTCCAGAACATTGGTCTATGCAAAAAATTTCTTGAGCAATACTCCATAAACACAGGCAATCAAAGCAAAAATGGACAAATGGGATCACATAAAATTTAAAAGCTTTTATACAGCAGAGGATACAATCAACAAAGTGAAGAGGCAACCCACAGAATGGAAGAAAATATTTTCAAACTACGCATCTAACAAGGGATTAGTACCCAAAATATATAAGGAGATCAAACAACTCTACAATAAAAAAATCTAATAATCCAATCAAAAATGGGCAAAAGATTTAAATGGAAAACAGGCACATAAAAAAGGTGCTCAACATCATTGATCATTGGAGAAATGCAGGTCAAAACTACAATAAGATATCATATCCCTCCTGTTAAAATGGCTTGTATCCAAAAGACAGGGAGTAACAAATGCTGGTGAGGATGTGGAGAAAAGGGAACTCTCATACACTGTTGGTGGGAATGTAAATTAGTAAAACCACTATGTAGAACAGTTTGGAGGTTCCTCAAAAAACTAAAAATTGAGCTCCCCTATGACTCAGCAATCCCACTGCTGGAGTCATAACTAACAGGAAATCAGTCTGTGAAAGAGATGTCTGCACTCCTTGTTTGTTGCAGCACTGTTCTCAAAAGCCAAGATTTTTGAAACAACCTAAGTGTCCAGCAGTTGAATGTGTAAAGAACATGTCATATTCATGCACAATGGAGTACTATTCAGCCATAAAAAAGAATGTGATTCTGTTATTTGCAGCAACATGGATGGAACTGGAGATCATTGGATTAAGTGAAATAAGCCAGGCACAAAAAGACAAACATTGCATGTTTTCACTTATTTGTTGGATCGAAAAAATCAAAACAGTTGAACTTATGGAGAGTAGAAGCATGGTTACTGGAGGCTGGGGAGGGTAGACCTGTGGTGGGGCATGAGGAGGTGGGGTTGGTTAATGGATACAAAAATTAGAAAGAATAAATAAGACCTAGTATTTGGTAGCACAACAAGATAACTATAGTCCGATAATAACGTAATTGTACATTTTAAAATAACTCGAAGACTTATAATTAGATTGTTTGTTGCACAAAGAATAAATGCTTGAGGTGATGGTTACCCCATTTTCCATGATGTGGTTATTACGCATTACATGCTTGTACCAAAACATCTCACGTACCCCATAAATATATCCACCTACTGTGTACCCACAAAAATTAGAAATATAAAACATATAAAAAGTTTTAAAGTTTCCCAAAGTTACTTTAAAAATATTACTCAATATAACTAACAAAGTAATACAAAGTAACGCATATGGTGACAAAAATGTAACCGTTTCCACCTGCTTGCATCTCCATTCCTGCCTTTTCTGAGTGTCACTTTATTCAAATTAACGATTGTAGCGATTGCTGAAGACTTCTCAGTATCCGTTTTGTCTCTTCATCTTAGTTTAACAAACCCCGTATTTTTAGCTGGTATGTTGCTTCCCAAATAAAAACTACATTTCTCAGCTTCCTTTGCAATATCATGTGGTCATCTTTCTAAATTCTGGCCAGTGAAATGTCAGTGGAATTGTCACGTGGGACTTCTCAGAGCCCTCCTTTAAAAGCAAGCCTTTCTTTCTGGCATCTTTTCCTCCTTCTTGCTTCCCTGAATGTCAATATGATGGCTGAACTGTAGCAACCATCTTGGATGAAAATAGCCAGGCCATGAGGATCAGGGCTGTATCACGGGACTTTGGAGTGGTGACTCTGAAGAAAGCCTGTCCCTGGTGACTTTGTAGAGCCACTCTACTGGACTGCCTGCCTCCAGGCTTCTTTGACATATGGAGAAATGAGCTTCTATCTTGTTTATGTCACCTCTTGTTCCAGTCTCTGTTGCTTATGATCGAACCTAATTCTACTTGATAACAAATCTTGGCAATCGTGGTGTTTCCTTTCACACCTTTCTGCAGGCCATACACACGGGTACAAACACATATACATATACGTAGAATTGTTATGCCCATTGTTTAAAAATGGAGTCAATAAATGTTTCCGCTTCTAGCCTTTCTCTTTTGACAGCGCATTGTAGATACTGAAGGGTGGCTTGAGTGGTTCAGGACAAATAAGCGAAACTTGAAACGACTTGAAAGCCATCAGTAGGTGACTGGCTGAATAAATTATGGGCCATCCAAACTATAGGCTATGCCAGCATTTGAAAGAATCAGCCGTTTCTGTATTTATTGGTCTTTTAAAGCTTATCTCTCTAGATAAAACATCTTTTGATCAATAAGGTTCTAAAGGACCCACGAGGTTTCACTTTTACCCCCATCTCAGGAAGCTCAGAGCTCCTGAGTACTTAGTTGAAGCAGCGCTCCTCCTCAGTAAATGAAGCAATGATCCTTTGTCCACATAATGCCCAGTCTCTTTCTTATCTTTATTGCAGTCTTCCCAAACTACCGTGTGTACTTTTATTATAAGTTCTTTTGAGTCCTTTGTGGGAGCAGGTGGAACACAGACAGCACATTCACCAGTAATTTGGGCATTTACTTTCCCACTGAAACTCTCCAAAGCAAGTGGAAAGATCAACTGCAAGTTGGGTGGATGGAGATACCTTTTCATTCTTAGCTGAGAAAGTCAATTGGTTCATAGCCCCAGACACTCTTCCCTGGACTCATCTGTTCATGAGATGAACAGTTCAAGAAGAGAATGAAGAATTTTGACTCTTGGATATGGCCAATACCACAGAGTGGTGGTTCTCATGCAAGGGTGATATGCCTGTGTATCAGGAACATTTAGGAGTCCCTGCCCTGCCCACATAAGATTTTCATTTGTGTCCCAGCTCTTATCTTGCAGAGGACCACTGCTGTAGCATGCTTTCCAGATGCCAAAAGAACAGGCCAAGGGCTTTTAGCCTGACTCTTCATTCCCTCCTTCTATTCCATCCCTTCTTTATCCTAAGGCTCCTGAAATTTCTCTGAAGAATCAGAAGCAGTTATTACCCTCAGAGAGTTCTAGATCCAGAGCAGGTGGTTCTTAGCTTGGATGATCAAACCCGTCCCTCTACGTGGATCGTCTTTGGATTGGTGAGGCTCAGTGGTTAGTGGAACACCCAGGCTTCTGCAGTGGCTAAGCCTCCCTTACTGACTCTGGACACTCTTCCCAATCCCAAAGAAATTGGGTTAGAAGATCCGTTCTTGCTCCTTCCTTGGAAAAGTTGAAGCTTTGATCAGGTCCTAAAATAACACACAAAGGCTGATAAGAAAGAAAAACACATGTGATCATCCCTATTAAAGATTTTTTAATTAAAAAATTATTTTTATGAAAAGATATGTGTTTGGCCCCTGGAAAGAAGAGAATGTAACTGATAGATCTGTTTAAATGGAGGAAAAGGAAGACTTGAAGAATAAGACAAGGATTTCAGTGGGTGGATAGGGTGTGATAAGGGCGCAAATGGGCCGAGGATGTGCAGAGATCTAGAACCAGCAGCTGCTAACGTGACATGTGACTCAGAGTAAACCTCTTTCCTGGTAGGTCTCACTTGCCCAAAAATACAATGAGAGGATCTCGTGGGACTCTTTTGGCTTGAATACTGTCGGGTTGTGAGTAAGCTGGACCCATTTCAGGACACAAGTCCTCTGGGCAGAGTTCTTAGGTCTGTAAGCCGAGCCACTTCTGTTTCTCTTTGGGTTGCTATAAAGTACAGATGATTCTACCAACCTTGACGCAGATGCCCAGCTTCCCCCAGTTCAGTCTGACAGAGAAAAGTCTGGCAGGGCAGGTTGAATTTGTTGGGGGGGGGATGGGGAGGAAGATATCATCTCTTCTCTATCAGTGAGCTACTTGGGCGATACTTCTGGACACAAAACAGACACGTAGGTGCTCCTAATTTGGCATGATGTGAGATGTGTCTGGGTATGGTGGGACTCGGGAGGGAATGCTGAGGACATGTGTGCTGCCTCGGGGGAGATGAACCAGCATGAAGGGCGGTGCCAGCAATGGGCAGAAGGGAGTTTTGTTGAGGGAGGCAGAAAGAGAAAGCAGTAGCAGGCTCACTACCACAGCTCTTCAGTGCAGATGACAGAAATGGACTCAGTGATATGACCAGGAAAAGAAATTCACTGGAGGAATGCTGGGTAGCTGGCAGGATCCCTGAGAGCTCTAGAGCATCAGGCTTGGGTTGTATGTGGATCGATGGTGGCTTCGCCGTCAGAACCACAGCCAGTCTTGTGTCACAGAAGCAGGTGTGTAATGGGGGATGCCTCTGCTACTGTGAACAGGTCGCTGGGTTCTGAATTCTGTGTTCACACCACCCCCACCATCGTCCAAAGAAATTTTCCTTTGTTTCTGCTTCTTTGGGTCACTAACTTCCAACAGAAAGTCTAGAGAGTGTGGGTGTGAGTGACCAAGCCTGACCACCTGCCCGTGCCTACCTGCATGTTTTATTGGCTTCTATTGTGAGAAATAAAGTGATGGAAAAGACTCTAAACATAGAACAATGACCTTGGGACACTCAGAAGCTTTCTTCCCCGCCAAAGGAGAAAGGGGCATATAGTTATTAATCATGTTAAATTAAGTTAACATGAACTTAGAAAATATTTCAAGGTTTAGTGGAAAAAAAATTGAAAGAGACTAAAGGTCAAATTACAAAGAAGGGAAAAAGTGGTTTTGAGGGTTCTCAAGTGTCCGTACATTAGTGACTTTTTATTTCACATTTAAAATCAGAGCTTGTATATAAAAATGTGGTCAAACCTGGTGTCCACCAGTGTTCCATGTGATTAGGGTGACACATGTTTTGAAAGGAAGTATGACCTGGGGTGCAATCCTGTTTTAAATGTTACGGAATTATAGAAAGAAGTAAAATTATATTTGTCAGGTCCAGATGAGGTGACTCACATCTGTAATCTCAGCACTTGGGAGGCCGAGGCAGGTGGACCACAAGAATAGGAGATTGAAGACCATCCTGGCCAACATAGTGAAATCCTGTCTGTACTCAAATACAAACAAACAAACAAACAAACAAAAAATTAGTTGTATGTGGTGGTGCAAGCCTGTAGTCCCAGCTACTCAGGAGGCTGAAACAGGAAAAATGCTTGGACACAGGAGGCAGAGGTTACAGTGAGCAGGGTGACCTGTCATCACAAAACTTGGGAGACCCAAGGGAGCTTGGCAGCAGGTCAGGTGTCAAGCAAGGAACCTTCAGCCACTTTCATGGGGCAGGAGGAACGAAGTAACTTCCCATCCAAGTGGCAACCAATCGCATGCTTCCGAACAGATGGCACTTTGATGAGAAGTATGACCCCAACCTATACCTTTTCTCTAACCTGGTAGTGTGGGAAGGTCTTCAGGTACTGTGCTCAGGTCTCTTAGCAAAAAGAATCACACATGTATATGTGATTGTACACACCTACACATATACAGCCAGGTCTACCAAGGTGGCCAGGTCTACCTTGAGACAAAGAAAACGCAAATATGGCAGGTTAGGTCACAGGATGACCCTGAAGGGCTGGACCCATGACCTTGGCCTCCCTACTCCCTCTCTGGATTCCTGAGACAGAAGAAGAGGACCTCCAACAAAGAAGACATCTGGTCCTACCCAGGTGAACATGGATTGGATTCAGAAAGGTGCTATCTGCAAGTGAACCTAGAAGGAGGAGAGGATATTGCCACTTGAGGGAGTAGGAGAGACGGGGGTCCACATTAGAGGGTGGGCATGGAAAAAGTCCAAGTCCCTCACCCCTCTCTTAGAGTGATGCTCAGTGAAGGGCTGGGCTTTCTGATACTCACTGAAGTATTCCTGCTACTCTGCTAGCTCTCTATGCCATGATTTGAAGACAAGTTAAGCAATAAAAGGTATTTATGGCAGAATGAGATTTTATATTCAGAGTTGTAAGGGAAATCTTGAAAATGGAAGAGGCTGCTATGAGAGTTTCCAAAGCACCTCTGAGTTTTCAAGAGTCAAGTACGGTGACGGTGTGGCCCTTCCAGGGATAAAGGCTGTGCCAAAGATCCAGAATCGAATCCTGGGATTTTCTGCCATTGCTCTGAGAGATGACCTAGCACTGGGACTCAAATTGTAGAACGTCCCCACTGGAAGAGGCCCCTGAGAGGGCACAGCAGGAGGACGTCTTGGGGGTGGGAGTCAGGATTTTGCCTAAGGCTACGCAGCTGGCTGTGGCAGGAACAGGGAATAATGTGAACACAAATATGCTAGACGCAATTCTTCCAGGAGCGAGACACAGATTGTTGGATTACCTCCCTGAAAGGTCCAAGGGAAGGCACAGTTATCAGGGACAACCGGATCAAGGCACTTGAACGATGTCTCAAAGAAGCACCTCTCCTCTCTCCTCCGCTCCTGGCTCTGCCGCCTTTCAGATAGCCTTCATTCCCAGGCAGGCTTTCTTTTGTGGCAACCCCCGGAAACCTCACATGTTCTCCCTTACAGCTCTAGGTTTAGCATAACCCAGGCGTCTGTTTCCCAGTTGACTCCATAGAAGTCCCAGGATAAACTCTGATTGGATGCCTTAGGTCATGTGCCTGTCTCTGATTGGATGCCTTAGGTCATGTCCCCATCTCTGATTGGATGCCTTAGGTCATGTGCCTGTCTCCGAGTTTGCCATTGGACTGGAGTTACAAGTATGCTGAGTAGGCTGCCATGAGGTGGGCCTCAGTGTCTCAAACCTTTGGGAGTAAGAAGGGGGAGGTGTGTGATTTCCAGGGAAAATCTGGGAACTGTTTTTGACAAAAGGGCATCTATCTACTTGGAAGATAAATCCATAGGTGCCCACTACATTAGTTTATCTGCATGTGAGCCTCATGGATTTCTTCATACCAGCTGCCCTTTCCTGGGAATGCCCAGGTTTGCTTTATTGACCAGGGCCCAGAAAGCTCAACAGGCAGTCAGTGGTCCTTGCCAGGCTGTTCAGGGAAGGGCGGAAGGCAGGAGAACCGTGAAGTCTGCCCTGACGCATCACCCTACCCCAAATAAAGAGCTTGAGCAGCTTACTGTTTTAACTGCATAACTCATTTAAAGAAAATGCGTAGTTTTATAGCCCTCCTTGATTGAGACTACATGGCTCATTAATTTTTGACATACCTGCCAAGGACTCAGAGGAAGGCAGTGAGCCTGGTGCCTAGGGGCCAGCGGGATCCAGCCAGGATGCCCACCCTAGGGAGAGTGAGGGCAGTGGGGCATACTGCTTGGCACTCTGGGGGCAAGCCTTGCCTGAGCAAAGTGGCACCCTGCAGGGAGAGACTGCGCAGGTACAACAGATGTGAACTCTGGTGCTTTCTCAGAGTTCTGGGCAGGGCTGAATGTTGTCACAGATGGGACTGAATGCGGAAACTTGGATTTAACTGTCAGGTCACGAGGCTTTCCTGGAGACAAAATTGAGATTTTCAAGACAGCACGACCTGGGAAATCTTCTAGCTGGGGTCCTAGAGTGGGTAAGAGATTCGCTTGAGGCCACACAACCGTGAGTGCAAGAGCAGCTGGGACAGTAGTGCTGTTTTTTTTGTCACTGTGGTTTAGTGTCCTTTCTGCCTCCCTAATGCAGGGTATTATATTGAGCAACAGAGATACACGGTTCCTTCGGATGGTGTGGCCCCAGGACTCTGTTCTCTGATGCCATGTGGCTCCTTACAGCGTGGCTGTTACTCAGCCTGAGGGCTTCCTCTGGCGAGTACACAAAGCACCAAGGAGGTGACCCCCAGGAGCAGCCTTCAGCCAATGAGAGATGAGAAGTGGCAGATGAATAAGCAACTCCTTAACCTTAGGCGGGACCACTCTGAGGCATGAGCTTCACTGTTATTCTCAAAGTACGCCCTGGCCGGCAGCATCAGCATCACCTGGGAGCCTGAAAGAAATGCAGATTGGCAGGCCCTACCCACTTCAGACCTACTCATCAGAAACTGAGGCAGGTCCCAGCAGTCAGTTTCAATACCCCTGTTAGGTGATTCTGACACACACACGAGTGTGGGGAATCTGTCCTTCAGTTTCCAGGGCTTCCCTGATAACCTCCTTATTAATGTACCCCGCTTGTTCTCTCTGCTTCTCTGTCTGTCTTCCCTAGTTTTTGACTGGTGCTTTCTGAAATCATTTCCCAAATAAACAACTTGCCCTCAAATCCTTGCTCCCCAGCTTCTGCAGGAACCTAGGAGTACCAACGACCCCAAACACATCTGAGGTTTTCTTTTCTTTATAACCACAGCTGGTCCCAGAAGCAGTGCAGGCTGATGCAAAGCCCTTGATAGGTCAGACTTTCTTGGGCCAGTAACTGAACCTCGCTGAACTAAAGTTTTCTAACTGAGAGCCTACATTTGGGGGCCTGAAGGCCTAGGAATCAAAAGAGGTGTGGGAGTGGAGTTGAGGATTAATTCTTTTCTAGGACACTCAGTGTCTAGGGACTACATGATGCCTGCCCCTGGAGGGGCAGATCTCTTTCCTAATACATTTCTGCTGCAAAAGTTTTCCCGGAGGCCATGAAAACTCTGGCAGAAAGGGACTGGGATGCTGATCCCTCACTTGACATCAAGTTTCAAAGGTAAGTTGAATTACAGGAAAGTAGTTATAAGAGAGGGCAGCAGCCTCCCTGAGGGCGTAGGACATCTGTATCAGTAAACTGCATTCTCCTAAGGATTCCCTGGAGGGGACAGCTGGTCACAGATACAGCATTCAACCAGAGCCGCTACTCATGCCAAATCAAATGGGCACCAGTGTGTACTATAGCTGTTATAAGCTGTGACACTAGGGGCTCAGGCAGTCAGCTGTGGGGCACCCCTCACTGAGGACAGTCCAGAGGGATGAGCGTCCTGTTTCTCACTGTGGGAAATCCTCAGGGCAAGACAGAAGGGACTCCACCTGAGCTTCCAGAAGCAGGCAGCTCGCAGTGACTGCGGTGTTGAGTAAGATCTCAGTGCCAGTGGGAAGGGGTGGTTTGGTGAAAAGCAAATTCCTGTGATCCTGCCAGAAGTTTTAGAAGCACCACAGATCGCTGGCTCTCCCCTGCCCCCAGCAGCCTGGCAGGCACTGAAGTAACTGAAGCCAGAGGCTGGCAAGGATGCTGGGAGCCAGCAGTTGCTGAACTCAGTTTCAAGTAAGGCTGCCACCATCCAGCCCTTCCACAGGCCAAAGCGGTGAGCAATGACTTTGTATTTTGGAGAGCAATTTATGAGAATTTCTGGTAACAAAGTAGGTAGAGTTGTTACAATGTAGGACATTCATGTGTACATATACACACAACATACATTCATGTGTATATATGCACACACACATATCTGCATGTGTGAATACACAATCCTCTTGAGACCCTCAGTCCATAGAAAGGCGTACACACCTCAGCTGGCTGCAGTGGAAACGGGAAGCTAATGGAAGCGCAGCAGCTCAGCACAGTGCCTGGCATGGAGGAGGCGATAAGTGTCAGGAGTATCCCCATCAAGGCAGAGGGCAGCAAGAACGTCCCAGACTCATGGATGCAGGAATCCGGAACAGAGACGTCCAGTCAGCCAGGGTGAGCTCTCGGCCCCTCCCTCAGGGCCTCCATGGTCAGCCCAGCAGGCTCCATTCACAGGGAAGGAATGTGACAGGCACTCCTGGAGTGTACATGTGGTGGCCTGGGCCCCCAAGATTTTCCACTTTAATCCTGGTTTCACTCTCCACTGGAGGCACAGGATTCCTGGTGTTAGGTCAGTGGTCATTGCTTTAAAAGCCAAAAGAAAGAAAAGCTTACAGCTTCTCAGTGTGAGCCCTAAGACCCTGAAGACCCACTTCATATCTTCCAGAGCCACAGGAATATGCCATCCCACGTCCCAACATTGAAACTGGCTGCTCCAGCCAAGGGCACCATCCAGGACCAACGTGTGGCCAGGCCGCTCTGAAAAATGCAGCAGGGTCCCTAGGTCACAAAACCACCTCCTTTAAACAACAAGGAGGAGGAGTTGCCTTTTCACATTTTCAATTACAATGAAATGAAGGAATGGAATCAGCCACCACCAAACACTAACTATAAACTTCACGCTTGCAGCCTTGCAAACGTCGCTCTTCGTCAAAATACAACCTTGCTGGAATGTTCTCCTTCTCACCCTTCATTGACGTGAATTAGTGACGGAACACTCCCATATGTTACTGACAAGAATGCAGCCTTCTAAAAGCTGAGTATTTGGCCGGGTGCAGTGGCTGACACCTGTAATCCCAGAACTTTGGGAGGTCAAGATAGGTGGATCACACGAGGCCAGGAGTTCAAGACCAGCCTGACCAATATGGTGAAACTCCATCTCTACTAAAAATACAAAAATCAGCCAGGCATGGTGGTGCTTGCCTGTAATCCCAGCTACTCAGGTGGCTGAGGCACAAGAATTGCTTGAACCCAAGATGCAGTGAGCCAAGGTCGCACCACTGCACTTCAACCTGGGCAACAGAGCAAGACCCTGTCTGAAGAAATAAAAAAATAAAAGGCTAGGATTCATCCTGCTAGACTGGGGAGATGGGAGTGAGGGCTTCTGCTGCACAACTGAAGTCCAGTGGACTGAGTAGCCCTGGGTGGATATAAAAATGCGAATTGCGTTGACCTCCTGAGTGCCATATAGGGTGGTACGCGTCTTCATACGTACGGTATAGCTCGTCACAGCAGTCATGCAGGCTACCAATGACTTCTTCTGTGATCTTAGCGCACGTAGGAGTTTGCAGATCGCTAACCCTGCTATTAGTGAGAGCACACAATGTGCCATGCCCTGTGCCAGCTGCTTACAAGTGGTGCTTCTGATATTGACCAGTCTCATGGCTGCCAAGCTGTAGTCTTACAAATGAGGAAAGGAAAATGGAGCTGATATTAACTGTGTTGCTAAGGAATGGTTACTGTGGAGGAAACTGGATGCTTCTATTTTTTTCAAATCGGTAATTACAGGGCACACATTTTAAAGGAAATAAACTAATATGAATTACTTCCAAATATGATTGGTAAAATAGACAGTTCTTTCTAAGAAAATATGCTTGTTGTAATCTTGGCTTTTGAAACAGCTCAAAGTATATTATACATATCATAAAATTTACACATTTCCAGCCTACAATTCAATGCATTTTTAGTAAATTTGTAGAGTTGTACAACAGTCTCCATAAATCAATTTTACGAGGTTTTCATGGCCCAGTATGATCCCTTGTGCCAACTCACAATTAATCTCCATTCCCACCTCAGCCCCAGGCAACTACCAATATACTTTTTTTTCTCTGTAAATTTGAATCTCGGCTGCTCTTTAATGAAGTTCTCTGTGTTTTCATTTGTCCAGCTGCAGGTTAGACAAGAGGCAGCATGGGATGGTGGATAAGTCGTGGACCAGGGGTGAAGTGAAGATCTGCTCACTCACCTGGGCCGCTCACCAGGTCAGTGAGACTGAAAGGGGCTCCTCCTGGGTCCTGGTTTCTTCACTGACTAGCAGTTTTGCAAGGCTGCTGAGAGTCCACTCTGCAAACATGCTGTGAACTAGGTAAGTGGCACCATCCTTATTTACAGACGAGGCAACCGAAGCTCAGTAGGTTAAGTAGTAATCTCAGTGTCACGCAGCTAGGAAGTGATAGTGTTGAGATACACACTCAGTCTTTCTAGCCTTGAAGCACTTGTGTTTTCTAGTATACCTCACTGGTCCCCAAAACTCAATCCAATATTGAGCTGAGTGAATTTTCTCAAGTCTCTCAGCTATATGGAGTAATTCCCCCTGAGCTTACTTACGGTCAGCCTTCAGTGTGAACCAGAGACTGATCTCCCTCCGCAGCAGCTCTCATTGGCAGCACCCCTGGAGATTTCTGTATGTAGACAGCAAGCACGTTGAGTCTCTTCTAGGTTTACAGCTTCGTCTGTGGGTTCTCTAGGGTCCCAGGTGTCCAGCTGTGGACCAGGCATCCATGCCGCCTCTCATCTGGCATGTTTCTTCCCATCGCCTGGAATTTCCATTTCAAAGTGTGTTCATGGCAACTTCCTAATCAAGGAGAGTCACTATTCTCACCTTTGACTCTCAGCTCTGTTATCCAAGCATACAGGACTCACCTTCCCACAAGCACAGGCAACTCTCATAGGAAACAGACTCACATCTTGCAATTCTGACCTTGATAATCGAACTCTAAAGTCATTCTGCTAGTAGTCATTTGCCAAGGAGTCAACCAACAGATTCTCCCCTGGAAAACAAAGGGGCCATGACTCAAGGTTTCTGGGAGTTGAAACCTCCAAAATGACTATTTGGCTCAGCTTATTTTGCAAAGTGGTTACCTGAAAAATATCAAAAGCCCTAGACACAAGGTATTCCTGAAACTCTGAACTTGCCTATACAGAGTGAAGTAGGAGGTGGTGACTTCTGCTGTTGGTCATATAGTAATGCACACTTCTCTGCAAAATAGGTTTGGTCAGGTCAGTGTCTGCTATTTTGCTTTAAGTTATTTTCTATAGCAATTCACCCTCCACCCTCCAACCCGCACTTACCAAGTTCTGTTTTTATGCATTTTATATATTTGCATTTTATGTAAGATTTTATTCACAAAAGAATTCCACTGCAAAACAGAATGGAAAAATACTGGGCTTGTTGCCTCCAGCTCTAACAAATAATTTAAGGCTTTGTGAAAGATTTCTTTCACAACTGAGAGCCATCCCTATGACTGATGGGAAGGAGAACTTGGTTGGCAGGTATTCTCTTACAGCTTTCTTTACAGGCAGTGTCTTAAGAATTCACCAATCCATGGGCCTTCAGGAGTTTTACTTGGAACAGCAGATACAGTAACCAACACCACGGACATCGGTGCAGGACTTTCAGCCGTCACATTTGTTGATCTCTTTTGGTCCTCTTAGTGCAGGTTATTGAAGGGCTCGAAAACAACAGGGTCTCAAGAAAGCCAGTGTAAGGGACGCAGCACAGAAAGCAGAAGGCGCTTCGATTAAGCTGCACTCATGTTTAAGCTAGGGACCTTGTTTATTTCTTCAGATCCAAGTTCATACACTTTCAGCCACAGGTGTTTGCAGGACTCCCTTACCGGATATCCTGGCTGCACGTGTGTGTGTGTGTGTGTGTGTGCGTGCGTGCGTGCGCATGCATGTGAGACACAAAGGCAGACAGGGCTTGGGAAGGAGGGAAAGAAAGAGGAGAAAAGACACAGATAAATGCACAGAGAAACAGAAAAATATTCACAGAGAGATAAAGTTACACAGAAACAGACATAGACAGAGGCCAAGCCTGCGAAAGCCAAGCTGTTTATACAGGGGGAGACAGAAAGACAGAGACACAGAGCGATAGGAAGAGATGTGTCAGCCAAGAAACATTCGGTGACGATAGTGTGACAAGACTTATGAATATGCCCATGTGTGGATCTTATTTAGAGGCTGATCTGAATGAAAACACTGTTAAAAAAAAGTGGAGCCAGTTGGGGAAATCTGAAGCACTGATGCGATGTTGGATAATACCAAGAAATTACTGCTAACTATTGAGTGTGTTAAAGGTATCGTTATGTTTTAATTGAGCCATTACCTCTTAGACACTTTCTGAAATGTTTAGGGGTAAAATGACACAATGTCTGAGCTCGTTTGAAAATAACATGCAGGGAGGAGTGGGTGAGGATGTCAATGAGCGATTATGGAAACTGGCTGATGGGCACATGGGAGTTCCTTATATTAATCTGTACCTTCTGTGTATGTTTGAAATTCTCCATAATATGAAGTTTAAAAAACTGTTAAATGCTTACCATGAGTCAGGCAATAGTGTGGGGAATGGGAAATAGGGTGAAAAGACTAGAGGCAGGGATGAGACAGACAGACAGTGGCAATGGAGGGATGGCAGCAGAGGCAGACAAAATCCAGAGAGACAGAGGTGAGACGGAGGGACACAGGGTGGGGAGGATGAAGGCGTGAGTGCTGTGCTCACGGCCGTGTACAGAAGAGACTTCATCCCAGTGGTATTAGGGAACTGACACATATTCCAGCATTCCAGGAATCCCAGAGTTAAAAACGAGACTTCAGCAGCAATCACTGCACCCACCACCAGCCATGCAGGAGTGCGGCTGCTGTCAGAGCCTCTCCGTGTTGTGTTGTTTGGAGTCTTTTGGGAGCCTGAGCCCGAGTCCATGAAGCTGCCGCACATCGTCCCCCAGGCAGGCTCCCTTGTCTCTTTATCTGGCTTGTGGTCCAGGCTGTGGCCTCAGCGGAGCACCTCTGTTCTTTCCTCTCTGGTCACTGGGGTTTCTCCCGGTCACCACTCCCACCTCCTGTGGGCCCCTCTCTGCACAGCGGGCACCTTTGCCCTTCCCTCCTGCTGGCCACCGCAGCTGGTCCTCTGCACACGTGCCGGCTGGGCATGGCCATCTCTTCCAGGTTTTGCTTCTGCCCCACACTGAGAGCCAGCACCCCCGTCAGAGAAAGTTCTGGAGCCTTCCGTATGAAAAAATGCGTAATGGTCTGTGGCAACATGGAGAAGATGAAGGCACCGCTCCACTCTGCCTCACACGGAGGCCACGGACAGCCAGAGCTGGCTGCTTGTACCCCAGCACCTCACCACTCTGCCTTCGATAGCCCTTTCCATTTTCCCTCATCGCAGCAATCCCTGAGTCTGTGGGGGGGGAGGGGCCGGTCCAGGGCCAGCCGCCACACTGCACTCTCCGTCACCCTGCTCCTAATAATCAAGGCCAAGCACGGCCTGCCCTGCAGATGGAGTAGCAGTCAGGGTTCTCCAGAGAACCGTGACCCATAGAATATATCTGGATACACAGAAAGAGATGTATCCACAAGGATTATCTTATGCCATTATGAAGGCTCAGGAGTTCCACAATCTGCTATTTGCAAACTAGAAGCAGGTCACATCGGCCCAGTCCAAACGTAAAGTCCTGGGAACCAGGAGGACCAATGGCCCAAGGCCCAGTGTGAGTGAGAAGGCCCAAAAGCTAGGGGCACCGATGTCTGAGGAAAGGAGAAGATGGAAGTCTCAGCCTAAGTGAAGAGCGCAGTCAGCCGCCTTCTGCCTTTCTGTCCTCTCAGGGCCCTCGGCGGAGTGGATGATGGCATATTGCTGAGGGCAGTCTACTCAGCCCACTGATAAAAATGCTCATTTCTCCTGAAACACTCTCAGGTACACCCCAGAGTGGTGTTCTACCAGCTGTCTAGGCATTCCTTCACCCAGTCAGATGGAGGGAAAATGAGTGGCCACAGATGGCTTTCCTCCCTTGTGGTTCTGCGGTCTTCAGAGGCCTGCCCCAGGCGTCCCCTCCCAGAGTGTCTCCAGCCACGCAGAGCCGCACTTGGCAGGAGGCACATCCCTCCTACATGATTAGCAGGAAGGAGAACTCCGAGGGGTCACTGCAATTCCTGTGCCCTGCGCTGTCACATTCCAGAGCCTGGTTCCCACCTCACTCCATCCCTTCCCTAGAAGTCTTCCTTTGTATTTAAATTCAGAGACACTCTGAGCATGCTGGACTGTGGGGTCCATCAGACCTACTCCTCCAAGACTTAAGACAGAAAGATGTATTCTCCCCAACAAAGGCAGAACCTTCCAGTCATGAAGAAATGATTCCTCAAACCACACTTGAGAGCATGGATGTGTGCAAAGGGTGCTGTGATGTGAAGGGAGGTGTTTCAGCTTAAGAAGCAGATGCTGCTTCTTTGTGTGTGAGGAGAAAGGATGCTGGCATTGGCTGAGGTAATGTCTGGAAAGCACCTGGCATTGGGCTCTTCACTTACAGGCTCTCTGTAAATAAGTGCCCCTCTCCCAAGTCCTATCCTTTCCTCCTCCACCAGGAAGGTCCCTTTTCTGTAAAGCAGGCAGTTGTCACACTTCTTACGGGGGGATTTGCATTCTGAACCTTCTCTCTGCATTTGCAGGGTGATTAAAGAAGGGGCAGGAAGATGGAAACCCACTGAAGCTGATAGATACCCTAAGAAAGCAAAAGGGAGCATAAAAGAAAAATTTAACTTTGGCTTAGATTTTCCAAGTGTTTTTTGCACATCATCTATGTGCTAAGCATATGCTAGCTTTCACATTCTAGGAGATGAAAGTTTAATAATTACTATAGCAGCCAGTATTTATTGAGCATTTACTATTTGCCAACTGTTGTGCAGTGCGCTTTACACACACTAATTTAAGTGTAATGTAAAAAGGTAGATACTTTTGTTATGCCCCTCTTACCAATGAGAAAATGAGGCTTGGAGAAATCCCACCTGTGTCCGTGCCTTACTGCTTCGGTCCTTCTGACCAGAGGGTTTGTTACTGTGGCTCACAGGCTCTGGAGGTTGTGGCTGTGTAACTCCGAGAAACCTGTGATGAGGCGCTGATGTTATCTGTATTTTTGAAGGCACTGACTGGCTCTGAATCAGAAAGGAAACAGGCCACGGAAAGGATTTCCCTGTTGTAGGCAGAGCACGTCAGCCGTGTTTGAAACACCGAGACTCCCTGAGAGGAGGAAGCACCTCCGCCTCGTCCCCTCATTGCTTGAGCTCCCTGAGATCCCACGATCCTCTTCATGCCAGATGGTTTTTGACAATCCCAAACAGGGCTCTGTGTCCCTCACTGCGTCAGCCGAAGACCGTCACTACCCTTAGCGTCAGGCGAAGAGCTGGCAAGTAGGAGGCGATTTCCTCCCATGTCATTTCTCTCATCCCGGCTTTCAAGGGGGAAAGTCTGTATTTTGTTCCATCCTGAATTCGGTTCCAGTCCCACTGACCAGCAGATCTCTCCACCATTGAGGAGATTTCCCAAATGCATGGATGTGACTTGGATCTCAGCAGTCCGTTCAAGATCCGGAAGTCTGCAAGTCCCCCATAGACCCTCCCGTCCGGCTGTCTCCTCGTTGGTTCTGCCGTTCAGCCAGGGAGAGAGAGGTACAGGGTGTCATGAAAGCCTCTCGGGCTTGAAGTGCGCTCCATAGACCGGCAGGGCAGCACTCTTGTTGGGCATCCAGAGTCTCAGGCTGAATCGAACTTACTTTTTTAACGTGACCTCAGGTGGTTCACGTATACATTAGGGTTTGAGAAGGACTCCTGAGCCAGTGGTTCTCACACTTGGCTGCACGCTGGAACCATCTTGGGAGTTTTAAAAATACCAGTGCCTGGTCCCACCTCCCAGACATTCTTATTTTCTTGGTTTGGAGGCTGCTTGGGTAGAGAAGTAGTGAAAGGTCCCCAGTGATCCCGGTGTGCAGCTGGGGTTGAGAACCACTGGCTTAGAGAATTGGGTAACTACCTTAGCTACACTGATGAAATCCAGACGAGCAGCCCCCTTGCTGGCATCCTGTCACTTAGAGTGCCAAGAGGGACTCCCCCCAGGACTCTGATTCCAGAGTCAGCCCCACCTCCTCTCCCTGGCAAGGAGGAGCGGGACCTCTGTCCTCTGCAACAAAGGGGGCTTCTCTGGCTTTGTTTCATGGGAAGATGGCAGGTGAGGGAGCAGGAGTTTCCAGTTGAGTGCCTGCATAGCCCTGTGGCCAGGTAGCCGCAGTCCCTGTGGAGAAAGAAGGCATTATTGGCCAGTGCATCTGAAGGTCAAACGCACTTGAACGCCTTTCCTGAAGGATGGAAAAGCAGTGGAAGGCGTCAGCCTTGGCTGCTGCCCGGCCTTGCTTTTCTGGGAAAAACAGAAGTTATGGGATGGAAGGAGTATGGAGAGGCTGTTGCTGGCCCTCCGGACACCACAGCTTGTGATCTGCAGCAGCCATGGGCAGCCGGCTCCCTTCACTGGCCCTGCCGGTCCGGGATCCCTGCAGGGGCGCTAAGAACACCCACTGCAGAGGCCACACCTCGAGGCAGTTTCCTGTGGGCAGCTATTTTGGGAACAGGAACTGGGCATTTGGGAGGAAGAGGGGTAGCCAAGGGCTTGGAGGCAGGCGGTGGCCGGGGGAGGCCCTGCATCTCAGCCACGCTGAAAGGACCCAGTGTCCACAACGCAGGCAGCCTCCGCCCGGCACGGATTGTCCACGCTGCCTCAGGTTCCAGGGAGCCAGACGCTGGGAGGATGGACTTTGTTTTTGTTTTCTTTTTATTTTTTCTTGGTTTGAAAGTAACAGGGGCGAAGGCCAACAGCATTTTCGACTCCGGAAGTGGGGTCTACACAGGCACACACACCGAACAGACTTCTCCAAGTGTGTTTTTCTAACACATTGGAAATCACACAGTTCAGGGGAAACTTCATCTCACATGCCGTAGCCTGCTTTCCCGGAACATGTCCAGAGACTGCTGTGTCAACACTGCCAAACGCAGCAAGCCGCCCTCCCCACGGAATGGTGTGATTTGCCAAGGAAAAGACTCGACCCAGAGCCTGGGGGAGGGGGCGGAAGGCAGGCGGCTGGGCACATTGCGCACAGCTCAAAGGGAGGGTGGGCTTCCAGCTGGACAGGGCACTGCCCTGATTGCACAGCTGTCACCAACCGCTTCAGAGGCCCTGCTGCATCCCCTTGGGTTCCCTGTTGCCAGGCAGGGTTGCATTTGTGTGCTCAGCTGCTGAGTGTCTGCTCTTAAAGCACCCAGGGTAGGAGTGTGGGGAGCGAGGAATGAGGCTGGGGTGAGGATGTTTCTCAGTCCAAGTTCTGCTCTGAAGTAGCTTGGTGGAAGAGGAAAGGGCTGTGGCATCGCTGAGACCTCAGACAGGATGTAAATCCCCAGGTAGCGCGTAGTCCTAGCTGCGTTTTCCTAGCGAGGATGAGCACTTCCTCTGCAGAGACATTACAAATAGAAAGGGCACTAAGGATGGCGAAGGTGCTTACCACACCTTTATAACAGGTGCTCACTGAATATCCGTTTCCTCCACCAGGCTGTCCCTGGAGGTTGAGTGTGGGGTTCTGTCTCTCTTACTTGGTTTGCAGGAGATAGAGGACAGCTCCCCCATAAAAGGGAACGTTTTGGATATGGAATTTCCCCGTTAAAGCAGCCCTGCAGACACCGGGTACAGTGAAGAAAGTCCTTTTCTTTCTCCCCATGGAATATAGAAAGAAAGTCTTTTTTTCTCTCTCCTGCTGGTTGGCAGGAAACGTCATCCAGTTGCTGTGATGATCCAGTATTGTTCGGTTAACCTAGCATCTGCAGTTTGCAATCTGATCGCAATCCAGCCCATCATGACCGTGGGATTTCTTGCAACGCCCCTTGCTTTTGTCCTAACTTAGGCCCTGAGGAACAGGTGGTGAGTGGAGGTCTTCGTGATTGGGTGAGTGGGAAGGAGCAGCCACCTTAACCACTTCTGCTTTGGGTACCTGCATGCAGGGTGCTGACCGGCCTCTCTGTGCAGGTGGACTGGACATGGGCAGCCTGCTGAGGAGTGTGGCTCATGTCATGCACACTCTGGGTGTGGCAAGTGGGTGGTCGGGATTCCAAAAAGCTGTCTTAAATCAGCCATGCTCGCCTTCCTGTACCCCAGTCAGCCATGTTCCCCTTCCTGTTCCCCAATCAGCCATGCTCCCCTTCCTGTTCCTGTACCTCAATCAGCCATGCTCCCCTTCCTGTTCCCCAATCAGCCATGCTCCCCTTCCTGTACCCCAATCAGCCATGCTCCCCTTCCTGTTCCCCAATCAGCCATGCTCCCCTTCCTGTTCCCCAATCAGCCATGCTCCCCTTCCTGTACCCCAATCAGCCATGCTCCCCTTCCTGTTCCCCAATCAGCCATGCTCCCCTTCCTGTACCCCAATCAGCCATGCTCCCCTTCCTGTTCCCCAATCAGCCATTCTCCCCTTCCTGTTCCCAATCAGCCATGCTCCCCTTCCTGTACCCCAATCAGCCATGCTCCGCTTCCTGTACCCCAGCCATGCTCCCCTTCCTGTTCCCCAATCAGCCATTCTCCCCTTCCTGTACCCCAATCAGCCATGCTCCCCTTCCTGTACCTCAATCAGCCAGGCTCCCCTTCCTGTTCCCCAATCAGCCAGGCTCCCCTTCCTGTACCCCAATCAGCCATGCTCCCCTTCCTGTTCCCCAATCAGCCACGCTCCCCTTCCTGTTCCCCAATCAGCCACGCTCCCCTTCCTGTTCCCAATCAGCCACGCTCCCCTTCCTGTACCCCAATCAGCCACGCTCCCCTTCCTGTACCCCAGTCAGCCACGCTCCCCTTCCTGTTCCCCAGTCAGCCACGCTCCCCTTCCTGCACCCCAGTCAGCCACGCTCCCCTTCCTGCACCCCAGTCAGCCACGCTCCCCTTCCTGCACCCCAGTCAGTCACGCTCCCCTTCCTGTACCCCAATCAGCCGTGCTCCCCTTCCTGTACCCCAATCAGCCGTGCTCCCCTTCCTGTACCCCAATCAGCCGTGCTCCCCTTCCTGTACCCCAATCAGCCGTGCTCCCCTTCCTATACCCCAATCAGTCACGCTCCCCTTCCTGCACCCCAGTCAGCCGTGCTCCCCTTCCTATACCCCAATCAGTCACGCTCCCCTTCCTGTACCCCAATTAGTCACGCTCCCCTTCCTGTACCCCAATCAGCCGTGCTCACCATTCCTGTACCCCAATCAGCCGTGCTCACCATTCCTGTACCCCAATCAGCCGTGCTCCCCTTCCTGCACCCCAGTCAGCCGTGCTCCCCTTCCTGCACCCCAGTCAGCCGTGCTCCCCTTCCTGCACCCCAGTCAGCCGTGCTCCCCTTCCTGCACCCCAGTCAGCCGTGCTCCCCTTCCTGCACCCCAATCAGCCGTGCTCCGCTTCCTGCACCCCAGTCAGCTGTACTCCCCTTCCTGCACCCCAGTCAGCCGTGCTCCCCTTCCTGCACCCCAGTCAGCCGTGCTCCCCTTCCTGCACCCCGATCAGTCACGCTCCCCTTCCTGCACCCCGATCAGCCACGCTCCCCTTCCTGTACCCCGATCAGCCACACTCCCCTTCCTGTACCCCGATCAGCCACGCTCCCCTTCCTGTACCCCGATCAGCCACGCTCCCCTTCCTGTTCCCCGGTCAGCCGTGCTCCCCTTCCTGTTCCCCGGTCAGCCGTGCTCCCCTTCCTGTTCCCCGGTCAGCCGTGCTCCCCTTCCTGTTCCCCGGTCAGCCGTGCTCCCCTTCCTTTACTCCTCCCAACCACCACATAAGCTGCACCCTTTTTTGGTGTTTGTCTCCCTGAATTACCTCACTCATCTGGCAACTTTCAGGAGCATGTGGACTCTCTGCTGGCCATGTGGGGCCTACACTCTCCTCCACACCACCTGGGGGCTGAAGACAGCCTGTTGTCTGCCTTCTGTACCTCTCCTGTACCAGCTTTCTAGTACCCTGCTGGCTCCAATGAACTAGTTCCATGAGATGGCCACTGTCAGAAACCTCTGGAAGAGACGCAGAGGCCTTCCTCTTCTCTCTTAGCTGACCCCAACCCTCACGAGGAACCCTCTCCCATTTCTTACTCCTTCCTGTCATGATGATGATGATGATGATGATGATGACGACGATCTCTGTGTGTCTACACTGGAATGTATCACTCCTCATTCTTGATCTTTAAACTCTTCAGGCAGCGGGAAAACCATCTCCCACTATCTCTTTGCCTCAAGTCTGTCTAGTTTCAAACTCTGAGCTGTGTCCTTGAGCAACTTTAGGGTTAGGAGTCTCTGCTCTCATGCTGGGGGCATGTCTGCTGCAATGGATGACCTTGATTTAGTTTCCAGTTGATGGAGAGTCTCAATAAGAAGCCACCAGGGATCACTAAAGGGCACATTTAATTAACATCTGACTTACCGACCTGCCGGAGTTACGTCATTTTATTTTTATTTTATTTATTTATTTTTTTTTGCAGAAAGGTGATTGATTTAGGCAGAGAAAGAGAAAAGGGAGAGAGAAAAAGATGAGAGAAAAAGCTTCCACGAGGACTGTGGAAGGGGACCCAAATATGGAATCCCAGAGAGGAAAGCTGCTTCCACGCTGAGTGGAACGGGACCCCAGAGGGGGAAATCCCAGTTACTTCATTTTAAAGTTGATTGGCTTCATGTCCCCTCGCAAATTCTTCATGAGCTCCTGGCAACTGTCTCAAGGGGATGACCTGAGCTCATTGCTTCAGATTTCCGAGCTTCAATTTTCCAAGGCTGGAGCATCTCTAAGTCCCCTTCCGGTTCCAAACTTCTAACATGTATGTGTTTGAGATTCTGGACAAGCCTCTAAATGCTGAGCCCTGGCATCCATATGAAATACAGAGAGTCCCTATCAGACTCCAATTTCTCTAGTAATGGAGGGGAGGTCTGGTATAGATTAAATATAATCCACTGATAATCCAAAACCCCACGTTAGCCTTTGGTTTTGATCTCATGTATTAGAGCAGTGAACAAGTTACAAAATTGACCAATTTGAATTCTACCTGTCCCTTCCCCTTCTATCCTCTCAAAGACATGCTAATTTGATCTGTAATGTGGCCAAAGGGCAGACAGTAGAAGGGAGGAGAAGCCAGAGGCATGGAAAATCCCCAAACTGGATCATCCACCCCCTGGATAATGGGCAGCTGCCTCAACAGAATGCTCAATGAGGGCTCATCTTTTTTCCGGCCAGCCCTGTCCCCACGCTGCAATAGCTATAATCTCCATGGCAAAATGCATTAAACCGTTGAGTTCCTTAGACAGATTCCACCATCCCTCACTCAATTCACAGGCAGGCTAGATTGTTTGAAATTGAGAAACTGCTTAATTGTCATTGAAGTAGCAGGATGTCTGAAAGACCTAACCAAAATGCCCGTCTAGGGGCCCGGGAACCCCATTTTCTGCTTTCCAGATAAGTAAAAGCAAGCAGAAACTTGCATAAACTTTTCATGATTGCCTTTATAATTATAAATGTTTTACTATGAATACCCCTTAAGCTGCAAATGAACCTGACTTGTGAATATTGCTAAAATCCCACGTGGCCTTCTCTGGTCTCCGTCTACACCACAATCTCTTTGGAGTGCTGGCAGCACCCATTTTTGCTAACCGTAATCTCCATCTCAGCTCCTATCTTTGAAGGAGGAAATTTGATTGGCTTTTGGCTTCGCAGTGGATAGGCTGCCTTTGGATCAAAGGAGGGTGTGTTCATTGCTGCCTCCACCCAGTCCCTGCCTGAACAAGGCTCCCTCCGACAGTGGGTAGTTAGACTACAAGTGGACATCTGAGCTGGTCTGTGCTTACAACATTCTTGCACTCTATGGCAAAGACTAAACCAGCATGTAGCAAGGTCCTTTCCTACTGTGAAGAACAAGTTAGACTTCATGAGTCTCTGAAGGTTCCTCACGTTCAAATGTTTATACTTTCTTTCCTAAGCCTAAAGATTCTTATGGTTGCCGGGCACGGTGGCTCAAGCCTGTAATCCCAGCACTTTGGGAGGCCGAGGCGGGTGGATCACGAGGTGAAGAGATCGAGACCATCCTGGTCAACATGGTGAAACCCCGTCTCTACTAAAAATACAGAAAATTAGCTGGGCATGGTGGTGCTGCCTGTAATCCCAGCTACTCAGGAGGCTGAGGCGGGAGAATTGCCTGAACCCAGGAGGCGGAGGTTGTGGTGAGCCGAGATCGCGCCATTGCACTCCAGCCTGGGTAACAAGAGCGAAACTCCGTCTCAAAAAAAAAAGATTCTTACGGTCTCTTGAGTTAGATCCCAGCAGGGATGAGGACTCACCCGGGTATAATGGCTGCCATGGAGCAGGCTGGAGGCCAAGAGACCCTAAGCCAAGGTTGAGGTGGTAGACAGGACTGGGAGTTAACAGAAATGCGTGAAAGTCCGGGCCAGAACTGTGCGGACCGTGGCCCTCCGAGGGGAGCAATCAAGGACCAGGTGTAAAACCGGTGTCACCTGTGTCTTGATGGGGCTGGACACCTGTATACTTCTGGCACATGGAATTGGATATTCCTTGTCTATCTTCTGATTTATCTTGAGGCTGAGCAACCTCCTTGGAGAAGATTCAAACCCTGCTCACAGTTGGAGTTAGACCCCCACTCAGATTTCCTCTACCTGCTTACACAGTCCTCCCCCAGCTACTGCGAGTGGCTCAGCGGCTTGAGAGACTTGCCCTTGGCTGAACCTGCGGTTATGCATCTCAGCCCCAAGGGGCAGCCTTACTACCCTCCCTAGGGCTACGGAAGGCTAGCTCCTCGCCCATTTGTAGGACCAGACTGAGGCTGGTGTCCGTCTGAGACCACATTCTTGATTAGCTGCTTTCTCACTCCATCCTGTTCCCCTTCTCCCAAAGACCTTCTTTTCAGTAAATTGTTTACCTTGAAATTCCTGTCTAGAGATCCTGACCAAAGTGACATTTCGTTGTTTAATGTTGGGGAAGACCACGTTTTTAATACCTGCTTCTTTTATGTCTTTGGGATCTTTCATTCTAATCAGGGGAAAATATGTTAATTCACCAGCATGGTGTATTTGTTGACTGTTACAGAACAATGTAACCACTGCTCTACAAGGTTAATTTATTTAAAGCAGAAAGATGTATACTTTTTGGTGTTAAGAGATGTTTTAATTTTGTATGTAGTGACAAAAATTTGTACGTTAGCAATTGGGTTTAAAAAAGGTATTTGTGTTGTTTGGAACTGCTTCCCAGACACATAAGTTAATAGAAATCGCCTAAAGACTTGGGAACAGGCATTTTTATTCTGGACACTTTCTCTTTTGTTTTCCTTATGGCCTGCTTCCCCTCTCCTCCTCGTCCTCCTCCTCATCCTCCTCCTCCTCCTCCTCGTCCTCCTCCTCTTCCTCTGTCTCTTTCTCTCCCTCGGGCTAGCTGTTGCCTTCTTATTGCTATACTCATCTCAAAATTTCGTTCCTTGCACCATCCCAGTTCTTCATCTTGTCCAAAAAGGCAAAATGCATCAAACTGTTGAGTTCCCTGTATTCACGTCTCTTCCTTCAGAGAGTGATCTCGAGCATAGCTCCTGCTGTTTAGAAAGAAGCCCCCTTTCTGACTCAGCCCACCAAGCTGCTGCCAAGCGTTCCCATGACTGCTTTGGGTTCCAAGTGGCTCCTCTGCTTGTGTCACTGTCCCATCCAGCTGCTAGCCAGTGCAGCCTTGCTCTGCCTCCCTTCCTCTTCGTTTCATCCCCCAGGCTTTTCTTCTTCCTTGATTCTCCTTATAATGGTAACAGCTGCTCCTTGATAGTCGTTGGTGACCTTTGGTGAGAACAAGCGCATACGGGTCTAGAATTGCTTTACAGGTCAGCGTATCAGTTTTCTATGGCTGCATAACAAACTACCACAAACCGAAGGATTTAAAATATTTAGGTTGGTGCAAAGTGACTGCAGTTCTTGCCATTACTTTTAATTTAATTTGCCATTACTTCTAATTTAATTTGCTATTACTTTTAATTTAATTTGCCGTTACTTCTAATGGCAAGAACTGCAGTCACTTTTGCACTAACCTAGTAACATCCATTTGTTAGCCTATGGTTCTGTAGGTCAAAATTCCTGGCCCATCTTGACAGAGCTCCCTGCTCAGGTTTCACATTCAAGGTGTCCCTTTCTTCTGGAGGCTTCGGTGTGGTAGGGGCAGGGGGGCGGGTGTGGCAGAAATCCAAGCGCATTCATGTTGCTGGCAGAATCCAGTTCCTCAGTTACAGGACTGAGGTCTCCATCTTCTTGCTAGCTGTTGACCAGGATTCGTTGTCAGCTCCTGGATGCCAGCTGCTGCTGCATGCCGTATGACCCCTCCATCATCGGGTCGGCAGTGGAGACACTCCCTTGCACTGATTCCCTCTGATAGTAACATATTGCATGTCTTACGTCCCCCGTTTCCGATCTCTAGACCCAGATTTAAAGGACTCATGAGAGCAGGTTGGACCCACTTGAATCATCTTCCTTCCCTAGACTCAGCCAAACCGTATAACACGACCTAATCACGTGAACAATACCCTTTACTAACACAGGAAGTAACCATCAGGGACTGGGAATTTTCAGGGACGTCTTAGAATTCTGCCTACCACAGTTGGTTTCTCATTTCTTCTCTTTTGGTCCATAGTGTCTGGCTTCTACCTGGGCTGGTCTTGGCTACAACAAGCTTTTCACACCCTGTGTTGAGAGATGTGCTTCCTGGTGTCAGGCTGTTGAAAATGTACCCTAATCTTTGACACAGGTGCCCAAAACAGGGATATGGTGGGAAGTCCAGCCAAGGAGTCCTTTGGAATTATGAATGCTTTCCATATATGTATGGTGATAACCACTGTTAATGTTTTTCCAGAGATACTCTGTTCTTTGTATTTAACCATTCTGTGTACATATGCACATGCACCAAAGGCACACACACACACTTACACACACACAGACACACACACTCGCTCTCTCTACATCAACATACTTGCATAAGTACATATATATAGCCTTAATAAATTGAGGTCATAATGTAAGTACTGTTTATTTTCTGGTGCTTATTTCATTTTTAAACTTCCTGTTAAATAGCTGCATAGTATTTATTGCACTCACCCGAGAACACCAGTTCTGGAGCCAGATTGTCCAAGTCCTTAGTTCTAGACCAGCGACTCATGTCTTGTGACCCTAAGTGTTCTCATCCGTAAAACGGAGATAATAACTGTACCTCCTTTAGTGTCTATGAGAATTAAAGGGGTTTGTAAAGGAGTCGGGGCACAGTGCTTCATATGTGGTAGGCCCTCAGAAGTTTTCTGTTTTTTTCATTATTCATCCGTCAGTGATCATTCCCCCACTTCTACCAAATGTTCTCATTCAGCAAAACTGGCTTTCTCTAACAATTGTCTCTACCATTATTTTGGTTCTGCACAGAAGTTATTACATAGACAGTAGTTCAGAATTAATTAAACCAAGACTAGAAATTCCACTGTCTTCATGTAACTTGCTACTAGCCATCTGTGAATTCATGTCACTATGAAATCAGATGAAAAATGGCGAAATCAGAGGAAACCATGTTTTGGGAACTGTGTGTGAGTTTGTTTTTTGCCTTTTGCATATTAATACATTTTTATGAATAAATAGTAGTTCTGTATTCTTTTACTTTAAATTCAGTTCTGAAATCGTTCCTAGCAATGAAAAGTAGTTTGATTTCCTACTAACTCATCTATTACTATCATTGGTAATAGATTAATAAAAGTTATCTATCAAATATCACGTTGACCTGTGATCTCCAGCATTAGAGATGGGTCCAGTAGGAGGTGTTTGGGTCATGGGGGTGGATCCCTGTTGAGTCGCTCGGCTTCCTCCTCACAGTAATGAGTGAGTTCTTGCTCTGAGTTCACGGGAGATCTGGTTGTTCAAAAAGTTATATATTACTATTGTTGTTGTTATTCAAAGTGTTACTGATGGGCATTCAAGTTGTTTCCAGTGGTTCACCATTATTGAGTCTACGGAGAGTGTTCTTGCATGTAAATCTTCTGCACATCTGATGATTTTCTTGGAATAAGTTGCTAGAGTCAAAGCTCAAGACTGAATGAGGTTTTTGTTTGTATCTACACTGTCAAGTTACCCTATAGGAAGTCTGTGCCTGCGCATACCCCCAGCAGCTGTATGTGAGCATGTGGTCCTGTCCCCCAACTGGCACAGTGACAGGGGGCTACTCTGAAAAGACAGGGTGCACATACAGAACTCATTCTCCTGATCTGACCCAGGTGCCACAGACATTCATGAACTGTCACAAGTAATTTATTGTGGGCAATAATTAAACCCTCCAAGTTTGTGAATAATTGACTCTTTGGTTCAAATTAGAGTGGATTCCATGTTCTTCCTAAAACATCAGGGTTTCTTGCCGTGCATTCTGATACACTTCTTGAAGAAGCAGAGTTAGTTATAAGAACATGGGTTTCTTTTATAATTAGGAAGGAGAAAAGTAAAAGTTACATTTTTAGAGGATTCTAAATGTAGGGATTATCCTTGGGCAACAGAGAGAAAATCTCTTCCTCATTGTCTTTGGGTTATTATAGATAACATCAGTTCCTACGCATGAGTGAAAGAAGTTGAAAAAGTTCAGAAAGCTTCAAGATTTTTCTTTTAAGCAAGGTATTTAAACGAAAAAAGTTTTCTGCTGAGAGAGGAACACTAATGCATGAGGATCAGAAAAACAGCATAAAATTTACCAATGACACTTGACATTGGAAATCATAGTTTTGTCATGACTCCAATCAGTATGTTCATTTGCCTTGTAGGAGCAGAGAGGACAGGTGGTTGAATTGGTTCAAGACAGAGGGCCAGTAGAACAGGTAGGTCTGAAACATGTTGAGGATGCTGTCATGAGCAACAGGCATCCAGTCTAGGCTGCACAGAGAAGGATGCCAGGTCATGCCCAGGGTGAGAAAGAAAGGATGGATGGGAGGGCAGGAGGGTCTCAATGCCAAAATAAAATGAATATATTTCCAGGTGAGTTCAGAAGTTTAGGGGATAGGTGTTGTGTTCAGAAATAATCAAGGTTAAAACTTCTAAAGTCTTGAGCATGAGCAGGGATTGTGTTGTTGACCTGGTGATGGACGAATGTTGCTGGGACTATGGTTAGGAAATCCTATCAGCTAGTTTTACCTGCATCTTAAAAGATGCCAAAACACAGTGGCTTAAAGAAACAGCCAAAATGTGGGAGAGCTGGGTAGGATAGCAGCCCCTAGAAAAAGCTGAGAGGGCAGACAAAGCTTAGATGTTCAAAACCCTGCTGATACAGTTTGGATGTTTGTTGCCTCCAAATATCGTGTTGACATGTGATCTCCAGTGTTAGAGATGGGTCCAGTAGGAGGTGTTTGGCTCATGGGGGTGGATCTCTGTTGAATGGCTCGGCTTCCTCCTCACAGTAATGAGTGCGTTCTTGCTCTGAATTCATGGAAGAGCTGGTTGTTTGAGCCTGGCATTTTCCTTCCTCTCTCTTGCTCCTGCTCTTGTCATGTAACATGATAGCTCCCCGTTTACTTTCCACCATGACTGCAGACTTTCTGAGGCCCTTACCAGAAGCTGAGCACATGCTGCCGCCATGCTTCCTGTATAGCATGTAGAACCAAGAGCCAAAACAAACCTCTTTTGTTTATAAATTACCCAGCCTCAGGTGTTCCTTTATAGCAATGCAAAGCAGACTAAGACAGAAAATTGGTATCTAGGAGTGGAATGTTGCTATAAAGATACCTGAAATTGGGGAAGCAGCTGTGGAGCTGGGTAATGGAGAAAGGTCCAAGAGTTTGGAAGGTTCAGAAGAAGACAGGAAGATGAGGGAAGGTTTGGAGCTTCTTAGATACTGTTTAAATGGTTGTGGTCAAAATGCTGATGGAGATATGGACAGTGAAGGTCAGACTGATGGGGTCTCAGAAGGAAATTAGAAATTTCCTGGGAACTGGAGTAAAGGCCACCTCTGCTACCATCCTAGCAAAGGGCTTGGATGCATCGTGTTCATGTCTAGGGATTTGTGTGGCTAAACCGAAGAGTCGTGACCTAGGGCAGCAGTCCTCAACCTTTTGGCGACAGGGACTGGTTTCATGGAAGACAGTTTTGCCATACACCAGGCAGGGGATTGTTTCAGGACGATTCAAGAACCTTACATTTATTATAACCTATACTTCTATTATTACACTGTAACACGTAATGAATCAGTGGAAGCACTGAGCTTGTTTCCCTGCAGGTAGACAGTCCCATCTGGGGGCAGTGAGAGATAGTGACAGATCATGAGACATTAGATTCTCATTAGGAGCATGCAGCCTAGATCCCTTACATGCACAGTTCACAGTAGGGTTCATGCTTCTGAGAATGTAATGCCACCACTGATATGGCAGGGGTGACTCGGGGTAATGTGATCAATGGGGAGTGACTGTAAGGACAGATGAAGCTTCATTCACTTGCCTGCCACTCGCCTCCTGCTGTGTGGCCCAGGTCCTAACAGGCCATGGACTGGTATTGGTTTGTGGCCCAGGGGTTCGGGTCCCCTGACCTAGGGTGTTTGGTGGAAGAAATCTCTAAACAACAAAGCATTCAAGATGTGATCTGGCTGCTTCTAATGGCCTGCAGTCAGATACAGGAGCAAATAAATGACTTGAAGTTGGAACTTAAAACAGAAGGAGAACATAAACATTTGGAAAATTCACAGGCTGGCCATGTGGTAGAGAAGAAAAAAGCATTTTTAGGAGAGGAATTCAAGCAGCCTGTGGAGCAACCACTTGCTGGAGAGATCAGCATAACTGAAAGGGAGCCAAGTGCTAATGTCCAAGGCGGTGAGGAAAAAACCTTGAAGGCATTTCAGAAATCTTGGAGGCAGCCCTTCCCATCATAGGCCCAGAGGCTTAGTTGGACTGAATGGCTTCCAAGGGCCAGGCCCTGGGTGCTATTGCCCTGAGCCACTTTAGGAGGCTTCTGTTCCTATCCCTGCTGCTCCAGCTGCAGCTCAAAGGGCCTCAGGCACAGATAAGACTGCCAGTTTCACCACCAACTGAAAGCCACCAAGGATTACCAGCTGCCCTAATCCTTCGTGGCTTCCATGTGGTGGCAAGCCTATTGGTGCACAGAATACAAGAGTGAAGTAGGGTTGACAGTTTTCATGTAAGTTCCAGAGTATGTATGCGAAAGTCTGGCCGCCCAGGAAGAAGCTACAGTAGGGCCAGAGCTCCCACACAGAATCCCCACCAAGGCACTGCCTGGTGGAGCTGTGGGAAGGGAGCCATTGTCCTGCAGACCCAAAAATGGTAGCGCCAGCAGCAGCTTTTATTCTGATCCTGGAAAAGCCACAGGCACTCAACTCCAACCTGTGAGAGCAACCGTAGTATCTGCACCCTGCAGCTGCAGACGCAGGGCTGCCCAAGGCCTTGGGAGCTCACCTTTTACACCAGCGTACACCCAGTGCAGGACATGGAGTCAAGAGAGTATTTTAGAGCTTTAAGGTTTAATGTCCGCCCTGCTGCATTTTGGACTTATAGGGGGCTTATTGCCTCTTTCATTTGGCCAACTTCTCCCTTTTAAAATGAGGATATTTGCCCGATTTCTGTTCCACCATCGTATCTTGAAAGTAAATAGCTTGTTTTTTTACTTTACACGCTCATAGGTGGAAGGAACTTACCTTGATTCTCAGATGGGACTTTGGACCTTAGACGTCAGACTTTGATTTGATGCTGGAATGTGTTAAGTCTTTGGGAAGCTATTGAGAAGGGATGGTTGTATTTTGCAAAGTAAGAAGAACATAAGATTTGGGGCCCCAGGAGAAGAATGATATAGTTTGGTTTGGATGTTTGCCTCTCCAAATGGCATGTTGAAACACGATCCCCAAAGTTGGAAGTGTCTGGGTCATGGGGGCAAATCCCTTGGGAATGCCTTGGTGCCCTCCTGGTGGTAATGAGTGAGTTCTTGCAAAATCTGGTTGTTTACCAGGGATGCACACCTTCCCTCCCCCACTTCTCTCTTTCTTGCTTCCTCTCTTGCTGTGTGGTACACTGGCTCCCCCTTCACCTTACACCATGATTGTAAGATTCCTGAGGTCTTCACCAGAAGCCAACTAGATGGTGCCACGCCTGTTACAGCCTGCAGAACTGTGAGCCAAGTAAACCTCTTTCTTTATAAATTATGCAGCCTCAGGTATTCCTTTATAGTGATGGAAAATGGGTTAAGATACCTGCTGATCCCACAGCTTGAGCAATGTGGACGGCCAAGCTCCTCTACTTTCCTAAGGAAGCACTTCACTGTAAGACAACTTTACAGCTAGAAATTCCTTCCCTGGACTGATCCGAAAGCTACCTTCCTGCAGTTTCCACTTGTTGGTACCAGTTCTGTGCCCTGGGCCGGAGAGGGGGCAAATCTGTGTCCTCTGCCACACAGTCACTGGAGAAGAGCCTGGGATGCTGAGGGGACAAACTCATCTGAGTAACATCCTTTCCCATGCATGTAGATCCTGACTGAACCCCTGCTCTTCTATGCCGTGTGATTAGCTTCACATAAGTCCTCATTGCTTTAAGTTCCTGCCTCAGATAACAAGTTAATTCTCCCCTGGAAGGAGAGACAAGAGGTCATCTGATCAGGAAGAGGGAATGGTTTTAGAGGCAGCTGCGAACAGAGTGTGGTAATTAGACAGGAAATCTCCATATCCCTAATGCCTAAAGCAGCTAATTGAGGCAAAGGTGTATTTACTGAGCCTTAAATTATATACTTAATTTTTAATGACTATTAATAAATGTAGACTTAGTCAAAATAATATATAACCTCAAGAGACAAAAATAATGTAATAAGCAATTTTAACTTTGTTATCTCATTTAAACCTTTTATCAACCCTGGGAGATAGATTGAAATATTTTCACTTTGTAGGAAGGAAAATCAACCCTCAGAAGGCAAGTGTAATCATACTCTCAGCAAGCTAGGCTGGCCTTATTCTGGGCAACCTGGAATACAGGGCTCAGTGCTCACCTGCCCCTTATGGCGAGGAATTTGGGAGAAGACCTGGATCCAGGGTACTAATCTACATTCCACATGAATCATGCGGGGTAAATGGTGGCAACAGTTCCAGTTTCACAATGGTAATTTGAACCTTTGAATGTCATTGATAGGCAAAGTAACAACGCCTCCCCCGAAACCCATGTCCTAATCCCTGAAATCTAAGACTATGTTGTTATCTTCTATGGCAAAGGGGACTTTGCAGGTATGATTAATTTAAGGATCTGTGAATGGGAGAATTATCCTGGATTATCTGGATGAGCCCAACCTAATCTCCAGAGTCCTTATAAAATGGAGGAAAGAGCATCAGAGAGGGAGAGGTTTTAATATGCTATGCTGCTGACTTTAAGGGATCACAAGCCAAGGAGTGCATGTGGCCCCTAAAAACCTGGAAAAGGCAAGGACATGAATTCTTTACACAGGCCTCCAGAAAAGAACAGCCCTACCATACTTGGAGTTTAGCTCAGTGAGAACTCTGACCTACAGAACAATAAATTTATGTTGTTTTAAGCCAGCGAGTTTATGGTGATCTGTCACAGCAGTCATAGGAAACTAATACAGTATGCAAGCGTGGTTCTGGCTTGCTTGGCATGTTCCAAGGCACATGTGAGCAGATAACACACGTCAGCTTGTGTCTTTGGGTTCTGCAGAAGCAGACCCTGAAACTTATGTGAATGCAGGTTGTTTGCTTTGGAGTGTAAAGAAGCAAAGAAGACAGAGGCAAGGAAAGTTACTCTTTCTGAGCAAGTTACCACTGTGGTCAATTGGGGGTGAGGCTGATGGAGGGTCTTTGGGAAATAGTGTGGGATGGGCTACAGAAATGGGCCACCTGAAGTGCAGGAAAGCTGGAGTTTTCATCTGTTATTGGTCGATGGCCGCTCTTGGAGGTCCCTGACACTTCTAACTGGTTCCCACATGGACTGATCACTCTTCAAGCAAAGCGTTGCAGGTGCTCACGGTAAGAAGCCATTGGTGTACAGGGGAATGTTGACTGCTGAGGCAATATGGTGGGCCGATTAGCATCTGCTGAGGCTGATTTCTTGGAGAGTTCGTCAGAAAATGACAGGCTGCTTCTCCCATTCTGCAGCTTCACGTGGATCCTTTTGGAGTTAACTTGGAACGTTGCCTTGGGTCTGAAATCTCAGTTAAAGAACTGAAGGGCTTGAAGACTCAGCACTTTTACCTCTTTCACCTGTCGTTCCTAAGGCATAACTGGATGGCGTGGGCTGTGAACAACCGACTCCAGCCACAGCAAGGAGAAGCCATGTGTTTCCTGGACTGTGACCTTTGACGACATAGCAGGTAGCTCCTGGATGGGAGGGAAAGCATTTCGTGAGGCACAGGAGAAAGGTGTTTTGTAAGGATTGCTTACTTGGTAAACAGGGAGCTAGACTGTGTCTTGACCGAGGGAGGGAGGAATAAAGCTCAGGGAAAATGAAGATGAAGATGACCTAACATTTTAATGTCAAGAGGGAACAAGAGTCTTGTAAAATACACTCAGCTCTGGTAAATAAATCACCTGAAATAGAACCAGACGGACACTGTGTTCAGAAGAAGGGCAAACAGAATCACACTATGGACGTTGACCTAGACCCTCACGGATCCATGTGGAGACACACAGTGGAGACTTGTGGTGAGACTAAAATGTGGGAAAAACAGTTGTTTTGTGGAAGGGGTTTTAGCAGTGGGGCTGGAGCTGGGGTTGGAGTGTCAGCTGAAAGCAGAGCACATTTCAGTGTCTGCTGAAAACAGCACATTACAGTGCCCTGCTGACAGCTTCCACTCCTAGCAAGGCAGGGAAAGCCACAAGGGAAGAAAAATCATTCTGGAATTGATTATTATCAGCAGCAAAAAACTAATAGGTAAAATGGAAGCAATAAAAGCTTTGCATAAAGTGACTGTTTTACCCCAGGATTCATAAAGGAAATATTGAGGATGGTAAGAAAATGGATTCTAGACTTTGGAAGGCAGATTTCCAAAACAGTCACAGAAAATGGGTATAGCTCTGTGGCTAGAACTAACTGGCGATATGACATAAGAAAAAATGGAGACGTTAACGCTAAAATTATTACAATCTACAGTTCTCCAGAAAGAAATGTGCCTGTACATGATGCTTGCAGATAAATTCTACTCTAGAGGATATAAGGAAAAGCTAGAAGAAGGGGTACAGCCAAGGTGCGTGACGAGAGTGAGACGTGGGCCAGGAGGGCTTTAGGAAGGTTAAATTCCAGGAAAATCATTGAGCTCCCCAAATGCTCAAAACGGTAATAACGGCTGAACATTTACTGGTCTCCTGTATCCCAATCACCGTGCAAAGCGTATTATCCTATTTTATCCTCATATCAATCCTATGAGGTAGGAAGAGGAGACTAAGGCCCAGAATGACCAACTGGCTGAGGGAAGTCACACGCTAGTAAGCAGATTAAACAAAAACGTTGACCAGTGAGATGGACCGACGGCTGCTTCAGCCTTGCTCAAAGGGCGCTGCTTCCTGCCTCCACATTCACCTGGAGAAGGGTTTCTAGGACTTGCCACCAGGCTCTTCTTTGGCATAATTGTGGCCAACATGTGAGTGAATGACCCTGATCTAGGTTTCGTAAACCCAGGAGGCACGGAGAAGGAATGCCTATAGATAAAGCTTCGCAATCATCGCAAGCCATCTGAGCCAAAGTGAACTGCTGCTTATGCGCAGGTTGAGGGCCTTCTAAGGAGATTTCTCGGGTGGTTCTAGTGGGGGCCGGATTGTCACAAACTTCACATGAGACACGGAGTTGTGGCCAATCTCATGAAGGCCTGGTGGTTTGACCATCTGCTTGGAGCTCCCGCCCTCACATTTGTGATTGGGTCGCTTAGGCCTGGTGGTGGCGAGGAGTGTCTGGGGTACCCCTGTGGTAGCTCGATGGTGGTGTCCCACCTAAGGGCGCCCCTTCCTGCTCCTGGATTCCACTATGTTGGCCCTCATTCTGCGGTCACACTGTCTCACACACCCAGACACCTCGTGTCTTCCTTTCCAATGTGATCTTCTACTTTCTGTTTGTAAGTTTCTCGTAACTTTTTGTCCGTTGCAAGCCCTTCTTCTTATTTTTTAATGTGTTTATGTAGATATGTCATATGTTATTTTTATGTTTTCCATCTTTTCTAGGATTTGGCCTAGGGGGACAGAATGTGGTGGTTGCCCAGTCATTGAAAACAGAAGTTGTTGTCTAAAGCATACTGTTGAAAAGCATCTCTGAAGTCTCTGTTTCAGAGCCATGGAAAATGGGGAAATTAAGTTACTTCATTCCAAATCCAACTCAGAAGGCACAGAGAGCTGTTTATGGTCACTGCTCAAGTGACAGCCTATTTCACAGACGCACATAGATGTCTCCCTAGTCAAAGACTGAAAAGGCAGTCACCATAATACTTCACCACTTTCTAGACTTGGGGCAATTTTTTTCTTCATGAAATCTCAGAGGAGACCTTGGAATATCTCCCAGAACAGCTTTTCCCCCTCCCCCTCCTCCTCCTCCTCCCTCTCCCTTACTTCTTCTTTCTTCTCTTTTTCAGATGGAGTCTCGCTCTTGTTGTCCAGGCTGGAGTACAATGACACACGATCTTGGCTCACTGCAACCTACACCTCCTGGGTCCAAACTATTCTCCTGCCTCAGCCTCCCAAGTAGCTGGGACTACAGGCATGTGCCACCATGCCCAGCTAATTTTATATATTTTTAGAGAAAGGGTTTCTCCATGTTGGTCAAGCTGGTCTCAAACTCCCAGCCTCAGGTGATCCGCCTGCCTTGGCCTCCCAAAGTGCTGGGATTACAGATGTGAGCCACTGTGCCTGGCTGTCAACTTCTTATAAAATATCCAGTGAAATTATAATAACTGTAGGCTGCAAAAAAATAATAACTTATTTCGATGATTACATAACGTTTTTATTTTTAAACTAGATTACAAGAGCCAAAACTTTTTAGTTTTTTCTGCACACTTGAGTATTAAAACTCTTTAAAAATGCTTTCTTTTCCTTTCTTCATTCCTCCTTTTCTCTTTTTCTTTCTTATATTTGCAAGAAAAAAAATAAGAAAAAGGGAATTAAATCGAGTCTTTTTAAATCTCATTTTATTATCAAGAATATGTTCTGCAGATATAATGTGGCACAGTATCCCAATGTGGTTGTACAGTTATTAGAACAAGCAGGATTCCCAGAGTCCAATTTCATCCTTTGATATAAATTTCAGGAGATTGTTTAAAAAAGACAACACCACCTTGGAGAGCTAAATTCATCAGAATCAACCACGAAAGGCAAGGAAATGAGGGTAATGCAGTGAGGGCTGGAGCTCGTAAGCCCGCAAGAGTTTGAGAACCTCTTATGGCGCGGAGAGGCCCCTTGCCGCCCACTCGGGATTTAAGGTTCTCGATGAGCCGGCGTCAGTCTTCCCTTTCAGGCGTATCTCTCATTATTTTCTCTTGCTCTCACTTTTTCTAACACACTTCCTTTTTCTCTCTGCTTACACACACACACACACGCACAGAGTAAGGGGAAGTTAAACAATTCAGAGAACAGTCCTGCAAAGTAGGACCGTATCTGCATCATGAGTGTTAATATTCTGTGACTCATTAACTTTATTTATTTCAGGAATAAGCTGAAGTTTACCAAAATTCCTAAAATATTTTCATAGTTGATGGCGAAGCTAAGGTTGCCAGATAAAAATACAGGATGCCCAGTTAAATCTGAGTTTCAGATAAACAATAAATACTGGGAACTGTTTATACTAAAAAAAGTTGTGTTTTTTCTGAAATTCAGTTATGACTGGGCATCCTGTCTTTGGATTTTGCTAAATCTGACAGTCCTAGTAGGGGGATGTGTCATTCAGGGTTTTGACAGAAAAGAGATCAAACACTTGAAGGAAATTATTTACAAAAGTGTAATGAGCCGCAGGAAAATGAGGGTTGATGCAGAACCTGGAGTTAGAAACAGCAGGTATTGTTTCTGCCCCACAGGAGTGAGGAGAGGGTGAGGCTTTCAGAACCAGAAAACGGGGAGGCCCCATGAGGATGGCTGCCTGAAGAGCAGTGGCCTCTGCATGAGAGGCTGGACCCAACTGGCAAGAGACTGACCCAAAACTCTGTGACGTCGCTCATAGAGATCAGTGTCTTGGCCAGAGAGCTGGTGTAGACAGGTGGAGATTGGATTTAAAGAGGCAAATAAAACACTTCCAGCATGAGACATCTTGGGAGCTCTGGACATCCCAATGACATGGATCTAGCATGTGATTAGGCCACAACACTGAGGGCAGAACCCACATGACTGTGAAATGCCTGCTTGGGAAGGGTCCCTCTTCTCTGGGACAGCCTCAGGGTCCCGCTCCATGGGTCTGTGTTTCTTGGGCTGGCTGGCGCTCTCTCTCTCTCTCTCTCTCTCTGTGTGTGTGTGTGTGTGTGTGTGTGTGTGTGTCTGTCTGTCTGTCTGTCTGTCTGTCTGTCTGTCAGTCTGTCTATCTGGAGTCTGGCAAGGCCAAAATCTGCAGGGTGGGCTGGAAGGCTGTAGATCCAGGAGGAGCCGATTTTCATTTCAAGTCTGAAGCCTGTCTGCTGACAGACTTTGACAGACTTTCTTCTTGCTGAGAGGAGGTTAGTCTTTTGTTTTATTCAGCCATGAACTCTTTGGAGTTTCAACCACATTTGGAGGGCAATCCATCTTACTCAAAGTCCACCAATTTAAACGTTAATCTCATCCAAAAACACCTTCACAGAAACATAAAAAGTAATGCTTTAACAAATACTCGGGCATTGTGGCCCAGCCAGGTTGACACCTTGTGTTAGCCTGTTCTCACACTGCTATAAGGAACTGCTTGATACTGGGTAATTTATAAAGAAAAGAGGCTTCATTTACTCACAGTTCCATATGGCTGGGGAGGCCTTGGGAAACTTATAATAATGGAGGATGGAGAAGCGGGCACATCTTACATGGCAGCAGGTGAGAGAGAGCAAGCAAGAGCAGGGAAAACGCCTTATAAAACCATCAGACCTCATGAGAACTCACTCACTATCATGAGAACATCATTGGGGAAACTGCCCCCATGACCCAGTCACCTCCCACCAGGTATCTCCCTCCATACCTGGGATCGCAATTCAAGGTGAGATTTGGGTGGGGACGCAAAGCCTAACTATATCCCACGTCAAACCGTCACAGCTGACTTTGAGTGTAGCCTTGGCAGATGCTCAAAGGTTGTCCTTCTCACCGTCTTGTGGTCCAGCTCAGCCACCAAGGTTGGACTCTTCCTATATGGGCGTGGGGAAAAGCAAAAGAAAGCTTGCCTTTTTCTCACCCTGAAAAATGGCTGGGAGGCCTCTCTCTTATCTCTCCCCTGGGAACCTGAAGTGGGTGAAAGCAAGTGGCCAAGGGGTGGGGGATGATAAGGAGTCTTGGTCCTCTCTTCCTCAGTTTTAAAAAAATTAGAGGAATTTTGAATAAGAATCTGCCAGTGTCAAAAAGCTCTTTATCTGAAATGGTTGGTATGAGTTTTGATCAGGGAAAATATTGGATATCAGTGTCATAAGCCCACTGGCATAAGATAAATCCCCTGTAAGTGTCTGCAGTATTGGGATTAATAATGGTACAGCAAGCCTAGGGTTTCTCCAAGCTTTCATGTGGGCACATCCTCAAAGGACCGCTTGTGCGATGCCTAGACTAACATGGAGAGTGCCTTTTGGAGAAAATGTGATGCTTTGGGGGCAGATATAAACTGGTCCTGATGTTTAAGAATAGCTTGAATCCTTTGTATTAGAGATAATCTTCAAGTGACATTATGAACCAGTTTTGGGTTTCATAGGATTAACTGTGCAAAATGATCGCCCTGAAAATATCTAAATCTGGGACCTGCTGTGACCTTCGAAGTTTGATATTGGGAATTCCTCCTCTAGGTATGTCACTGAGTCAAAGGATTTCAGCATTGCATAGATCAGAGCAAAAATTAAACTATGGCATTTTCTTTAGATAAAAGCCTGTGATAGTGCTACCCTTAGTGGTCCAGTTGTCCCAGGAGCTACAGACATTTTTAACTACTCAGATGAGAACGAAGATTAACACTATGTTCCTAAGGAATGTATAATAGGAGCGACATTGTTATTCTTACATTTTGTGGCAGGAACTTCCTGCCATCTTGCCACGAGCTAATTACTGGTTTAACCTCATGAATGGGTAGTCAGTTAATACATTTCCAAAAGATGGTACCCTCCACCCCCCTCCAAAATTCTAGATGGCTGGATGTTCAAAAAGTATGAGAAAATCCCAAGGTCAATAAAATTCCAAATTAAGAACTCAGAATGTAGTATTTTGAGTTTGATTATGTTTTTGCTATAATATCATTAATAATCAGCTGTTGATAAGCTTAGCTAAGTCACATTTTACAAAGATGTTAATTCCCCAACAAGATTAACAAGAAGTTCAATGACTCTCAGTAAAGATAATGTGTAAGTGTCTCAGTTAAATGTGTTTTCAGTCTCTATAGAGTCTTACCTCACTCAGACTAGAGTGCTGGAATAAAGTAGGTGTTACCAGTTCAAGGGCATCTTGTTTGATTAAATGTTCAATCAATCTCTTATACAAAGCAAGAGCTCCATTTATAGATTTCAAGGGAATTGGCAAAATCATTATTGAAGGCTTTAAGCAGAGGATTGACATGTTAGATTTGTATTTTAGAAAGTCTTTCTGACTGTGGTGTGGAAAAAGGCTTGGAGGGATAAAGATGAGCAGCAGGGAGACCATTCCGGGGTCTCCAGAGAATGGAAGGGTCTGAACTGGGCCAGGAGTTGTAGAGTTGGTGAGGAGCAGTGTGCCTGAGCATCAGTCTAGACTCAAAGCTCTCCAATTACAGGGCACATAACGGACCACGGGCACTGTTGCTGTGATCTAAATCCAATTTCAGATTTGTGTTGAAGCCATGTTTCCCGTGAACTAACTTCAGCCAGTTACCAAGGGTGGCAGTAAAACAAGTGCAGGGATGTTTCTGGGGGACCCTGAGCTCCCCTAATGGTGTTTCTGGCTCGAAACTCCCCAATGGCTTTGTGGAAATTTCCTTGCACTGCACAACAGTGAGACACTTCCACCCAACCTTCCTTCCCTCTTCCCTTCGTTTGGGGTTTTAATGCATCGTGAGCTTCCTCCATGTTTTCTCTCATAGATATTTTCCTAACAAACATCCTTGCATGTTTAACCTCGCCTTGGTGTCTGCTTCTTAACAAACCTGGAGCAACACAGGGGAAAAATGTCAAAAACATTTGTGTGTGACGGAGTCTTGCAATACTGGCCAGGCCTCAAGTGATCCTCTTGCCTCGGCCTTCCAAAGTGTTGGGATTGCAGGCATGAGCCATTGTACTCAGCCAAAAATATTTTAAAAGTAGAATTGGCAAAGGAAGGAGGGAGAAATGATTCTGCTACCATTCCCATGTTTCTGAGTGGCAGGAGGGTGGTCGTTAGAACCCAAGGGAGGAGCAGGTGTAGAGCTGAGGGTTTCTTTATATCTCTGTGATTTCTGCCGTGACGGGGGAGATTCTAATGCCCGAGAGAGCACTCTGCCTTCTCTCTAACGTGTGAAAACGTGGCTTTTGCTGCTTCATCTGAGGTTTGACTGTAATGGTGCAAGCACTGTGCTGATCGTGACTCATTAACTTCATTCCACCCTTTAGTTGTGGTAATCCCGGCACTCTTGCAAGAGCCCGACCCTTCAGGTCTCCGTGCTTTTTCTCCTGCTGTCTTCAGCCTGGAAAGACCCCCAGAATTGCCTTCTGAAGTCTGTCTTGCTGGAAGCGGCTGTGTAGGAGAATGGGAAAGCTTAGGCTTTCAGTCGGGAGCCGAGCTCTTCAGCTCCAGCTCTGCCGCTAAGAGGCAGCCGTGTTGGTCCCAGAGAGGACCACAGGGATTGAACTCTTGTTCTGTCACCCATGAGCTATCTTACCTTGGACAAGTTATGTCACCTCTCTGTACCTCAGTTTCTTCGTCCATAAAATGGGGATGGCAAGAATCTCCACCTTTTCGGGTTCCTGTGAGGTTTAAGAAGTCAAGCTTAACAGGGATGGCACATGGTCTGTGCTCGGTGTGTGAGTGGAGAATTTTTAACCTGTCTGGGTGCTTAGTTGTGAAACAGGTGATAAGACTAGACCTTATCAGATCACGGAATCAAATTCACTCGCTGCCTGACCCACTCCCGTTCCCACCCCGAGAGCCTGTCACTTCTTCCTGGGCCTGCCCACAGGGTGCTGCGACACCTCCAATTGGTTCTCACGCTAGTTTTGCTTTATGTTTTCCTTGGATGTGTGCACATCTGTCTACTCCAGTGGATGGGAAGCTGTTTGAGGGCAGGGAATATTTTTCACTGTATCTAGAATGACCAGCACAGCAGAAGCACAAAAAATTCTTGTGAATAATTAAGTGATTAAGATGGCTTCCAGAGAGAGATGGTTGCGAAACTAGGATTCATTTTAACAACAGGTAAATTGATTAAACTCTCACTTGGACCCGTGGCTGTGCTTAAGTCCTTTATAAACATTATCTCACTTAACTCTCTTATCAGCCCTTAGACTCAAAGGGCTCCTGTGTGGGGTTGGAGGTATCAACAGCCCGATCAATAAAGAGAGCATTATTGTTCCCAGTTGCAGGTGAGGAAAGAGGCTCACGGAGATTTAGGAACGTGCTAAGTGAGTGGCAAAACTGGGATGGAAACCCAGCTCTGCTGACCTCTAAAGACCATGTTATTCACTCTGCATCACCAGCGTCTTTGATGCTAAACATTCCTCAAACTTTTGCAGACTAATTTGTGTTTGTTACTTTGTGTCCTCCCAAAATTCATGTGGTAAAGTCCTAATCCCCTGTGTGTTGGTGTTTGGGAGTAAGGCCTTTGGGAAGCAGTTAGGGTTGGAATAGGTCATGAGGCTGGGAGTCTTATGATGCAATTAGTGCCCTTGTAAGAAGAGAAAGAGGCCGGGTGCGGTGGATCCCAGCACTTTGGGAGGCCGAGGCGGGTGGATCACGAGGTCAGTAGATCGGGACCATGCTGGTCAACATGGTGAAACCCCATCTCTACTAAAAATACAAAAAATTAATTTACACTCCCACCAACAGTGTAAGAGTGTTCCTATTTCTCCGCATCCTCTCCAGCATCTGTTGTCTCCAGATTTTTTAATGATCGCCATTCTAACTGGTGTGAGATGGTATCTCAATCTGGTTTTGATTTGCATCTCTCTAATGACCAGTGATGATGAGCATTTTTTCATGTGTTTGTTGGCCTCATGTATGTCTTCTTTTGTAAAGTGTCTGTTCATATCCTTTGCCCATTTTTGAATGGGCTTGTTTGTTTTTTTCCTGTAAATCTGTTTGAGTTCTTTGTAAATTCTGGGTATCAGCCCTTTGTCCGATGGATAAACTGCAAAGATTTTTGCCCATTCTGATGGTTGCTGATTCACTCTAGTGACTGTTTCTTTTGCTGTGCAAAAGCTGTGGAGTTTGATTAGGTCCCATTTGTCTATTTTGGTTTTTGTTGCCAATGCTTTTGGTGTTTTGGTCATGAAGTCCTTGCCTACTCCTATGTCCTGAATGGTTTTGCCTAGATTTTCTTCTAGGGTTTTTATGGTGCCAGGTCTTATGTTTAAGTCTTTAATCCATTAGTTCAACCATTGTGGAAGACAGTGTGGCGATTCCTTAAGGATCTAGAAATAGAAATTCCATTTGACCCAGCAATCCCTTTACTGGGTATATATCCAAAGGACTATAAATCGTTCTACTGTAAGGACACATGCACATGAATGTTCATTGCAGCACTGTTTACAATAGCAAAGACCTGGAACCAACCCAAATGCCCATCGATGATAGACTGGACTGGGAAAATGTGGCACATATACACCATGGAATATTATGCAGCAGTCAAAAATGATGAGTTTGTGTCCTTTGTAAGGACATGGATGAATCTGGAGAACATCATTCTCAGCAAACTGACACAAGAACAGAAAAGAAAATACTGCATATTCTCACTCATAGGCGGGTGAGAAAAATGAGAACACATGGACACAGGGAGGGGGTCTACTACACACTGGGGTCTATTGGGGGGAATGGGGGAGGGACGGGGGGGAGCTGGGGAGGGATAGCCTGGGGATAAATGCCAAGTATGGGTGAAGGGGAGGAAGGCAGCAAAACACACTGCCATGTGTGTACCTATGCAACTATCTTGCATGTTCTGCACATGTACCCCAAAACCTAAAATGCAATAAATTTAAAATTAAAAATAATAATAATAAAAAAAATACAAAAAATTAGCTGGGCGTGGTGGTGCATGCCTGTAATCCCAGCTATTCGGGAGGCTGAGGCAGAATTGCCTGAACCCAGGAGGCGGAGGTTGTGGTGAGTCGAGATCACGCCATTGCACTCCAGCCTGGGTAACAAGAGCGAAACTCCGTCTCAAAAAAAAAGAGAAAGAACCTTTCTCTCTTTCCATGCTCGTACATGGAGGAAAGAACGTGTGATGACACAGTGAGAAGGTGACTGTCTGTAAGCCAAGAAGAAAGTCTCACTAGGAACAGCATCTGACAGCACCTTCTTAGACTTCCCAGCCTCCGGAAGTGTCAACAGTGTCTATCGCTTAAGCCGCCCCATCTGTGATAATTTGTCATAGTAGCCCAAGCTGAGACAGTGTTGTATTTCACTTCCACCCTGGCCACAGGCCAGACAAATACTGTGTTGTCACCTGCCTGCCCGTTGCACAGCTCCCCATCCATCTCTGGAGACCTTGGCTGTCATTGCAGGCTGGCTCTCTCCAGTGGTCCCTGCACTAGACCTCTCCCCCACTCAGAAACATCCTGCCTGCTCAGAACCTTGCCAGTTGGATTCGTTAGTGCACCTGAAGGTATTAAACTCTTCAAGGGGTTGTTTCTTGTGCTCAGGCTGTTGATACCTCCAACCCCACATAGGAGCCCTTTGAGTCTAAGGCAGGCTGCTGGGGAGATACAGGGGGAACAGAAGGGCCTGTATCTCCCCATCTGTGATAATTTGTCAGATTTTATTCAGGGTCCCTCCTGAATAAAAGAGAGAGCTATGACCCTTGTGATATCTGTTAATAGAAACATAAATCTAGGAAGGCCTCAGAGCCTCTCATTTCCCAGGCAACTGAAGTCCATCAAGGTTACTCACAATGACGCATCCAAAGCGGCAGGGCCAAGGCCAGAAAGAAAGGACCATCAGGGAAGGCACATCCTTCCAGGGGCAGGGCGCACTCGCGCATGCGTCCTCTGCTCCCTTGCTTTCTCCTCTCACACACTTCCTTGTTGCTCCTGCTCAGCAGGAGGGCTAAATCACAGCCACAGTTTCCAGGGTAGGCAGGTGCTGAGGTTATACAACCACATGGTGAATCACTCTGGAAGAACAGAGCAAGCACATTCTCCTGTGGTCAGCTCCACGGGATGCAGCATTTGTCTACAGCTGCAGAGAAGCGGGAACAATCCTAGCTGTAGGATAAAAACCCCTCTTAAGAGTTTTCACTGTTTTAACTAAGCCCTTGAGTAATCCATGCTGTAATCACAGCAACCCTATGGACAGCTGTGGGGGACGCAAAAACCCTTTACCAAGATCATTGAACCCTCAAGTTTGGGGAAATAAAATGTGGATCTACCAGGAGAAAATAAATATCCAGAAAAGGAGCCATTCCTTAGAAGATTATAAGTGACCAAAATTGGCTCAAAAGTAGAAAACCTGTTCAGGCCAATAATTATTGAAGACGCAGAAATGTTGTCAGAGAATTAACTGAAAGAAAAGTCACCAGTTCCCTGCAGGAATATGATTGACTAATCAAAAAACACCTTTTAGGGAATCATTTTTTTGTTGTTGTATAAATTATTTTAGACCATAAAAATGTGAAATGCTCCTCTGATTCATTTCACAAAGCAAATTTAACCCTGTTACTAAACTGTGACAACTGGCATTCCCAAAAGAAAATCGTGGACTGATCATCTCATTTATACGAATAGATGTAAAAATTCTGAATAAATAGATTACCACTGAAAAGTGTAGTTAAAAGAATACGTGTTACAACACATAGAGTTCACCATACTGGGAATGCCACAAATCAGGAAAGCTGTGAATAGAATTAACTGCGTAAGTAGATTGCATTAACACAGTTTACATGTATTCCTGATGTTTAAATACAAGTAGAATGATATTTACTTAAAGTGCTGGTTATTCCCAGTTGTTGCTCCCTGACTTGGTTTTCTCCTCCCTTTTCAGTCCTGTTCTGTGTCCTTCTGTGGCTGACCTCCACAGACTGCATCCTTGAGGCTCTCAGATTCTCTGTCTTCAGACTGCTCAGCCATTGGATAATGGCAGAGGAAGGAAGGTGAAGGGAAGGATGCTTGGAGTGCTTGTCCCCTCCATCGCTTTCATCCCTTGCGGTTTCAGCAGTGGCAGTGATCAGTAGTGGATGTGTTCCTCCTCGACCACAGCTCCTCTAGGCAGGCCTTCTGGCATGGCTCTGACTCTCACAGGTCCCAGTGATATTTTTCCCTCCCTTTGTCCCTTCAGGTCTAGGGGTAGTAACAGATTCCCTGGACACCTCACCATCTTTTTCTGGTTCCTGGAACCCCACCCACATCTCTGTGCTTGGTTTCCTTGTTCAGTTCTGTTTAGTTAAATAATTTTCAGCATACGATCTTATTGCCAGGATCTTGACTAATACATCCAGCATGATGAATACTATTTATTATAGATCGATAAGCAATATTATATTTAAATTATATCAATATAGTAATAGAAAACCTTGAAGTTTTTTCTTTGACAATTTTTGGGTCAATGAGAAAATTGAAGCTGAAATTTCAAACTCCAAGACTTAGAAATAATAAAATACTGCATGTCAAAATTAATGGAAGATGGCCAAAGCTGATTTCACAGGAAAATAAAGCCGAAAGCACATACATTAGCACAAATGAAAATTTTAAAAAATGTTCTCCAGAAGTTAAGAAAGAATATCAAGGATAACATATGAAAAGCAAAAATAATAAATATAAAAGCAGAAGTGAATGAATTACAACACTGAAAAAGAAGAAACAAAATTTAAAAATTTGACAAAAATCATGTTAGAAGTAAAAAATTAAAAATTAGAAGAAGTCATGAAAGACACAGAGTACATTCAAAAAAGTTTCTGGAAATGTTTGGCAAACCTAAGTACAAATTAAATGGAAACTTCGATGAAATAATTAAGCATCTTAGAAAACACAGAAATTACCAAAATTCACCCTAGAAGAGATAAGAATTCTAACTAGACCAGTAATCAAAAATTGAGACTAAAACATTCCCTAATCACCAGGTCCAGTTGGTTTCTCAGGTAAATAATTTCGAATGTTCAAGGAACAAAGAATTCCAACACTTGAGCTATCTCCAAGCACAGCAAGGTAAGAAGAGCTTCCATGGGAAGCCAAAATAACACCACCACTCAAATCAGAGTACACGGGAGGTAACCAAACTCGTCTATAAATATTGCTGTTAAAAATGTTTTAATAATGAAAATTAGCAACTAGAATGAACAGATTAAAAAAAAGGTCTCTGTCATAAAAGCAAAAAAGACAGGAAATCTCAGGAATAAAAATTCTGCAAGTTACTAGGTTCCAAGCAGTCCATTTTGATGCTCAGAGATTTGCAACAGCTTAAGAAAACTTGCAGATAAACCATATAGCCTAAAAAATATGGAAAAAACAATTTAAGGAAAAGGTATGTCGTGAATGCATTAAAAATATATAGATACTAGTACTATTTTTTTAAATTGTACTTTAGTTTCTGGGGTACATGTGCAGATCATGCAGGACTGATGCATAGGTACACAAATGGCAATGTGGTTTACTGCCTCCATCCTCTCATCACCTACATCTGGCATTTCTTCCCATATTATCCCTCCCTGACCTCCCCACCCCCTCTACTGTCCCTCCATTGCCCCCCGCAACAGACCCCAGTGTGTGATGCTCCCCTCCCTGTGTCCATGTGTTCTCATTGTTCAACACCGGCCTATGAGTGAGAACATGTAGTGTTTGATTTTCTGTTCTTGTGTCAGTTTGCTTAGAACGATGGTTTCTAGAGTCATCCATGTTTCTACAAAGGACACAAACTCGTTTTTTATGGCTGCATAGTATTCCATGGTGTATATATGCCACATTTTCCCTGTCCAGTCTATCATTGATGGGCATTTGGGTTGGTTCCAGGTCTTTGCTATTGTAAACAGTGCTGCAATGAACATTCGTGTGCATGTGTCCTTATAGTAGAATGATTTATAATCCTTTGGATATATACCCAGTAATGAGATTGCTGGGTCAAATGGAATTTCTATTTCTAGGTCCTTGAGGAATCACCACACTGTCTTCCATGATGGTTGAACTAATTTACACTCCCACCAACAGTGTAAAAGCATTCCTATTTCTCCACATCCTCTCCAGCATCTGTTGTCTCCAGATTTTTTTTAAATTTTTTAGTTTAAAAAAAATATGTATATATATATATTTTATTGCATTTTAGGTTTTGGGGTACATGTGAAGAACATGCAAGATTGTTGCATAGGTACACACATGGCAGTGTGATTTGCTGCCTTCCTCCCCTTCACCTATATCTGGCATTTCTTCCCATGCTGTTTCTCCCCAACTCCCCACCCACTGCTGTCCCTCCCCTGTTTGCCCCCAACGGAGCCCAGTGTATGATGCTCCCCTCCCTGTGTCCATGTGTTCTCATTGTTGAACACCTGCCTATGAGTGAGAACATGTGGTGTTTGATTTTCTGTTCTTGTGTCAGTTTGCTGAGAATGATGGTTTCCAGGTTCATCCATGTTCCTACAAAGGTCATGAACTCATCGTTTTTGATGGCTGCATAATATTCCATGGTGTATATGTGCCACATTTTCCCTTTCCAGTCTATCATTGATGGGCATTTGGGTTGGTTCCAGGTCTTTGCTATTGTAAACAGTGCTGCAATGAACATTCATGTGCATGTGTCCTTATAGTAGCATAATTTATAATCCTTTGGATATATATCCAATAATGGGATTGCTGGGTCAAATGGAATTTCTATTTCTAGGTCCTTGAGGAATCGCCACACTGTCTTCCACAATGGTTGAACTAATTTACACTCCCACCAACCGTGTAAAAGTATTCCTATTTCTCCACATCCTCTCCAGTATCTGCTGTCTCCAGATTTTTTAGTGATCGCCATTCTAACTGATGTGAGATGGTATCTCAATGTAGTTTTGATTTGCATTTCTCTAATAATCAGTGATGATGAGCATGTTTTCATATGTTTCTTGGCCTCATATATGTCTTCTTTAGAAAAGTGCCTGTTCATATCCTTCTCCCACTTTTGGATGGGTTTGTTTTTTTCTTGTAAATCTGTTTTAGTTCTTTGTAGATTCTGGATATTAGCTCTTTGTCAGATGGGTAGATTGCAAAATTTTTTTCCCATTCTATTGGTTGCCAATTCACTCTAATGATTGTTTCTTTCACTGTGAAGAAGCTGTGGAGTTTGATTAGGTCCCATTTGTCTATTTTTGTTTTTGTTGCCAACGCTTTTGGTGTTTTAGTCACGAAGTCCTTGCCTATGCCTATGTCCTGAATGGTTTTGCCTAGGTTTTCTTCTAGGGTTTTTATTAGGTATTAGGTCTTATGTTTAAGTCTTTAATCCATCTCGAGTTAATTTTATGTAAGGTGTCAGTAAGGGGTCCAGTTTCTGCTTTCTGCACATGGCTAGCCAGTTTTCCCAACACCATTTATTAAACATGGAATCCTTTCCCCATTGCTTGTTTTTGTGAGGTTTGTCAAAGATCAGATGGTTGTACACGTAGCATTGTCTCCAGTGCCTCTGTTCTGTTCCATTTTTCTGTATCTCTGTTTTGGTACCAGCACCATGCTGTTTTGATTACTGTGGCTTTGTAGTGTAGTTTGAAATCAGGTAGTTTGATGCCTCTGGCTTTGTTCTTTTTGCTTAGGATTTTCTTGGCTATGTGGGCTCTCTTTTGTTTCCATATGAAGTTTAAGGTGTTTTTTTTCCAGTTCTGTGAAGAAGGTCATTGGTAGCTTGATGGGGATAGCCTTGAATCTATAAATCACTTTGGGCAGTATGGCCATTTTCATGATATTGTTTCTTCCTAACCATGAGCATGGAGTGTTTTTCCATTTATTTGTGTCCTCTCTTATTTCCTTGAGCAGTGGTTTGTCCTTTCCTTGAAGAGGTCGTTTACCTTCTTTGTTAGTTGTATTCCTAGGTATTTTATTCTCTTTGTAACAATGGTGAATGGGAGTTCCCTCATGATTTGGCTCTCTGTTAGTCTGTTATTGGTGTATAGTAATGTTTGTGGTTTCTGCACATCAATTTTGTATTCTGAGACTTTTCTGAAGTTGCTTATCAGTTTAAGGAGATTTTGGGCTGAGATGATGGGTTTTCTAAATACACAATTATGTCATCTGCAAATAGAGACAATTTGACTTTCTCTTTTCCTAATTGAATACACTTTATTTTTTATTTACTATCATAAATTATGCTCATCTATTATTAAAAGTTTAAACTTATCAGAACTTATACACATACAGACCACACATGGTAGCTTTTGCAGCTGAGAGAAATGTAAAGAAATGTAAAATACAATATTAAGTTATAACTGCATAAAATTATGTACGTACTGTACTACTGTAATAATTTTGTATCCACCTCTTGTTACTGTTGGGTCCACTCCAGTGTTGGGAGTATGTGCTTAAAACACCCTGTGCTGCTAATCCTCTCCTTGCGAACAGTTTGTCTCTCCAGTAAATTATCACATTAAAAAATGATTTCTTGTGGTTTCCATGTATTTTTCATTGTACAATGTCATAAAACTTGAATAATATCACGGGACCCATACAAAGTGCCAGTACTCGAAGTGCTCCCAAGTAGAAGAGAAAAGTCATGACATTACAAGAAAAGACCGAGTTGCTTGATATGCACCATCACTTGAGGTCAGCAGCTGCAGTTGTCTACCATTTCACGATTAATGAAACCAGTGTAAGGATTATTATTTTAAAAAAAAAGAAAAGAAAAGAAAAAAGAAAAAGAAAACTATTTTGTGAAGCCATCACTGCATTAAAAAAAAAAAAAGGTACATGAAACCTTGCACTTTTGTGAAATACTTTTTATCTTATACTGAAAATGCAGTTTTTCTGTGAGTGTAGGATTGGTATAAGAAAGGCATAACTTTGGCCGGGTACGGTGGCTCACACCTGTAATCCCAGCACTTTGGGAGGCCGAGGCAGGCGGATCGCGAGGTCAAAAGATCAAGACCATCCTGGCCAACATGGTGAAACCCCATCTCTACTAAAAATACAAAAAATTAGTTGGGTGTGGTGGCGCGTGCCTGTAGTCCTAGCTACCCGGGAGGCTGAGGCAGGAGAATTGCTTGAACCTGGGAGGTGGAGTTTGCGGTAAGCCGAGATCATACCACTGCACTCCAGCCTGGCGCCTGGCAACAGAGCAAGACTCTGCCTCAAAAAAAAAAGGTGTAACTTTATACTCAAATATGATTTTTAAAAAGTGAAGTAATTATATGAAAACTTAAAGCAAACGAATGGCAAAGGATCTAAAGCCTGATAATTTAATGCCAGCAAAGGATGGTTTGATAATTTTAGAAAAAGGCCTGACTTTAAAAATGTCAAGGAATCAAGAGAAACAGCTTCTGTCAACCAAGAGGCAGCAAAGTTCCCAAACACAATCAAGAAAATCACCAAGGAGAAAGGACATTTGCCTGAACAGATTTTTCATGCAGATGAAAGTGCCCTATTCTGGAGGAAAATACCACAAAAGAGATCTATGAGTTAAAAAGAGAAGTAAGCACCAGGATTTAAGGCAGAAAGAGATAAGGTAACTCTATGTTGTTGACTGCCTTTATCCACAAAGCTGCTAACCCCTGGGCCTTGAGTTGAAAAGACAAAATTGAGCTACGTGCGTTTTGGTTATACAACAAAAATGCATGAGCAATAAGAATGCTTTTTCTTGGTTACTTCCATTGTTTTGTCCCTGAAGCAGGGAAATGCCTTGCCAGTAAGAGACTGCCTTTTAAAATTCTTTTGATATTGGACAGTGTCTTTGGCCACCCAGAACTCCACAAGGTCAATACCAAGGACATTAAAGTGGACTATTTGCCCCCAGACACAATGTCTCTAACTCAGTCTCCAGATCAGGGGGTAATAAGCACCTTTAAAAAGTTATTGTATATGATACCTTATGAAAAGTATTGTCAACGGTAAAGAGAACCTCATTAGAGAGAGCAACATAAAAGTGTGGGAGGATTACACCACTGAAAATGCCATCATTGTCATAGAAAAAAATCCATGAAAGCCATCAAGTGTAAAATAATAAATTTCTGCTGGAGAAAACTGTGTTCAGATGTTGTACATGGCTTCACAGGGTTTACAAGAGTCAATTAAGGAATTCATGAAAGAGATTGTTGATATGGCAAAAAAAAGTGGTGGGTAACGAGTCTCAAGATATGGATTTTGGAGAAATTCTACAGCTAGTAGACACCACACTATATCATCAAAAAAGTGAAAAACGCAATCTACAAATTAAGACAAAATATTTGCAACTCACACATATAAGTTACTTGATTCCAAAACATATAAAGAACCTTCATAATTCAATAATAACAGGATAATTTAATCTACTTTCTACGTCTGTAGATTTGCCAATTCTGGACATTTCACATAAACAGAATAATACAATATATAACTTTTTGTGACTCACTTCTTTCATTTAGCATCATGAAGACATGATATTCTTGTAAAAAGTATTTAATTTTGATAAAGTTGAATATATCTTTTTTTTTGTTGCTTATGCTTTGGTGTCTGTAGATCAATTTGGCAAGTATAGCCTTACTAGCAATGTTAATTCTTCTGCCACATAACATGAATACATTTCCATTCATTTAGTCCTTTGTAAATTTATCTCCACAGTATTTTACAGTTTTCACTGGACAGGTTTTGCACTTTTTAGATTTAATTCTGAGGGTTTAAAAACTCTTTTTAATGCAATTGCAAATAGAATTGTTTTCTTAATTTCATTTTCAGATTGTTTATAGAACTAACTTCTGCATATTGTTCTTCTATCCTCCAGTCTTAGTGAAGTTATTTATTAGTTCTAGCAGTATTTTGTGGATTCCTTGGGATTTTCTGTATACAAGATAATGTCATCTACAGATAGAAATACTTTAGGTTCTTCCTTTCCAGTCTGGATATTTTTCATTTCACTTTTGCCTAATTGCCCCGGCTGGACCTTTCGGAGCAATGTTGATTGAAAAGTGGTGACAGTGGATATTATTGTCTTCTTCCTGATCTTAGGTGGAAATAATTTAGTCTTTTACCATTAAGTATGATGTTAACTGTGGGTTTTTCATAGGTGATCTTTATTAGGTTGAGGAAGTTCCCTTTTATTCATAAATGTTGTTGTTATCTACTTAATCATCAAATGGGATTGGATTTTCTCAGATACTTTCTCTGCGTTTATTAAGAATATCATGGTGGGGGGGGTTGGTCCTTCATTTTATAATGTACACATTAATTGATTACACTGATAGAGTTTTGGATGTTAAAACAACTTTATATTTCTGAGATAAATTCCACTTGGGCACTTTTACATGTTGCAGGATTCTGCCTGGTAATATTTTGTAAGAAATGTTGCATCTATATTTATGAAGAATATTGGTCAGTAGTAGTATTTTCTTGTGATACCTATTTTGTTTTTGTATCACTGAAATACTTCCCCATAGAATGATTTGGTGTATAGAATGTTCCCTTCTCTTTTTGGTAGAGTTTGTGAAAAATTAGCATTATTTTTTCTTCAAATGTGTGTTAGAATCACTAATGAAGCCATTTGGGGCTGGGCTTCCCTTTGGGGGATAATTTTTAAACTAGTAAGTCAATCCTGTTATTTGTTATAGGGCCATTCAGATTTTCTATTTCTTCTTGAGTCAGTTTTGGTGTTTTGTATCTTTCTAGAAATTTGTTCATTTTATTTGGTTATCTAATTTGTTGGGGACAATTGTACATAATATCCTTTACACTGTACGTAATAATTGTACATATAATTCTTTACATTACTCTAAGGACACTAGTAATATCCCCTCTTTTATTATTTTAGAGACAGAGCTTCACTCTGTTGTCCAGGCTGGAGTGCAGTGGCACAATTATACCTTACTGCAGTGTTGAATTCCTGGGCTCAAGCTATTCTCCCACCTCAGCTTTTGTTATTCCTGATTTTGGTAAGTTGAGTTTTCTCTCTTTTTCCTTGGTCAAGCTAATTAAAAGTTTGTTGACTCTTTTTATCTTTTCAAAGAACCAGCTTTTTGTTTCATTGATTCTCTCTGTTTTTGTATTATCTATTTCATTTATTTCTGCTTCAATATTTCCTTCCCTCTGCTTGCTTTTGGTTAAGTTGGCTCTTTTTTAATAAAGTGGATGGTAAGATTATTGCTTTGAGATTATTCCTTTTTAATGTAGATGTTTATAGCTTTAAATTTCCCGGTGAGCACTGCTTTTGCTGCATTACAAGTTTTCATTTGATGTGTTTAGCTACATCTATGTCAAAGTATTTTCTAATTTTACTGTTATTTACTTTTTGATCCATTGATTATTTTGAAGCATGTTTAATTTTCACATATTAGTACATTTTCAAGTTTCCTTCTGTTACTGATTTCTAATTTTATTTTGTTATGGTTAGATAGCATACCTTGTATGATTCCTTGAAAATTTATTGAGGTTTGCTTTATGTTTATTGCTTATTCTGGAAAATGTTCCATGTGTGCTTCAGAAGAATGTATATTCTGCTGTTGTTGGGTGGATTCCTTTCTGTATGCATCTCTTAGATCTATTTGCTTTATACTTTGTTCAAGTCTTCTGTTTTCTTATTGAGCTTCTGTCTGTTGTTGCATCCATTACTGAAGAGGGGTTATTGAAGTCTCTGTTATTGTTGAATTGTCTAGTTCCCCATTTAATTCTGTCAGTTTTTCTTTCATATATTTCTGGGCTCTGTTGTTAGGTGCACATATGTTTATAATTGTTATGCCTACCAGATATATTGAAAATTTATCATTATAAAATTTCCTACTTTGTTTCTAGTAAAAATTTGTTTTAAAATGGATTTTGTCTGATATTAATACAAATATTTCTGCACTGTTTTGGCCATTATTTGCATGGTGTATCTTTTCTGTCTTTTTACTTCTAACCTATTTGTGTTTTGAATCTACCATGAAACCTTATAGCCAACAGAACTGATGAATCACATTTCTTTAAAATCCATTTTTCAAAACCTCTGACTTTTAATTGGAGAGCTTAATCCATTTACACTTAATATAATGGTTAAAATAGTATTTATGGTTGTCATTTTGCTATTTGTTTTCTATATGCCTTATGACTTTTTGTTCCTCTGTTCTTCCATTACTGCCTTCTTTTGTTTTAAAATGGTATTTTCTAATATATAATTATAATCCCATTTTTAACCATATTTTTTGAGTTATTTTCTTAGTGGTTGCACTGAGAATTGTAATTAGCATCTGAAAACAATCTAGTTTGGATTAATATTAACTTAATTTTATTAATATCTGGAAACTTGTTATCAATAGTGATTGATTCCATCTCTAATTCTTTTGTGTTTTTATCACAAATCAAATCTTGATATGTTATAAGCCCACTCATACAATTTTATAATTGCTTTGTGAAACCATCTTTTAAATCAGATAGCAGAAGAAAAGATTTTAAAAAGTACATTTATACTGTGGTTTACATTTGTCTATGTAATTACCTTTACTGGTACTCATTATTTCTGTATGTGAATTAGTCACCATCTAATGTTCTTTCATTTCAGCCTGAAGGACTCCCTTTGTTATTTCTGGTAAAGCAGATTTACTACTGATAAATTTTCTCTATTTTAGGTTTTCTCAAAATGTTTTAATTTCTTTTCCATTTTCCAAGCGTAATTTTGCTGTATGCAGAATTCTTAGATAACAGACATCGTACTCCCCTCACCCCCTAGTACTTTAAATGTCATTCCACTGTCTTCTGGCCTCCATGGTTTCTGTTGAGAAGTCAGCTACTAATGTTATTAAGGATTTCTTTTATGTAATGAGTTGTTTTTCTCTTGCTATTTTGATTCTGTATTTGACCTTGTCTTCCAACAGTTTGATTATAATATCTCCTTAAGATTATGTTACTTGGTGTTTGTTTAGCTTCTTAATGTGTTAATAATTAAAGATTTCTCTTTCTTTTCTCCTTCTGAAGTTCCCATTATACATATATTAATGTGCTTGATGGTGTCTCACAAGTCTCTGAGGCTCTGTTCATTTTCTGCCATCTTTTTCTCACTATTCTTCAGACTAGATGATCTTTGTTGAATGCTCTTTAAGTTTGTTGATTCTCCTGCCCACTCAAGTCTGCTGTTGAAATCTGATAGTAATTTTTCATTTGAATAATTGTATTTTGGCTCTTCTCAAAATTTCTATTTACTTGTTGATATTCTTTACCTAGTGAGTCACTGCTGTCACACTTTATTTGATTGTTTAGCTATAGTTCCTTCAGTTCTCTGAACATATTTATAATACCGATTTAACATCTTTGGTAAGTCCAACATCTAGTCCCCCTTCAGGGATAATTTTCATTAACTGATTTTTTATAAATATGTAAGTCACACCTTCTTATTTCTCTGTGTGTTTCACGATTTTCATTGAAAATTGGGTACTTTAGATAATATTATGTGGTAATTTTGGGCATCTCTTTCTTTCCTGAGGGTTTGCTGTTGTCCATGCTTTTGTTGCTATTGTCTGTATTCTTTGTGGTTTGCGAAGCTTCTGCCCAATTAGTTGAGTGATCATATGATGTTTGGTCAGAGTTTTTTTGTTTTTGTTTTTTTTTTAATGCCTTGAGCCAATATGTCTTCCAGTTTTTGCTGAGGGACTCTGTGTGTACAAAATCATGTCTTTCAACACTCAGACAGTTTATACCTCTACCTTAGACTTTATTTTCTATGAGTTCAGGGCCTCAAGGTCAGCCAGAGAGGAGGGATTTTGGGGTATTCTCAGGTGTTTCCTTCACATGCATATAGCATTGCATGGCACACATCCTTCTAGGTCCCCAGGAATATGTTAGAGATTTTCAAGGTCCTTTTTGGCATATTGCTCCCTAGATCTTCCTTTTAATTATTGGGCAGGTTCTTGTTTACCTCAACTGGTATTACAGCTTTGGGAAGCTGTGATGCTAAATGATCAACACTGATTTTTTTAAAAACTTTTTAACTGACAAATAGTAATTGTACATATTCATAGGGTACATAGCAATGCTTTCATACATATAATCAATATTCAAATCAGAATAGTTAGCATATTCATCTCAAGTATTTATCATTTCCTTGGGGTCATTCAATGTCATCCTTCTAGCTATTTGAAACTATATAATGTATTATTGTTACTATTGCCATAAGCCTTCTGGGGATAGGGCTTTTCCTGTAGGGTGAGCTTGGAGTTAAGTAATGACAGCATGTTGCAAATGTGGTTTCTCCAGGGAGCTATGAGGTAGACCACATAGTGACAATGCTTACGTGGGGCTTTTTGAGAAGCTCCAAACACAGCAAGTTGACTGAATGGCTGCTGATTTTCAAGGCTACCACAGTGCTGGAAAGACAGGAGTGGGACTAGGTCAAGATAAAGTGCCATGAATCCTGCTGTTCTTACTGAGATGAGCAGTTTTCATCAAATGAATGGTCTTCACATTGTTGCAAGGCTTTAGTTAATCTTAGAATTCTGAAAACTTTGATTTAAACATGTTGCCACTGTTTTAATTGCTTTTTGGAAGAGCAGATTTATGGAGGCCTTTCTTTTAGCAATTTGGATGTCCAATCCTGTTTAATTTTTTAATATTGTGAATAGTGTGATTATATTTTCTAAGAGTTCACATAATAAAAATGGGAACAACTGCAATACAAATGCCAGTATAACCTAGACATCACTGGGAAAACAAAGGGCTCACTGACTGTGTAATTTTAATAAAAGATTTAAGGACACATATAACTGGATTAAGGAGATAGTATAGCATACTATGTGATATGTGAAAAAATGTTGAATTGGGCCTGATGGGGAAGGAGACATGGAAACACAGATGGACATTGAATCTCCCAAGTCCAGAAAGAGACAGAATAGATTGATTTAGAATACTTCTAAATCAATCAAGTAGTTTTTCATCTCCAAACAATACAATAAAGCTTAGCTGAAAGTAGCACTTGCTGAATTAACTCGAGATAACCACACAAGCGTGCATTATCGTGTAATTCCCTTGTTACCTGAAATTGAGTGAAATTGCCTTTCTTGATTAAAATAGCTATTAAGCACAATTATGATGTCCTATGAGTGAACCAAAGGGAAAACTTTGGTAATAGATGTTGGTGTTGACTCATTACAGTGCAGCACAGATTTTTTTCAGCTCTTACCAATGGTCATACTTTCTACCATGTATCAAGCAATGCATCTTATCCTGAAAACTAGCAACAGCTTGTAGGAATTAGTTTCCAGCTTTCCACAAATGTCCATCCATTTGGTAAATACAGGCTTATTTTGGAGAGCCAGAAACTAATTCCTATCAATCTAAAAACCTGCTGTTGCTAGTAAGTAAAATATTTTTATTAAGTATTCTGTGTCAAACACTTTAGAGACTTGAGGGTAAATTTAGCTCGATGTCATCACATTGAACTGACACCAGAATCCTTAACGCATGCATTTGATAAGAGCAGAACTACAAGTCAAAGTAACTCTTATGTTTGACTATATTCAGTTTACCCCTACATAAAAGAAAAGAAAAATATCCTAAAGGTTGCAGGGAGTTCAGAAAAGTATTGTTGGCAAAGAAAAATCAAGGGTAAAAATACCCTACTGTATCATGGAACAAAAAGAAAAATTTCATTGTTATTTTTTATTAAATATAGGTAATGTCTCTTTAACTTCTACAATTGTATTATCTATTTATTTTCAGAAATCCTACATTTATGTATGTTTAGAAAACACAATATAGCCTATACAATTTAAATATTTATGTAAAAGCTTTTTTAAAACAAGAGTTTAAATAAATTGCTCCGTCAGAATACAGAAAAAAAATCATAAAAATGTTATATTTTATTACATATTTATTTTATTGGTCCTATGATTATTTGCTAAATGCCACTGTTAGTCATATTGTTTTGTTTAAATAATAGCCTTTTGCTATAGAAAAGTCAATAACAGAATAATATATTTATTGATATTTTATATTAAAATAATAAAACATGTATGTGATTATTACATATATTATTATTTGATTTCACCTGCTGTGTTCTGAGTTGGTTCCCTACAAAGTAGATACTATCCACAAACTACACAAAATCCTGGTCATTTTAGGGGCTCCAGTGCCCCAGCGTTGTTAGTGAAACAGAGGCAGGACCCCTGCCAATATGGGTCAAGAGCTTGAAGTATCCATCCAGAGGCTGGGACAGCAGCAGAAGTTGGTGGGCAATTCTCGTGCCTAGGGAGAGACTGCAGGGCTATGTAACAACTGCAGGAAGCTAGCCCATGTCATACTCCCTGTGAGTCTCAGAAATAGTGTGGTGTGTAGGAGGCATTTGGAGAGGAAAGTAAGGTCTTCCATGAATATGTATGGTCAAGTGCTGATAAATTTGAGTTGTAAGTGTTAATATAACTGTATTAGTCGGCTTGAGCTGCAGCAACAAAATGTTGCAGGCTGGAAGGCTTAAACAACAGAAATTCATTTTCTCACAATTCTGGAAGCTGGAAGTTCAAGATCAAGGTGCCAGAAGGGTTAGTTTCTCCTGAGGCTTCTCTCCTTGGCTTGCAAATGGCCACCTCCTCACTGTGTCCTCACATGGTTTTCCTCTCTGTACATGAGAGGAGAGCACTGGTGTCTCTTCCTCTTCTTATAAAGCCACAGTCCTACTGGGTTAGAGGCCTCCCCTTATGACTTCATTTACCTGAATTATCTCCTTAAAGGCCTTGTCTCCAAATATGGTCACATTGAGTTTTGAGGCTTCCACATATGAATTTGGGGTAACACAATTCAGTCTGTAACAATGGCCCTCACTGGCACCCATAGGCAGGCAGAGCCCATAGAGCAGGAAATAGAAATGAGATCAAAGAAGAAAGGAGATCAACTGAAGAAATATCAGTGGTTCACTCTCCTGTTTAGTTATACAGACTGTATCTGAGTCTTCGAAAGATTATGCAAACCATTAGTTATGATAGAGAGGACTTGAATAATAAATCAATAAAATTTATTTAATAAGCATCCAGGGAGCTTAGTGTTCTCTAAATAGAGAATATATATTCTTTTTTATTGCATATAAAATATACACAGACACACACACACAGACACACACACACACACACACACACACACACACACACACACACACACTATTCCCCACTCTGTTTATAATGCCACAAGCAATAAAGTAATAACAAAAACCTCTAAATACATGGAAATTCAAACTATAATGAGAATAATAGGAATAATTAATAACATAGCAACATTTGTGGAATGGGCCCCAAAGCATTACCAGATGGGAAATCAGTAGCCCTAAATGCTGCCATTAATAAACAGACAGAATGAAAATAAATGAGCTCCCGATTCCATTCAATAAGGTCTAAAAAGAACATCAAATAAAAAATTAATGATGATAAAATGCAGAAATTAATTAATTGGAAAACAGAAAAACAGAACTGATAAATACCTTTAAAAGCTGGTTCTCTGAAAAAGACAATATAATAGAGAATATTCTGACCAGTTTAACAAGAACAAAAGATAGAAAGCACAAATCAATGAAATTATGAATAAGTAATGCAACAAAAATGGATTGTAACAATTTGATTCTAAAACCTGTTAGAAAGGCCATGGCCGCGAATCTGCATGGAGATCTTGTTTGTTCTGTAAATTGCAGATTTCTTTTCCAGCATGTGACTATATCACAGTATACTTACCTGTTGTGTCAATGAATATTTAGATTGTTTTCTTTTTTTTCTGCAACAAATACTACTACAATAAACACGGTTGTACATGTACCTTGTGCATATGTGAAGAGTTCTGCAAGGGCACTGATTTTCAAAGTGGGTTCCTGGGCCAGTAGCATCAGCATCATCTGGGAACTGGTTAGCAATGCAAATTCATAGGCTCCATCGCAGACCTACTGAATCAGAAACTCTAGGGTTAGGTCCCAGGACTCTGTGCTTAAACAAGCCCTTCACATGATTCTGAAGCTTGCTCTCGTTTGCAAAGCATGGCTTTAGAGTGTATACCTAGAAGTAGAATTGCTGATTGAAGGGTAAGGTGCAACTCAGTTTTTATAGGACATTGCCAATAGCCTTCCTAAAGGCTATGCCAATTTATACTTTGATTAGCAATTAATAAAATTTTTGGTAAGCTGTAGTCTTACAAACACTTGATATTATAAATCTTAAAATGTCTAAGTGACAGGTGCAAAATAGTGCTTCATTGTTTTTGTTTATATTTCTTTGATAACTGGCGAAGTTAAGCACCTTATCCGAGGAGTTTTGATCCTTTGGTTTTCTCCTACTTTAATTGCCTGCTCATATCTTTTGCCCAGTTTTCTGTTGAGTTGATGATCTCTTTCTAAATGACATGCAGAAGTTCTTTATGTATGTCAGGCACGCATATTGCAAACATCTTTTCCCACTCTCTGGTTTGTCTTTTTACTTTAATTAGGGATATTATAATTAAACAGAAGTTTTACTTTCTATATGATAATAAAATTCATCACTTTTTCCTAATTTGTGCCTTGTGGGAGGTCTTGGTCAAGAAAGCCTGTCTGACTTCAGTGCCATAAAGATAACTTCTTCGCGTCTCTCATAAGACAGAGATAGCCTAAGAAGTAGTACATTAAGTATACACGATGAATATGCTAGAGTTTCAGAGCCATTGCCCACTGGCCTTCTTGAGCACTTCACCATGAAACAAGAACAATGATCTTCTTTTTGTAACTGTATATTTCCATCCCTCTCCTCTGTCCCCACCTTGCTTCTGTTACCTTGTCTTTCCTCATCTAGGCAGAGACTGAATCCCAGACACTAACTGCACATGAAGCATTGATGGTTAGTGATGATGGTGGTGATGAAGTCTATAAGGGAAATTCTGAGAGGTGTAACCACCAGAGAAACACCACTGGCTGTACAGAGAACAGAAAACAAAACTGATAAAAATCTGCCTACAGGGTTATTGTTTTTCATGTTATACATTATTTAGAACACATAATCAGGCAGGTAGCATGTTTCACAAAAACCTCCCTAAAACTGGAAAATGCACTGGCTGTTGCTGATATGAACATGTCAGAGATTTGAAAAACATTTGGGAGAAACCAAGGAAATTAATTCACCCCCATATTGATGTGTCTAATCTGTTCGAGTATAGAAAGAATACTAATGTGGGCTTTTCAAAAAATACTGAAGGAAAAGAAGATTCAAGGGAAGAGCACCCCTCTGAAAATGATCTGTTATAGGACCCAGAGGGGGAAAAAAAAACTGAGAAATTAGTTAGCATTCGTTGGTGGTGGTGGAGTCAGGTGAGAGGTGACTGGATCATGGAGGCAGATCCCTCATGAATGCTTTAGCAGCATCCCCTTCATGAGAAGTGTGTTCTTGCTCTGTTAGTTCATGTGAGATCTGCTTATTTAAAAGAGTCTGGGACCTCCCCCTTTTCTCTTTTGATCCGGCCTCGCTGTGTGACATGCCTGCTCCCATGTCACCTTCCACCATGATTGTAAGCTTCCTGACACTCTTACCAGAGGCCAAGCAAATATTGGTGCCATGCTTTTACAGCTGATTAAACCTCTTTTCCTTATAAATTACTCAGCCTCAGGTATTTCTTTATAGCAATGTAAGAATGGACTAGCACAGTCTCCAGGAATCAATAGTATAAAGTCAGAGCAGGCTAAGGTGATAAGGCACCAAAAAGAGAAGAAAAGAAAGTGAAAGGAAAGAAACGGATGAGAAGGAAATATTGCACAAAAGCTAAAATCTCGGCAACAAAACCAACATCTCCACTGAAATAGAAAAGTTATGTTATATATTGTTTTGTATTGTTATATACTTCTTTATATTGTTGGTATGGAGAAGTTATGTCAAGGGAAATATAAATAGTAACATAGAAGTTAAAGATACTCTCCCAGAATATAAAGAAATGTACTAAAAAAATGACACTGAAAGAAAAAAAATTCATATAGAATAATGAATACAAAGAAAATTGGTTTTCTTGATGAAGACATAAGAAATAATGAAACAAAACAGTATTAGTTTACCCATTTATTCAACGTGTATTTATCGAGCGATCTACCATGTGCATGCACTGTGCTAGGTGATGCATAGGCTGCAATGAGTGTATTAAATGAGATCACTTCCTTCAATTACAGAAGCAAACACATAAATATGTACTTGTGGATTTTGGAAAGCATTATGTAAGAACACAGAACAATAATTAATGATATAACAGAATAAAACTTTAATGAGTTGAAGAAAGATCTCTGCATGGAACTTGAAAGTATGCTTTCCCAGTCAGGCAAAGCCAATAAAACCAGAACGATACCAGCTAGATAAAGACAGCATCTAAATTGCCATTTTTAATTATAAGATAAAAAAATATGTAAAAGCAGTCATGCAGAACAATAACAACAAAAATACCCTAACGGGACTCATCTCTTCAATGCTAAATGTCAGAAACTTCTGGATCATCTTATCTAAAGACTTTGGAAAAAAGTGATCATGAATTTTGTACCCAATAAAGTATTTTCCATGTGCAAAGGCACATGACTTTATCAGATAAACCCTTCAGAATATCTCTAATCCATGTATTCTTCTTTAGAAACCATTAGATCAACCAAACAAGAGGAGATGAAAAAGTAAGAGTTCAAGTAAGAAACTAGTTTGAAATGAGATAAAACTAAATTATTGATGTACACAAATGAGAAAACTGAGCCTTTGAGGAACTAAAAGGCAGTCAGTACGGGTAGAAGGAAGGGGAAATCATGGCAGGGAGGACCCAGGCTGCACAGGTGTACTTGGGCCAGATCTTACAGATCTGGCAAGCCATGCACATTTCTTTTTTAAACCTGTTCCTCTTTGAAATAAATATGTCTAACAACTTCTAAAATGTATTACTCAGATAATTAAAAACAGGTCTCCACCTCAAATTATACAAAGCTTTCCCAGTTCTATAAAATAAGGGTGAATACTTCAATAGAAATTTTTTTTTAATGAAAAGACTGGACCAAAAAGGAAGACGAAAATTAATTAAAAATGCAAAATTTAGAAGACAGATTTGGCATCTAGGATCCAAGATGGTCAAATAGGAACAGCACTGGAGTGCAGTTCCCAGCAAGAACAATGCAGAGGGTGAGTGAACACTGCATTTCCAAATGAGTTGTTACTGCCCACAGACCAGGAGATTCCTGGGCTGAAAAGTGCTATGAGTTTCCAGCATGACTGTTTCAGCAGGTGCAGCGGGTCTCTGCACAAAAACACAAATCTGGGCGGCCGTTTCAGCTGGCTCCTGGGATGCCTGGGAGACAGAGGCACCCATTCAACTGAGAAAAAGGGGGCTGAAACAGAGAGCCAGGTGATCTGGCTTGGCAGGTCCCACCCCCACTAAGACCAGCAATCTGAAACACTCTAGACTGAGAGTTTCACATCAAGTGCAACTGGACTTGGGACAGTCCAATTCTGTTGGGGGAAGGGTATCCACCACTACTGAGGCAGTCTGCCATTACGGAGACACTCCACCATTGCAGAGGCAGTCTACCATTACTGAGGCAGACCGCCATTACCGGGGCTGTTCTAACTATACCTCTATAAACAAAACTGCAAGGAAGTTCACACAGCAGCTGGGCAGAGCCCATGGCAGCTCAGCAACGCTTCTGCTGGCAGACTGTGACTAGGCTGCCTCCTTGCTGGGCAGACCAGCTCTGAAAAAAAAAGGCAGCAGCATGTCAGGAACTTATAAATAAATCCCCACCTTCCCAGGACAGAGCATCTAGGGAAAAAGGTAGTTATGAGTTCCACTGCAGCAGACTTAAACATACCTGCCCAGCAGCTCTGAACAGAACAGTGGAGCTCACAGCTCAGCACTTGAGCTCCTATAAGGGACAGACTGTCTCCTTAAGCAGCTCCCTGACACTCGTAGATACAAAGAGTCACCTCACGACAGAGAGCTCGGGCTGACATCTGGTGGGTATCCTTCTCAGACGAAGATGACAGAAGAAGAAACTGGCAGCAACCCTTACTGTTCTGCAGCTGCCGCAGGTGATCCCCAGGCAAGCAGGGTATAGAGTGGACCTCCAGCAGTCCTATAGCAGAGGATCCTGACTGTTAGAAGGAAAACTAAAAAAACAGAAAGAAATAACTTCATCATCAACAAAAAGGACATCTGCTCAGAGACCCCATCCAAAAGTCACTAACTGCAAAGACCACAGGTAGATAAATCCACAAAGATGGGAAGAAACTAGCACAAAAAAGATGAAGACACCCAAAACCAGAATGCCTCTCCTGCTCCAAGGGATCACAACTCATAACCAGCACAGGAACAAAGCTGGATGGAGAATGAGTCTGATGAATTGAAAGAAATAGGCTTCAGAAGGTGACTAATAACGAACTTCTCTGAGCTAAAAGAACATGTTCTAACCCAATGCAGAGAAACTAAGAACGTTGACAGAAGGTTTAACAAAATGCTAATGAGAATAAACAGCTTAGAGAAGAATATAAATGACTTGATAGAGCTGAAAAACACAACACGAGAACTTCATGAAGCGTACACAAGTTTCAACAGCCAAACTGACCAAGCAGAAGAAAGAGTATCAGAGATTGAAGATCAACTCAATGAAATAAAACAAGAAGGCAAGATTAGCAAAAAAAGAGTGAAAAGAAATGAACAAAGCCTTCAAGAAATATGGGATTATGTGAAAAGACCTAATCTACGTTTGATAGGTGTACCTGAATGTGACAGAGAGAATGAATCCAAAGCTGGAAAACACTCTTCAGGGTATTAGCCAGGAGAACTTCCCCAACCAGGCAAGGCAGGCCAATATTCAAGTCCAGGAAATACAGAGAACATCATAAAGATATTCCTCAAGAAGAGCAACCCCAAGGCACATAATTGTCAGATTCACCAGGGTTGAAATGAAGGAAAACATGCTAAGGGCAGCCAGAGAAAAAGGTCAGGTTACTCACAAAGGGAAGCCCATCAGACTAACAGTGGATCTCTCAGCAGAAACCCTACAAGCCAGAAGAGAGTGGGGGCCAATATTTAACATCCTTAAAGAAAAGAATTTTCAACTTAGAATTTCATATCCAGCCAAACTAAACTTTGTAAGCGAAGGAGAAATAAAATCCCTTATGAACAAGCAATTGCTGAAGAGATTTTTGTCACCACTAGTCCTGCCTTACAAGAACTCCTGAAAGAAGCACTAAACATAGAAAGGAACAACCAGTACCAGCCACTCCAAAAACATACCAACTGGTAAAAAGCATCGTCAAAATGAAGAAAAACTGCATCAACTAATGGGCAAAACAACCAGCTAGCATCAAAATGGCAGGATCAAATTCACATATAACAATATTAACCTTAAATGTAAATGGGCCAAATGCCCCAATCAAAAGACACAGACTGGCAAATTAGATAAAAAGTCGAAACCCATCTCACATACCAGGACATAGGCTCAAAATAAAGGGATGGAGGAAGATTTACCAAACAAATGGAGAGCAAAAAAAGAAAGCAGGAATGACCTACAAAGAGACTTAGACTCCCACCCAATAATACGGGGAGACTTTAGCACTCTACTAGACAGAGTAACAAAACAGAAAATTAACAAGGATATTCAGGACTTGAACTCGAATCTGGACCAAGCAAACCTAATAGACATCTACAGAACTTTCCACCCCAAATCTCAGCACCACATCACACATACTCTAAAACTGACCATGTAAACAGAACCAAAGACAAAAACCACACGATTATCTCAATAGATGCAGAGAAGGCCTTTGACAAAATTCAACAGCGCTTTATGCTAAAAACTCTCAATAAACTAGGTATTGATGGAACATATCTCAAAATAATAAAAGCTATTAATGACAAACCCACAGACAATATCATACTGAATGGGCACAAACTGAAAGCATTCTCTTTGAAATCTGGCACTAGACAGGGATGCCCTCTCTTACCACTCCTGTTCAGTAGAGTATTGGAAGTTCTAGCCAGAGCAATCAGGCAAGAAAAAGAAATAAAGGATATTCAATTAGGAAAGGAGGAAGTCAAATTTTCTCTATTTGCAGACGACATGATTGTATATTTAGAAGACCCCATCGTCTCAGCCCAAAATCTCCTGAAACTGATAAGCAATTTCAGCAAAGTCTCAGGATGCAAAATCAATGTGCAGAAATCACAGGCATTCCTGTACACCAATAACAAACTTAAAGAGAACCAAATCAAGAATGAACTGCCATTCACAATTGCTACAAAGAGAATAAAATACCTAGGAATGCAACTGACAAAGGATGTAAAGGACCTTTTCAAGGAGAACTACAAACCACTGCTCAGGGAAATAAGAGAGGACACAAACAGATGGAGAAACGTTCTATGCTCATGGTTAGGAAGAATCAATATTGTGAAAATGGCCGTACTGCCCAAAGCAATTTATAGATTCAATGCTATCCCCATCAAGCTACCTATGACCCTCTTCACAGAACTGGAAAAAACTCCTTAAACTTCATATGGAACCAAAAGAGAGCCCACATAGCCAAGTCAATTCTAAGGAAAAATGAAGAAGGAGGCATCATGCTACCTGACTTCAAACTATACTACAAGGCTCCGTTTATCAAAACGGCATGGTACTGGTACCAAAACAGAGATATAGACCAATGTAACAGAATGGAGGCCTTGGAGGCAACGCCACACATCTGCAACCATCTGATCCTTGACAAACCTGACAAAAACAAGCAAGAGGGAAAGGATTCCCTGTTAAATAAATGGTGTTGGGAAAACTGGCTAGCAGTGTGCAGAAAGCAGAAACTGGACCCCTTTCTGACACCTTATACTAAAATTAACTTGAGATGGATTAAAGACTTAAGCATAAGGCCTAGCACCATAAAAATCCTAGAAGAAAACCTAGGCAAAACCATTCAGGACATAGGCATGGGCAAGTACCTCATGACTAAAACACCAAAAGCAATGGCAACAAAAGCCAAAACAAACAAATGGGACGGAATTAAACTCCAGAGCTTCTGCGCAGCAAAAGAAATAATCATTAGAGTGAACTGGCAACCAACAGAAAGGGAAAAATTTTTTGCAGTCTACCCATCTGTCAAAGGGCTAATATCCAGAATCTACAAAAAACTAAAACAGATTTACAAGAAAAAAAGCAAACCCATTTAAAAGTAGGTGAAGGATATGAACAGACAGTTTTCAAAAGAAGACATATATGAGGCCAATAAACATGTGAAAAATTACTCATCATCATTGGTCATTAGAGAAATGCAAATCAAAACCACAGTGAGATACCATCTCATGCCGGTTAGAATGGCGGTCATTAAAAAATCTGGAGACAGCAGATGCTGGAGAGGATGTGGAGAAATAGGAACACTTTTACACTGTTGGTGGGAGTGTAAATTAGTTCAACCATTGTGGAAGACAGTGTGGCGATTCCTCAAGGACCTAGAAATAGAAATTCCCTTTGACCCAGCAATCCCATTACTGGGTATATGTCCAAAAGATTGTAATTCATTTTATTATAAAGACACATGCACATGTATGTTCATTACAGCACCATTTACAATAGCAAAGACCTGGAACCAACCCAAATGCCCATCGATGATAGACTGGACAGGGAAAATGTGGCACATATACACCATGGAGTACTATGCAGCCATAAAAAAACAATGAGTTTGTGTCCTTTGTAGGGACATGGATGAACCTGGAAACCATCATTCTCAGCAAACTGACACACGAACAGAAAATCAAACACTCCATGTTCTCACTCATAGGTGGGTGTTGAACAATGAGAACACATGGACACAGGGATGGGAGCATCACACACTGGGGTCTGTTGAGGGGGAATAGGAGAGGGACAGTGGGGGGTAGGGAGGTTGTGGAGGGATAATGGGGAGAAGTGCCAGATATAGGTGATGGGGAGGAAGGCAGCAAACCACATTGCCATGTATATACCTATGCAACAATATGCCTTGTTTCTGTTTTGCACATGTACCCCAGAACCTAAAGTGCAATTATATAAATATATATATTTATATATAAATATATTATATAAATATATATATAATTATATATAATATATAAATTATATAAATATATAATATAATTATATAATTTTGAATATATATATTCAAAATTTAAAAAAAAACAAATATTTTTAACATATCAAAATAAAAATAGCTGAAAAAAATGATACTCTCTAGTGTTGGCAAGGGAAGGAGGAAATATACATTGGTTATGCAATGTCTGTAGAAATGTAAATTGGAATGATTTTCTTGGAGGGCAATTTGGCAGCATATGCCATATGCCTTGCAAATATGCTACTCTTTGACTCAGTAATTCCACTTCTAGGAATTTGTTCTTGTTACTTTACTTCGTAGCATTTTCCTCAGATTTTTTAAAATCAGTTTTAAATTTTATATTTGTTTGTGCGACTATATGATTAATGCTTGTTTCTGTAAAGGCAGAGATTAGTCTTTTGTGGTTATTATTGTAAACTAGCATGCAGTATATTCTTGAATAGATGAATTAAGATGTTTTGAGAAAGTATACACATACATATGTACATTTTGTAGGAAAAATTTCAATGAGCTGAGTCATACTAGAGCTGTCTTCTACCAGTTATTCTGAATCTTAATTGTGGCGATGGTTACACATATTTATACATGTGTTAAAATTTACTGAACTTTCAATTATATGGTATATAATTTTTGAAAAAATAATTCTTGAAAAACTAATAAGGGAAAAACATAATAGATACTGAAAATTCATCACTTACTGTATTTTACTATTTCTTTTCTTTTTAGTTATTGATGTAGACTTACCGTGAACATGCATGATTGTGTGCTATTGCATTTTTCTTTCCAACTGTTCAGTGACTTCACTATGGTAGCTTAAAATGGACCACATGGGAGTATTTACACCATAGCAAGTGACAAATGCTAACACATTAAGGTTTTTCTCTTTGGAGAGCCAGTTGTTAAATGTTGACCAGCTCTCCTTTGTTATGCACCCTGGCTTTGTAAGCAAATGTACCATGAGCTTTTGGAACTTGGATACTGCAGATGCGAGGGGATAGGAAGACGGGTGGGTATAGAGCCTCCATCTGCTTATTTATCTGGGATCCGAAATGCATACAGGAATAGAGGAACTCTCTGGGAACTGTGAAGGAGGTATAACATTTTCCCTTTTTAGGCAAAGTTATTAAACTATGTCTGAAAGACAGGGATTGTTGTGATGGAAGTCACTTGTTAGGAGAGGGAGCAAGACCCCTGTGGTGATTGAACACTTGGAACACCCGTATCCAGCTGCTGAGAGTACTGGGCTGCTAATGGCTCACAGTTACCCCTTCTCCAGAGAATTGCCCTCGACTGACCAGAAGCTCCCCTGCCTGGAAGGTTACGCTCCCTATTCCTCCTCTGGGGATAGTTCATAGCCAGTGACTAGCTTGCATGAGGTATAAAAGGCTGGATCCTTGTACCTCTAGATGGGATGACTCTGTAGCCCAATTCATGCCCCGGAGCTCTCTGCTCAGGCTGAAGCTGACTCATGCTGAGACCGCACCCTTGCTTAGCTGCTTCTCCTGTCCTGCCCTGCTTCCCTTATTCCCTTCCCCTGAGAATCATCTTCAATAAATTAATCATTAACCTTCAATTTCAAGTTCTGTTTGTATGTATCCTGGCCTTAGATAGAACAAAAAAATGATTTAATTAGGAGAGTAGGTGAAGGCTTGATCAAGAACAGGCATGTGTGGGCTAACAGGCCTGCCCTACTCCTGTGCCAACAGTCATTCTCTTAGCAAGTGATGCTCTCAAAAAGTGGACATGTGGATGAAACTAAGATCAGAAGGTCGAATGACCAGGCACTTTCAGTCATGAAGTGCCCTTATCTATACAACACACTGAGGTGGGAGCATCCTCACCACTCTGTGACCCATGCAGCTTGGGCATAGTCTAGGAAATGCGGGATCAGCAGGGTTGGTATCTCCGTAGATTCCCTGGGTCCAGTAAGCAGTCGTAATAAGACTCAAAATTTGTAAAGACTAGTGGAGGCAGCATCCAGAGACACTCAGGAATGGCGGCCAAGTTGGGATCTTGACTCCAGGTACTGTTAGGCTTTTAGTAAGAAGTGGACGAGGCTCCTGGCTTCATCAAGAGGAGAGGAGACAATGGGAAGACGTTGCAATAGTGTAGATGGTTGCACATGAATGGCTGACTTCTGACTTCCCGGAGGGACCCGGTGGAGTTTCTGTTTCCTTGCTGAGGAGTTAAAGGCAGTAAGAATGAAGAAAGAGCTCTTAGGGAGTTTTGCATGTATTCATTCAAGAAATATTATTGAGCTAACCACTTTTCAAGCACTGCTCTACATTATCTTAGAGATCTTGTTCCTTGGAAACAAGCTGTGTGGCAGGAGGTAGCCTGCAGGAGGTTTACAGGGAAGTAATTTCAGAATAACATCAGTGGGGGAGTTAGGGAAGGAGGACATTATAGGCCCCAGCCAATTCCACAGAAAGCTCTTGATTTGGAATGGCCCTTGGAGTTGTTCCAAGTTGTGGTGAGGGGGCTGGGGTGCCCCCAAACCTATAGCTCATTGGATGTGGGCTGCCTGTGGGGGAAATGTAACTTTGAAAGAGTAACTCCCTTTGGCTGAAGGCTCTTCTGAGAGGACTTACATGCAAGCCAGCCCTTGGAGGGAGTTGGGTGAGTACCTTGGTCCTGAGCATGTGATCTAGAGGGTGAACCATGTCATTCGTTAATGATACTGGGGTGCAACCGTGATAAAAAGAGAGAAACTCTGGCTTTATGGAGATTACATTCTAGTGGAGACATAATAAATAAACGAGATTCTCACAGAAATGCTATCACGTGATCATTTCTGGCTGGGTAACTTTATAAAGAATTTTAATTTTTCCTATTCTTATGTACAGTTTGTAAGTAGCCAACAAGAAGTATGACTTGGATAATTAAAACACAAACATAATCTTAAAAATCTTCTAGAAGAATGTACGGGCAACAATAGTCAAGATGAATTTTGATTATGTAGAATCATCAGAGTCATTTGTCCTATCAGCTGTTTAAATAATAAGATGCAAGTCTGTACGAACAGATCAATGGAACCGAACAAACATTTTAGAAGAAAACCATACTTGACGTAACAGTTTGGTCTGTGATGCAGGTGGCATCGTAGCAAAGTGTGTAAGGGAATAGACTGTCGGGCGTCAGGGTCTGTGTTGCTGGCTGTGTCCATGCTCAACCTTTCTGAGGCTCAGTCCCCAGATCTGCAGTGTCTGAGGCTTAGATCAAGTGATGTATGCTAATGTGTGTAAAAGGATTTAGCACAATTCCAGGCATGTAGCAAGTACTGATAAGTGGTAGTGGAGATGATTATTAATAAAATCATTAATATTCACTCGATGTATGAAAGATTTTACGTTAAAAAAGGAAGTACATTCCAGGAGAATTAAATAATTAAATGTAAAAACGATCACTACATTTCAAATGAGTTTAATAATTTTTTAAAAACCCATACATTAACATTTAAGTGTACCCAAATCAAAAGTGCTGAAATTATAGCTTTAAATGCAATTCAAGCAAAAAAAAAATTTTTTTTTTTTGAGAATTGGAATTTGGGCATCATTAGAAGTCTCCTCACGATGGCTGGACTTTTCCCTTGCAGAATCAGTTTGCCTCCCTCCACTCTAATGGAGGTAGGAACTGTGTTTCTTGTTTGGAAATTCCTTCTAAGTATCTATTTAGAATTCTGCCATGCAGCTCACCATTTTCTCTTTGTCCCCTGCCTTGTATTTTACATTACCCAACACTCTGCTAATAGGAGCCATCTCCAGAGACATTATGTGACCTCCTTTACCTGAGATCTAATAACTCTGAGAGTTTTCAGATGTTTAAAGTGTCAGGCACACCATTATCCAAGGAAATATTTTGCCAAGTTTCACAAAATCATTTTCCCAAACACCGACAATGCTTGGTGAGGGATAAATAAGATAAGTATAGAAAATTGCGGGGACAAAGCAACCATCCAGTGATTCTGCAGATGGATCATTGCCAAAGCCTCCTGAAACCTCGTTTATCTTATTAAAGATAAATTAGCTAGAAATGAGCAAAATGGTTTTGACAAAATAACTGTATTTGGCGTATGTTTACTCTGACCTTCAAAAGCACTCCAGGTGTTTCAAATTTTAATATTCTGCTTTTTTCATTAGCTCTTCATGCTCAAGTAACATTAAAAATAATTTTGTATTTTACTATTGTTTATTGATCATCACTTTTTAAATTATGATACTTCTACATTATAGAGAATTAGGAAAATGGAGAGAAGTAAAAAGAGAAGGAAAGTCAGTGTTAACCTCACGAAGCAGTATAACCATAACCAACATTTTAAGGTATTTCATTCATCTCATTTTTCAGGTATTTACAGAGATATAGCAAAATTGGGATTATACAGCATAAAAAGTTTTATCTCCTTTTAAAAATTAAAGAGGGTTATGTAGTAAATTTATTTTTAATCTTTAAATGATATTCAGAAACTTCATTTTTAGAGGTTATCAGGTATGTGCTTGTGTTGAATTACTCCAATTTACCTAAGTGATTTTTTAGACATATAGGTTATTTTCAATGTTCGCTGTTATATATAACTTCTTTGTGTAGATCTATCAATACATTTATTTTTGGATTTTTTTTTTATTTTGTCAAGCTAAATTTCTAGAAATGTAATTACTAGTCATAAGATGTGAACATTTTAAAGGGTTTTCACATGTTAATTTAGGCTCTCTGTATCTCGGTTTCCATATTGTAAAATGGGATAATATTAATGCAAACCTCACATGACTGTTGAGAGAATCTAGTAAGACAACTTGTTGTAAGATTTTAGCCAATTCTAAAGTAGTATACAGTTTATTATCATGGGTTATTCCATTCTACTCCTTTCCAATCCGTGCCGATTGGTTCTCAGGCAGGCTAATCAGCTGCATTCTCCTGTATGCTTGTTCAACACAAAGGCAGAGACCATTAATAAATTCCTAGGTAGCCAGTGGCTGCTGGGACCCAATACCAGCATTTTATTCCCTTGAAAAGTCCCCGTTGCTTTTGCTCCATTTCCCTGCCTGTAGCTATGTGCTTTGTATGTGACCTATAACGACGTGTGGTATGCGTGAGCTAAAACAGAGCAGTATGAGGACTGGTAAACAACTTGCCCATTTTTTGCCATTCCATACCCAAAGGTTCAACCCAGCTCCAAGAAGTTTGTTCCCAAAGCTTCACTGTTCTGTGGAATCATGAAGAGTAATTAATAAATACAGTGTCTCATTTTTTTAATGGAAAAAGGTAGCTTTCTGAATGTATTCCTGGAATTCATATTTACCGTCATAGGTACACACGCACACACACACATTCTCTCTCTGTCTCTCTTTCTCCATATACACATACTATATGCATCATTAATAGGTTCAACATCCAACATCAGGGAAATCTCCTGGGACAAGGCCAGCACATCCAGGTTCATTCCAGATGGCAGCCTGAGTCTGCAGCAGGGACCTGAGAAAACTAACCTAAGAAAGCACTAGCTGAGCCCCCCGAAGGCCCAGAGCTCTCTGACCATAAACTGTCTAAGGGATAATGAGCTTCAAGTCACAAAGTGAAGCAAAATGGAAGAGAAATTCAGGCCAGTTAAATAAAGTTGAAGCGACTGTTATGCTGAGGGACAGCAGTGGCTCACAAGGAGAATCTCATTTCATCGTTAATTTGCATATGGTGAAGATTGATTTTCTACGGCTAATCCAAATTTATGACACATCAGGTGATATTTAAAGGACTCAATGGAGCATTTAATAGCCAAACATTTTTCCTGATTAGTACCCACTTGACCTGGTGGCCCAGAGATGAATGCTGATTACCCTGTCCCCCTCCTCTCTCCAAGTGGCTGTAAGCAGAATAGTCGCCAATCAGGCAGCAGAAAAACACAGCCACACTGTAGTCCGGACATCCTGACACTTGGAAGTTGGGAACTCTCAAAGTGTGGAAGGGGGTTGGTGGAGGGAACTGGATGGGTTTGTCTCTTTTCAAAAACGGCACTTGTCAAGCACTTTACGGCTTTCACATCCCAGCCTAATTTATGCAGAATATATTTATAGAGCGGTCATTAGATGCTCTCGTTTTTCTGATAAATATTCTCAACAATCTTGATAGCTACGAGTTCTTAATCCCATTTGGCAAATCAGAAGATTGAGTCTCAGAGAAGTTAGGTAATCTATTTGTCCAGTCACCTAGCTAATGATCGGTGGGGCCAGGATTGAAACTTGGTTCAGGGCGACTCCAAAGCTTAGATGCTTTCCAGTTCTGCACTGCTCATTGAAGGTTCCTGGGTCACTGCTTCGGCTGGTGTTGGATCTGGGCAGAAACTATCTGGAGCCTAGGCCAACGCATGGGGGTGAGAGTAGGCAGAGCCAGGCCAGAAGTCTCTGCATACATCTAGATACCACATATCAGAAAATTTTGATTGTGGCTTCATTTCTTTGCAACACTCATCCAAAAGTCTTGAAGAGAATTCACTGGTTGTAGAGTCTGTGCTCATCACCCAGCATTGATATTTCCATTGCTCCATCGTCACGTGTAAGCCTATCAATAGCAACCCTTCTTCAGAAGTGATCTTCCCCAGCCTTCAGTTTCACATCAGTCCGGTGGATTCTGTCACCAAGATGGATGTGTTTGTTCTCAGGAAATCCATACAGCCCTGGTTGAAGATTGCAGAAGTGTATTATTTATCTACTGATGCATAAAAAGCACCTACAAAATTTGATGGTGTAACACACTGTCACTGTTGACCCTGTGGGTCAGCAGCCCGGGCTGGGGTCAGCGGGGCTGCTCCTCTGTTGGTTTTCCTGAGGACACTTGTGTGACCGCTGTCAGGCAGCTTCACTGGGGCTGGGTGTTCCAACCTGACTCATTCACATGTCTGGCTATTGGTTACAGCTCTTCTCTGGGCCGTGCTCGCCGTGAGCTTTCTCACCCTGCAGCCAGCTGGACTGGGCTTCTTCACACAGTGTTCTCAGGTCTCAGGAGGGTGAGAGCAGAAGCTGCCAGGCCACTCGAGGTCCACACTTGGAACTCTTAACACCATCACTTCTACTGCAATTTATTGTTCAAAGCAGGCCATGACACACCCTTATTCAAGGGAGTAGAGATGTAGACTCCACCTCTTGTTCGGGGAAGCAAAGGCACATGAAAACAGAAGTGGGAGAAATCGGTGACCCTTTTCTGCAGTCTTTCTGAAGGAGAAGAGTAATCCTAGCTGGACAAAGAAGAGGCTTCACCCCAGGTTCTTCCAACTTGAACATGCACATGAACCGCCTCGGGAACTTGCTACAGTGCAGGTTCTGATTCAGTCCGTCTGGTGTGGGATGAGGGTATTTCTAACAAGCTCTCAGCTGGCGCTGATACAACCGGTTCACAAACTACAGTTGGAGAACCAAGGTTCTAATTACAGACATGGAGTAAGTCCACTCCCTTTTTTCTGCCAAGGGCGAGTGCTGGCCTGCCCAATTATGTACTGGTTCTTCCAAGGGTAGAGAGCCACCCAGCCTATGCCTATAATTTAAGATATGCAGCCAGTGAACTCAGTCAGTGGAGTGTGTATATTACAGGTCCACTTTAAGAATCCCAGTGGCCGGACATGGATCACATACCTGCTGGAATTACTTGATTCTGTTAGCTCTGTGTCTGTGTTTTCCAGTGTGGTTTTGTGACCATACTGGGGAAGATCCTCAAATGTCAATATTAAAATGTTCACTGTGACTGTAAAAAATGCCATCATTCCCTTCTATAGGATTTTGAAATTGGATTTTAAATAGTTTGACATTTCGAGCATTATTACAACAGATTGCTTAGGCCAGATGGATCTTTCTCTTGAGTTCTTTACCAGAACTCGTAAAGCTTGTCTAATTGTATTCAGTCACAACTCTCTCACACTTTAACTCCTCTTCCATCGGAGGCTGTGCATACCATCATGTTAGGAAGGGGCCCAAGCTTGGGGACGGATGCTCAGGTAACAGAAACCTGGGTTAAAGTCACTAGGAACCCAGAGTATCTTTCTCGTTCTGATATGAATTGATGATGCAGTTTCCTGAGTGTGCGTCTGTTTCTGGCTGATATGGAAGCAATGAAGCCTTTATACACAAGAGTGGCCGATAATTACATTTGCTCATTTGTTTTGTTTTTTTGATGCCACCAAGACATTTTATTTTTGTTCTCCTAAATGCTGATCGCCTGGGGGGAAACTGAGACAATGCATGTAGTTCTTCTTCCAGTAGTATGGTGCTGCAAATTTGAAAAAACGGTAAAAACACAGACATAGATGATGGGCCACACACGTAGTTATCTTTCTCTCTGAATGAAAACAAATACAAGTCAGGCATCAGGTCAGCACCAAGAGACACTCGTTTGTTTTTAACAGTCGCCCACTTGCCTTTTGAAATGGAGGATTGAAGTATGATACAGTTAGATAAAGAGAAAAAAAAGTTCTAGTTATGAGTGAATAGAATGCTAGCATTCCAAAAAACCACAGAAATCAATGACTACAAGCCTCTTTACCAATAGGGAAACTGGGGCCCAGACGGGTGGCATGACTTCGGTGAAGCCACGGAGCTTGCCCCGTTGTCCTAATTCACTCTGCAGACTCCAACAAATCACGAAGGAGGCTTTACACTCTCAACTTGCTGTCATGCTACCGGTCCTGCTTCTAAGATTTCTTGCACCTCCACTGGAAACTTCTGGTCTTGTATTTGAGATTTTCCAAATCATTTGTTCAAAATCATGAGTCTGATAAAAACTCTATTTTCCCCTTATGGCCTATTCCATTCTTCCCTGGAGGTTTCTGGTTTCACACTGTCACATTTTTATTAAAGTCACGCTGACAAATGAGGGAAATAAAACTCTTCTGAGGGTTGCTTTCCACCAAACGTCCTCTCTCTTCTGTGCTCTATTAAAGATAGAACGGACAAGAAAAACCTCATATTATACCACTCAGTAGGCTTTCCGGAATTATATGTTAAATTGGTTGCTTCTCTGAGGGTCCATCAGGGTTTGTCGGGGAGGAAGGTGAAGAAATTTTGTGTGCAATGCTGGACACCTTATATCTATAAGACGATTTAATCCTTGTAACGACTTTCCTCTACTTTACTGGGAAAAAAATTGACGTCAGGGTAGTTAAATAGCTTGCCCAAGATTACAGTATTAGAAGAAGAATACATTGGTTTGGAACCCAGATCTCCAAAGTCTTTGGTCTTTGTTCTGTACCAGTCATTCTCAAATGTTTGTCCAGGTTGAATTAGAATCACTGTGGAGATTTTCAAACATAAATTCTCAGGATTCACCCTCTAGCGTGTCTTATAAATCTGAGTTGGGATTCAAAAATTCTATTACATATCTTTGTTTCTGTTTTATTTGCTATTTCTATATCTGCATGTATCTCTATCAGTTAGTACTTGACACATAATCAGTTGTCCTCAAAAGTTTAGTACACACCATTATTTAGCCCATGACTCTGTGACTAGGGAACTGGGGCTGTCCTCAGCTGGGTGGCTCTCCTGCTGGTCTTGCTGGGGTCATGCATTCATGGCTGCTGCCAGGTTGACTGCAGACTGGCTGGTCTATGATGGACTCAGCCAAAACAGTTGGTATTTACTCCATTTGGTCTGTCACCCTTTAGCAGCTTAGCCCAGGCTTTTTACATGGTAGCAGTGCCAGGGGTCCCAGCAGCAAAAGAGGGCAAGTCCCAGTGCACAAGCAATTTTCTTTATTTTTATTTTTTTATTATTTTTTAAAGACGGGGTTTCACCATGTTGGTCAGGCTGGTCTTGAACTCCCGACCAGGTGATCCGCCCGCCTTGGCCTCCAAAGTGCTTGGATTACAGGCATGAGCCATTTTCAAGCATCTACTTGTCAAGTGACCAAACCTGGAGGCAACGTGGGCACTACACATAGGCAGGGATATGGGGAAGACAATTATTGTGACCATTTTTGCAACCAATATGTATCTCTAGATAAATATAGATATTAGCTGAACATGCATGGAGATAAAAGCCAAAGCAATACCTGAGGTATGGAAATTCGTCTAGCCCCTTCCTCATAATCCTGCTCTCCAAAGGATCCTACTTTTTACTATGCTTTCAGCTAGTGGTGTATAACTTTTTTACTGTCACTCGACAATTTGAGAAAATATCATAGTTGTGTGAGTAAACTTAACTTACAGAGTCAAGTTCTTCAGTAAGTTTGTTACAAACAACAGAAGCTTCCTTCTTACTTTGTTCCCCTCAGAGGCAAATAGTTTCCATTCTTCTGGTTGATTCTTTTGTTAGTCACCTGCATATGACTAAGAATTATTTTTTCTGCCTTTAGTTTTCAACTGTTCACTATCTGTTGTTTTTCTTCAGAAGATGAGAACCCAGCCCTCTGCCTCACCTCCGCCCTCATCAAACCACACGCTTTGCACCTCCTTCCTCTGGGTGAAGCCCTCATAGAACTTTCCCTCCTGCCAGCCTGGGATTCAGCTGTCCCAGGTCAAGTGAGAGTCAGTCCCCATCCATTTGCTTCCAGCTTCCAACATTTTTTCTCTTTCCTTTGTTCCTATGGGTTTTTGTCTGTAAAAAGCCCCGTTACTGTTGTTTTGTTGGGATTTCAAGACAGAGTAAAAATATATCAATTTTCTCAGTCTGTCATCTTGATCTAGAAGTCCTACAGTATTTTTTCCTGATTTGTCAACATCAAGAAATGTCTATTGACACTCTACTTGGAAAGGCCAACATTTTAGGTCATTTACACTATCCCTTTCACCTCCTTCTATTCCTTTCTATTTGGTTATATTTTTATTTTTATTTTATTTATTTGCATCAGATCCTAGGCGGTAAGGACACGGCAATAAAAAAAAGTAAAGTCCCTGCACTCTCAGACCTTACACTCTAGGAGGCCAAACAGAATCTAAATTATATATACATACATGCACATGCAGTTATTACAAACATAAAATATGATGTATGAAATTATAAACATATACAATTTGTATGTAGTTTCTGGGCCTTCTACATCTGAAGTCTTGTGTCTTTCTCTAGCTCTGAAAAATACCCTCTATTGTTTTTAAAATAATTATCTCCCATATATTTTCTGTTTTCTCTTTCTAGATTTTTACTTGATGGACATTGCCCCTCCTGGTAAGACCTTTCTCCTGTTTCAGCCCTGCCACCAATTGCTGCCTCATCCCCCTTCTCTCTCCCCTGCTCCATCTCTCTCTCGCTTTACATCCTAAGATGTTCTAAATTACAGCTCCAGCACTGAATGTTTAATGTAGTAATTATATTTTTAATTTTCATAATTGTATTTATGAACTTTTGTGAACTATTTCTTATTTTCTTATTGCTCCTTTATATAGCTGTGTGCCCTTGTTTAAATGGATGCAGTAGCCACTCAACTTTTTCTGGGAGGAAATTAGATTTCTTGAAGGTTTTCTTCTCCTCCAAAAGTGATTTCTGCTTTCCTGGGGTCACTCGTTCCATGTGTTCATATCGGCCCATCTCCTTTGTCCCACTTGTTTTCTTCAACACCTGCTGAATCTTGGTAGCCCTGTCACATTTATGAATGAATAGCTATGGCAGTTAATATGGGGAAGTGGCTGGAGTCTTCTCTATTATTTTATTTTATGGGACAGAGTCTCACTCTGTGGCCCAGGCTGTGGTGGAGTGGCTTGATCACAGCTTGCTGCAGCCTTGACCTCCCAGCCTCAAGCAATACTGTTGTCTTAGCCTCCTGAAGAGCTGGGAACTACAGGTACATGCCACCATGCCTAGGTAATTTTTGTATTTTTCGTAGATATGGAGTTTCTCCATGTTGTCCAGGCTGATCTTGAACTCCTGGGCACAAGTGATTCACCTGCCTCAGCCTCCCAAAGTGCTGGGATTACAGGCATGAGCCACCATGCCTGGCCTTTCTCTACCTTTTTAAATGTTCATTTTTATTATAGGTTGCCTGTGAGTGGACCAGATACACAAACCAGAGACCTTCACTTCAAGGGGCCCAGCAGGTTAGGTGAGCACTTCATGCCCAATGAGATGCCAAGACAAAAATGAGTCCATCCCAAATATTCAGCCTCTCAGTCAGATGTCTAGGTAGGCATGCTGTTCATTAATCTTGAATCCTTCTCCTAGGACTGAACTCTGACACAATACAAGGCAAGGGTCATCTGAGGGAGGGATCTCTTGTAGCTGGCTTGACTATGGAAGTCATGGAGAAGGTAGCGTTTAAGCCAGGATTCTCTAGGCCAGGATGTATCAATTAGGAAGCTTGTGTTACATACAATGGGAAACATCACTCAAAAATTTCTTGACTCAAGTAACAGAAGTCTTGAGTTAGGATGGCCTTCAGGGTTGACAGATCCAGTGGCTCAGCAGTCCCATGGAGGAGTTTCCTCTCTTCTGTTCTCACTGCCTGCACAGTGCTGACTCTGTTCTCAGGCTGGATGGCTGCCAGGTGGCAGCAGTAGGTGGTGCTTTTGTTTCCCCTTTGTGTCCAGTGGGTGAGAGGCAATGGTTTCGCCTCTATGTTTCAAGCAAGAGACCTTAGTTCCCATCAAGAGGATGGCTTACATCACATGACCACTCCTGGACCAATGACTGGGGTCAGAGGGTATGACGTTCTGGTTGTTCTGAGTCAACCAGGGCCTGCCCCCGGTGCTGGATGCGGGGAGTCAGCCTCCTGGAGCGGGAGCGTGGATAACTGAACAAGACTGTGGGCACTGATAGGGTGGAGAGTGGGTGCGGGAGAGGCAGCCGGCAGTATCCACTGCAGCAGAAAACAGCAGTTGAGGCAAGGCGTCAGTAGGAAGAGAGGGCTGAGACTGAGCAGCGTAGTCTGAGTTTGGGGGCTACTGAGTAACCCAATGTGACTACATAAAAAGTACAGTAGCATCTTTAGACCTGGTTTACCTGGAGTACAACTTTCCTCTCTAGGTCTTTGATTTGCTTTCTACAACTCTTGAGATTAGAAACCATCATGCTTGAGTCAGCATCCCAGTAACCCCACTGGACAGGCTCAGGAGATCTGCCAGTCTCATGCAACTACATGCAAAGCTGGATGTGTTTGCACGTGTTTCTGGGACATGACAGAAGGCCGGCAGCCTATCGCCTTCTTGCTGATCAGCCTGTCCTGATTCCTGTGATTCCTGCCCACCTGTATCCTGGACACAAACAATTACCTCTTTCTTCCTGCTTCCATCAGTTTCCACGGACTCGACCTATACGTACTTGATCCTTTCATGTTCGTTGACTTTTAAACCAATGAGGACAGGACAGACGGTTAATAAATGGAGCTGGGCTACCTAGCTAAATATTTAGAAAAGATAAGCCTTGCAATTTCTACACAAAAATCGATTCCATATGGTGTATGAGAATAAATGTAAAAAGTTTTACCAAAACGAAATAGGAGAGGTTATATTTGAATAACAATGTAATTTTTTAAGTATGAAAGGAATTCCTTAACATAAGCTCAAGGGCAGTTATCTTAAAAGAAAATTATGTAAGGATTAAAAACCTCTGAACATCAAAAAGTAACATAAAAGATTAAAAAGCAAATAAACTAAAAAAATATGAACATGTGTGGCCAAGGATTAATATAATTAATCTATAAAAACATCCTTATAAATCAATAACAAAAGATGAATTCTCCAAAGGAAACATGGGCTGAGACATGAACAGTTAGTTTACAAAAGATGAATTACAAAGTACTAATAAAAATGTAAAAACCTATTTCACTTATAACAGAAGTAAGAAAATGAAAACAATGAGATTTTTTTTTTTTTTTTTTTTTTTTTTTTTTGAGACGGAGTTTCGCTCTTGTTACCCAGGCTGGAGTGCAATGGCGCGATCTCGGCTCACCGCAACCTCCGCCTCCTGGGTTCAGGCAATTCTCCTGCCTCAGCCTCCTGAGTAGCTGGGATTACAGGCACGCGCTACCATGCCCAGCTAAGTTTTTGTATTTTTAGTAGAGATGGGGTTTCACCATGTTGACCAGGATGGTCTCGATCTTTTGACCTCGTGATCCACCCGCCTCGGCCTCCGAAAGTGCTGGGATTACAGGCTTGAGCCACCGCGCCTGGCCAAGATTTTTCTTTAAAATTCCAACAGTCAATAAAAGAAAACTATAAGGAAATTAACCGGGGTATAGTCTACTGATGGAATTTAAATTAGCACCACATTTGTTAGATTGCCATGGTATTTTTTAGCTTATAAAACCATAAAGTAATGAAAACCTTAAAAATGTGTTTTTTGATTTGGCAATTTCACATTTGGAAATTTAGTCTAATAAAATAGTAGACAAAAATGTAGGTTCAAGGATATTTATCATAATGCTCTTTGTTTAATGAAGAATGGAAACATTCCACTGTTGAATGAAAACATGTCGATTGAAGAAATTACAGCCTGCTTTTACAGTGAAATGTTGTGGCTACTACAAATAACTTTAAAGAATTATGTCCAAAAACATGGAAATATGCTGAAATATATTATTAAGAATGGGGGCCATGGAGTAGAAGTACCAGGATTCCTCTCTGACAATATGTATTTACGTACAAAGATACACAGAAAATTATCTTCTGAGCAACTCTGTCCAACAGAAATACAATGCAAACCACAAATATGTTTTTATATTTTCTAGTGGCCACATTAAAAAAGGTAAAAAGAAACTAATATAACAAATAATATGTTTTATATAACCCAATATATTCATAAAATTTTAATTTCAACATGTAGTCAATCCTAAAATTATTAATGGGATATTTTACATCCTTTTTGCATATTAAATCTTTAAAATCTGATGTGTATTTTCATCTTACAACACATTTCAATTCAGACTGGCCACATTTCAAGTGCTTAATAGCCATGTGGGACTAGTGGTTACTAATTTGGAGAGGGCAGATCTAGAATTATACTCACCAAGCTGTGAATAGCAGTTGGGACAATTAGTGTCCTTTTCTGTTGTTGTTGTTTTTTTTATCTGTTACTTTGTATTTTCTGGAATAATCATGGATTACATTTTTAATAGGAAAAAAATGAGCAAAGAAACTTCTCCATTTGCAGAAAAGAAGGAGTAAAAAATAATAATTTCAATATCAGACCAAGTGGAAGCAGAAAAGAGAGTCCACTACATTGATTACATACTCCCAAAGAGTGAGCAGAGCTTCCTATAAACCCCCAGGACTGCACAGCCCATGAGGGTGCTTAGTCATTTCAGGGAAACTGGAATTTTGTTCAAGTAAAACTACTGATTTTAAAAGTGGCTATCACCGAAACTTTGGACATCACAGTAATTCTACAGACATGTGATAACAAAAACATTTGAAACCTTCCTACATGTGGACGGTAATCTTAAATGAAGAGTCGGAAGAATCCTGTAATACACCTGTCCATTAAGCCAGATTGGTGGGTGGAATTATTCCAGAGGAGATAACATAAAAATAGAATCATTATTCAATTACAATTTCAATTATTCAAATCTCTTCATAGCATGTACACTTTAAATGAAGAGCTAGAAACAGCTTATTCTAGTCATTAGGATACACATGCATCGTTGATAATGATTCCCCTCCAGTGTAACCCTGTGAAATCCATCAAGGGGCCCACAAGAAACAAAGTAGGTAAGCTGAGGAACTAACAGCGTTCTTGTAAGGAAGCTTGTTTTACCAAGTTTAGGCCTGCAGTTAGTTTTCTTTAGCTCTCCCAAGGGTTAAAGGTAAACAAGCCGTAAATTCTGTATTTTATTTGCTGGTGCCTCCACAGTTCTAGCAGAGGACCTACTGTATGATCAAAAATTTACTAATTTACCTAATAACACTATATAGTGAATATTTATTGCATGTCATGCCCTGTTATGATTGAAATACATCAGAGAACAAATAAGACAAAAATCCCTCATTCTAGTGAGGTGAAATAGACAGTAAACAATATAAATAACAAATAAGTAAATTACATAATATGTTACAAAGTGGTAAATGCCATGAAAAAATAGAGGTGAGTACACACGTTCATTGTAACATTATTCGCAATAGTTAAGAGTTAGGTTGCTTTCTAAGTGTTTATTGATGGATAGATGGATAAACAAAATAGAGTTTCAGGTTCAAGGTGCCAATACATTCAGGGCCTAGTGAAGGCTTGCTTTCTGCTTCAGAGATGGAGCCTTTCAGCTCTGTCCTCACATGGCAGAAGGGGCAAACACTGTGTTCTCACGTGGTGGAAGGGCAAACAGCTCCTTTAAACTTCTTTTATAAGTGTATTAATCCTATCCATGAGGGCAGGGCCCTTATGAGAATCATTTCCAAAAGGCTCCACTTCTTAATACTATCACATTGGATGTTAGAGTTCAACATATAAATTTTGGGGGAAATACCAACAAGCAGATCAAAGCATTCCAACCCCCTGAGTTTAGTCCTTCCAACATGCAAAACACATTTGTTCCATTCCAGTAGCCCCAAAAGGCTTAATTTGTTTCAACATCAAGGCAAAAGTCTAAACTCCAGAGTCTCATGTCACTATCACCTACATCACATTTGAGTAAGACTCAAAGGTGTGATTTATCCTGAGGCAAATTCCACTCCAGCTGTGAGTCTGTGAAATCTAGCAAGTTATGTGCTTCCAGACTACAAGGTGGAATAGACACAGGAAAGGTGTTTTCATCCTAAAAAGGAGACACAGGAAAGAAGGGAGGGATAACAGGTCCCAGCCAAATTTAAAACTCAGCAGGGCAAGCATTAAATCTCAAAGTTCCATAATAATCTCCTTTGGCTCCGTGTCCCACTTTCTGGACACACGGGTGGGGCTTGGTCTCCCAGGGCTCCAGGTGGCCCTGCCACCGTGGGTTCCTGGGTGCGGCAGCTCTCATAGATTGGTTTTGTATCCGCTGTTCTCCCAGGCTGGAGTTGCACATTGGTGGCTCTGTAGTTCTGGGGTATTGGGAATAGCCCTGACCCCCATGGCTTCACCAGGCATTGTCTTAGTGGGGACTTTCTGAGGTGGTCCCACCTCCAGGTCTCCACTGGATGTTGTCCTAGTTGGGGTTCATTGCAGTGGTTCCACCCTTGCTGTGGTTCTCTTCCTGGGCCTTGAGGCTCTTTGGCGCATCCTTCCAAATCTAGGTGGAGGTAGGCGTCCCCTCACAGCTCATGCACCTGGCATCCTGGTGGAGACGGCACCTCAAAGATGCTGCCGAGGTTTACCATCCATGCTTTCTGGAAGGGCTGGACAAGCTGTACCTGCTTGAGTCACAAGTGGAGTGGCTAAGGGGTGCTGCACTGTAGCTGGGGGAGTGGAGCCGTGAAATCGTCCTGCTCTCAAGTCCCTGGCATTCTGGGCCTGCAATGAGGAGGACACCCCTCAAAGAGCTCCCAAATGCCTTTGATGTTGTTCTTCCATTGCCGTAAAGAAGAGCACTAGGCTTCTGCCCACCCATGTTAATCTCTTTATTGGATGGTCACTTGGCCACGCCCTTGGTGTTATCTCCCAAACACCCCTTTCCATTCTTTACAATATGGTCAGGCTGAGAATTTTCCAAATCTGTAAGTTTTACTTCTCTTTTGATTATAAATTCCCTCTTTAACTTTCTTTCTTCTTCTTCCATTTTACTGTAAGCAGTCAAGAGCAGCCATGCCACACCCCCAACACTTTACTTAGAGATTTCTTCCACCAACTATCCTATTTCAGCACTCACAAGCTCTGCCTTCCACAAAACACTAGGACGTGAATACGATTCGGCCACGTGATTCCTGATCCTTTATAACAAGGATGGCTTTTCCTCCAGGTTTTAATTACATGTTTTAATTTCTGTCTGAGACGTCATGAGAACAGTGCTTATCAGCCACATTTCTGCAGACACTCTAACCATGACCTTTTCGGTAATCTCCGTGAAGACTGACTCATCCTCCACAGCTCTCTTCTTTTTCTTGAGTCCTCACACTAATCACCCTGAACGCTCTGTTCACAGCAATGCAGGCTTTGTTCAGCTGCACCACCCATCTCAGTCTCTACTCATCACCCAGTTCCGAAGCCTTTTCTACATTTTCACATTTGTAGGGCTTGTTATAATTGCACCCCACTTCTCAGTACCAATTTCTGCCTTAGTTCAGACTACTATAACAAAATACATTAGATTGAGCAATTCACAAACAACATAAAGTTATTGCTCACAATTCTAGAGGCTGGAAGTTCCAAGCTCAGGGCACCAGAAGATTCAGTGTCTGGTAAGGTTTCACTCTGCTTCATAGATCTTGGCTTCTGGCAGTGTCCTCACATGGCCTAAAGGCAAGGCAGCTCCCTTCAACGTTTTGTAAGGACACAAATCCCATTCTTGAGGGTGGAGCCTTCATGATTTAACCTCTTCCCCAAAGGACCCATCCCTTAATACTCTCACACTGCATATTAGGTTTCAACATATGAAATTCAGGGGACACCAGCATTCAGATCGTAGTGCAATGGATGTTATGCAGCCTTAAAAAGGAGGGAGATTCTGACATACACCACAGCCTGGATCAACTGAGACAAATACACTAAGTGGAATCAGCCAGACACAAAAGAATGAGTACTCTATGATGCCACTCATAAAATACCTGGAGTAGTCAAATTCGTAGAAACAGAGAGTAGAACGATGGTCACCAGGGCCTGAGGCGGAGGAGGAGAGGAGCTGCTGTTTATTAAGCACGGAGTTTCCGTTTTGCAAGATGAAAGCGTTCTGAGTATTAGTTACACAACGATGTGAGTTACTGCACACTATGGAGCTATACACTTAGAAATGGTTTAAGATGGTATATTTTATGTTAAGCACTTTTTTTACCGCAATTTTTAAAAATTTGAAAAATAGTAGGACTGGGGTGCTGAGGGCAGGGGGTTCAGGGAGGTCTCCGTGTTAAGGTAGTGGTTAGGACAGGCCGCACTCTGAAAGTAACACTTCAGTGAAGATGGGAAGGAAGAAGGGGATAGCCACATGGCTGTCCGGAGGATGTTAATTCCAGGCAGAGAGAACAGACAATGCAAAGGAGAAGCCTTGGCCTCGTGTGTGTGAAGAAGGGCAAGGAGGCTGATGTGATTGGAGAGGTGTGGGAGGAGGGGGAGGGAGATGAGGACCGTCGGGTGACAGGGGCCAGGTCAGGAAGGGCCCTGTACACCCCTGTAAGGACGCTGGCTTTGTGTCTGAGATGGGAGCCATCGGAGGGTCCTTACCGAGGGGTGACAATCTGACTGAGGTTTACAGGGATTCCCTCTAACCGGGGAAAGGGTGGAGCTGGGAGACCATTTAAGAGGCTGTTAGAATGGTTAAAGAAAGAAATGAATGAAGAAACAGATACATAAGCAGAAACCATAAAATTAGGGAATGCTGAAGCTGTTATATATTATTGTGTAGTGAAGAATTAACTTCACCCAAAGCAAGTTTTGGCCTTTGTCTTCAGCTGCTAGAAGCTAATCTCTAGGTCCCTTGAATGTCTTGTTTGGTAGAAGAGTTTTTGTTTGCCAGGGGTTTTTAGCCACTGGACAGCCTAACAATCCAATATGGTGGGGACTTTGGCTCATGCTGTATCAGTTCTGATCTTTTTCCAGCCTCAGTTTAAGAACTGGAAACTAAAACTTCTAGCCCCGGTCTCCAGGAGAGGGTCAGCTAACATGGGCAGAGTGTGATCAAGCCCCAGTGCAAACACTGGACGATGGAATTCAGTTCAGCTTCCCTAATTGGCAGTGCGCTGGAGTACTATTACTAAGATGGAATTCAGTTCAGCTTCCCTAGTTGGCAGTGCGCTGGAGTATTATTACTAATTGTAGTTGGGAGGAGGTGACATTTTCAAGGGCTCCACGGGAGATGACTGGCAGTTTTCTGTTTGAGACCCTCCCCGATCTTGGCCCTGTGTTTCTCTTCCTTTGGCTTGTTCTGGCTTGTATCCTTTTGCTACAATAAAACTATAATTGGAAACAGCTCTTTCCTAAGTTCTGTGAGTAGTTCTAGCAAATGGTCATGCCTGAGAAAGTCTGTGGGTGGGGAGCCTTGAATTTTTTAGCCAGTTGGTCAGAAGTGAGGGTGGCCCTGAAGATCTCCACTTGTAGCTGGTGTCTGAATTTTTGCAGGCATGGTAGTTGTGTTGGAAGACGGTACCGTAACTTTTGGCAAACTCCTTGCAGTTATGTGTTTCATTACGGTGGCTATTGAACTATATCATATGCATTCTTCACAGAGTTTCACTTCAAATTACAGTCCATAGGCAAAATATGGCCCACTGTCTTATTTTTGCAAAGAAAGTTTTATTAGAAAACAGCTATGCTCATTCCTTTATGTGTTGTCTGTGGGTACTTTCGTGCTGCAACAGCAGAGCCGAGCAATTGTGGCAGAGATGATACCGTCTGCAAAGCCTAAAATATTTACTGTCTGGCTCTTTATATATAAAAAAAATTGCCAGCTCCTGCTCCTGTCCTGGACCTGACCCTGACGTGGGAATTGGGAGTATGAACTCAGAGGGTCACCAAATTTGGCGTTGTGTTCCACAGGACAACACTGTCCTGATGGCTCATACAGGACAGGGAAGGTGACGCACAGTAATGGCTTCGGTGAAAGGAGGGCAAATTGCTAGTTAAGTGTGGCACCGTTGCTCTAGTGATGTAAAATGGCAGCTCTCAAAGGTGGCTTCCACCTTGACCTCTGTCATCAAAGTATATCCTACGGCCAGGCGCCGTAGCTCATGCCTATAATATCAGCACTTTAGGAGGCCAAGGCAGGTGGATTACTTGAGGTTGGGAGTTCAAGACCAGCCTGGCCAACGTGGTGAAACCTTGTCTCTACTGAAAATATAAAAATTAGCTGGGCATGGTGGCACATTCCTGTAACCCCAGCCACTTGGGAGGCTGAGGCAGGAGAACTGCTTGAACCCAGGAGGTAGAGGTTGCAGTGAGCCGAGATCATAGCACTATACTCCAGCCCGTGTGACAAGAGTGAGACTCCATCTCAAAAAAAAAACCTATCTCTCTCCTCTCTCTCTCTCTCTCTCTCTCCCCCCCACCATATATATATATATATATATATTCCGTAGAAGAGAAGAAATTGGTCCCCATGACACACATCTCTAATTTTAGGCTTAACATTGATGGTAATTTACATTAAATATTCTACAAATCTTGCCAACAACTAAGATAATAGGTGTTCATTTCTTTTAAACAATGCCAGCTGGGGTCACTGTGTCTGAAGATTGGCTCCAGTTCCATTCTGAATCCTATAGAAAGTAGATGCCAGCCTGATACTTCTACCAGGACTGCGGAAGTTCTCCGGCCTCTGCTGAATAGTCCTGTCTGGGCCCGTCTTCCCACCCACGTATATTGTTCTCAGCCTGCCTCCCTGAATCATGGCTGACACTCATCCACTTCTAGACTCACCGAAGGCCGTTTCAGGTTTATGAGACTTTGCTGAAAGGAAAGACAGAGAACCTGACATGGCAGTCAACATCAGCAACTTACCGGCAAATACTGCAGCACGACGGTTCCCAAACTGTGTGCGGGACGCCTTGAGATGTTAGAAATGCTATGAGGGCACTGGGCATGGTGGCTCGTGCCTTTTAAAATCCCAGTACTTTGGGGTTTTCGCTATGTTGCCCAGGCTGCTCTCGAACTCCTAAGCTCAAGCAATCTGCTGAGGAGCTCAAGATGAGCCTGGACCACATGGCAAAACTGCATCTCCAACAGATACAAACATTAGCCGGGTGTGATAGTAGCACGTGCCTGTATCCCTAGCTACTTGGGAGGCTGAGGCAGGAGGATGGCTTGAGCCCAGGAAGTAGAGGTTATGGTGAGCTGAGACGGCACTACTGCACTCTAGCCTGGGTGACAGAGCCAGACTTTGTCTCCAGAAAAGCAAAGAGAGGAAGTGCTATGAGGTATTTCATATTTCAAGGTAAACAAAGCGATACTCAGTGTCTGTCAGGTACTCACTGGCTCAAAGGAGTTCCCTGTTTCAACAGCAGATTGCGCTGCATCCTCGCGGTGATATCTGTGAAATCTGAATATTCAGGGTCACCGAGGTAAAAGGCAAACACTGAGTGAAAATCAACACGGAACAGGAAGTGAGGGTGAGGGTGTCCAGTCCTAGTCCAGGGTTTCAGAAGTGTGCACATCCAGGGTACACACACCTGATGAGTAAGTCATTGTGGTTATTTAACAGTAAAATGACATTACTGGGATTTGAATTTACATTTTATTTCAAACTACAATTTGTTCAGATATATTAAGCTGGTTGAGTTTGCTACTTAATAAAGGAACTGTCCTTTCTTGTGGCCCAGGGGACACTATGGAAAACTGTCAGAGACACCAAGGGAGCAGTGAACCAAGAAAGTTTGGGAGCGGCTGTTACAGTAATTAATGCTGTTGGAGAAAAGTCACTGGGTCATTTCTACCGCGTAGGTGCCAGCTCCTGGCTAAGGGGCTTGGCGTTTATTTTCTCTCTCTGCTGTTTGCTTCCCAGGCAGAACCGTTTAGTCATCTTCCCTGTTTCTCTGCCTCCTTTCAGAGCGTGCCCTCAGGGCGCTGCTCCCTTCTACCCTCCAGCAACTTATCAAAGTATTTCCCTAAACAAAGACAATTTCCTCTCTCAAAGAAATTCTTTTACCAGCAATTAAAAAAAAATTCTTCCTCTTCTACTATAAATCGCTGTGCCATGGGAGAAGAGCCCTCAAGAGCAGGGCGAAAGGAAGATCAAATCGAAGGCAAAATTGGTGAGTAAAGGCAGAGAATAGGCCTCAGAAAAAGTTGATTCTTCACAGTTTTACTGTGACCACAAGCTGTGCGCCCAAAACACATTTAAATCTGTCCAGAGTCCAAATGCAGAGCCTATAACAGATGAAATCTTTTTCCTTAACTCTGTAAAACTGAATCTTTTCTAACCTCAAAAGGCAGGATTTTGTATCATTGGGATGCTTTATTTCCTCCTGCAATTAAATATACTGGTATAAGCTGTGAGAGCAAAAGCTGGTAATTCAGTCCAGCAGATGTGTCTGTTTTCTCGAACATTTTAATGAAATTTTTCTTGATCAACATCTTTGGATTTTGAGCATACACACCAACCAGTCCTTGCCTTGCTTTATCCTTTATTCCATTCTTATTTCGGAAGAACATTAAACAACTTTGCTAGTCTGGGAGGGTGTGGGGAAAACAACTGGTTCTGTTATGAGAGCGGATTGGTCCTGGCAATTATGAAGCCCTGACTGCACTGAGGTCTGATGAATGTAATATCCGTGTTCTCCCCACCTCCGGCTCGCTGCGGCAGTATCCTCTTCCACATCCATCACTGTCTCATGCCTGACAGAATGACAGGCACACAAAGTCATTCCTTATTGTAGTAGAAATCTCTCACCCAAATGGTTTTTTGGTACTCTGACACATCTCTGGCCAACAGGCTCCTGTAAAATGGGTTCTACATTCTGCTCTGCTTTACAAGAACCACCTGTTTCCAGGTTTCTTTGCATTTATTTGCATTAACCTCCATGGCAAACAGGACCTCTGCACTGTTAACAACACTCTGAGAGGCCATTTACATAAGCCTTTCATTTACATAATGCATAGACTTAATGGATGAGGGTGAACGTGGCATTCTTGGTGCTTCTGTTGGGAATGCTTGCTTGGAATTACTTCTGGTTCATCAATCTGAAGGACCCAAGATCTCCTGAAATTTTGGGTGAAAAGTCCATGTTTTATTTCCTATGCCAATGTGTCTAGAGATCTCAATCTGATCTTGACCAAGCATTTTTCTGTAAATGACTCCTACTGTTTCAGGCACCAGACTAACTGCTTATAGTAATTCTTCTCCAAACATGGCCACCATCAATTCCTTCCCCTCCTGGATGCACATGTTTTTCCTCATTTGAAAAGATGAAGCTTATTTCTCCTTCTCCTGAATCTAGGCTGGCCCTTAGAGTTTCTCTGACCAATGAACATTGGTCTAGATGACACTATGCTGGTTCCAGGTCTAACCTTTAGGGAGGCTGGGACTTTCTGCTTCTTCTCTCTTAGGTGCCAGTTGCCAAGTAGGGTGACCAAATACTCTGATACTACCATGCTGTATGAAAGCCCAGTTAAGGCTGGGTGCGGTGACTCATGCCTGTAATCCCAACACTTTCGGAGGCCAAGATAGGAGGATTGCTTGAGCCCAGAAATTCAAGAGCAGCCCAGAAAACACAGTGAGACCCTGTCTCTACAAAATATAAAAATAAAAAAATTAGCCAGATGTAGTGTGCACTTGTATTTCCAGCTACTTGTGGAGCTGAGGTGGGAGGATCACTTGAGCCCAGGAGGTCAAGGCTGCAGTGAGCCATGATCATATGACTGTACCCTAGCCTGGGTGACAGAGCAAAACTCTGTCTCAATAAACATGAGCAGGAAAGAAAAAGCCCAGTTATCAAATGGAGAGGACACACACACACACACACACACACACACCACACACCACACACCACACACACACACCACACACCACACACACACACACCACACACCACACACACACACACACCCCCCACACACCACACACACACCACACACACACACACACCCCCCACACACCACACACACACCACACACACACACACACACACACACACACACACACACACACCAGCATCTTGAATGTTTCAGCCCCAACATCTACCACACAGAGGAGAAGAACCACCCAGCTGAGCCCAGCCTGGATGGCAGATTTTTGAGAGATCATAACCATTGTTTTAAGTCACTAAGTTTTGGAATGAATGGTTATATAGTAGGAGATAACTGAAACAGTCCTTAATAAATATTATTTAAATTAATAAATATAACAGTCAACCCTATTAGGTATGAACCACTCTCCACATTTCACAATTGAGGAAACTGAGGTTTTAAGAATTACATGACCTGCCGGATGTCACACTGCTAGTAAATGGCTGAGCTGACACATGATCCCAGGCTGTCTGATTTCAGTCTTCTCACTTACCAAAACGTGCTCATGCCTCTCCACAGAGAATCAGGTCTCCCATGTACGTGGTATGCAATAGTGGTGTCCTTTGTTCAAAGGAAACGTGAAAATGCTTGGATTAACAGATGCTAGTGGGTCCTGGCTACCCCTCTCCTTTATGGTTCCCTAAAGAAGCCCCTATGTCAGGCTTTTTGCAAAGAGAGATGGTGGCCGTGTGAACCAGGTCTGGGAATGACAGCTGCCGACAGGAGCAAGAGGACAAGAGGACAGCTGGGAAAGGAAGTGGCATTTGTTGAATAGCTGCCATGTGCTGCTATCTGTACATGACTGACTGACTAATCCTTAAGCAACCTAATAAGGGCAGCATAATTACCTCTGCTTAACAGATGAGAAAACTGAGACACAAGGAAGTTAAGGAACTTGCCCAAAGTCGCCAAGAAGTAAATAGCAAAGATGGGATTTGACTTCAAGTCTATCTCTCCAAAATCTGGAGTCTTTCTGAGTTAACTAAACCAAAGCCCTGGACTTACACCAGTTGTATAAGATTGAGATTTGAGATTTTTATGGTTGGATATAAGGAAGTTTTCAGGTTTTAAGCTTTCTCAATGTACTAATTTTGCCATAACAGAAAGCCAACCTGGGGGTAAAAATAGAGGAAAAGCAACAACAATGGGAACTAATTAAAAGACAAATCTGTGTGGGAAAGCAAAGTAAAACAGAAAGAACTCCTGAGTGCAGCCTTCTGAGCTAACCAAGCATGGGAGTGTTGCTGCTGCACAGAAGGCCTGGGCCTCAGACAGCGGGGCTTACCCTCACGACAGGGTCCTAGTGCCCACACAGAATGACACCCACTTCACTCCTCTGTATCAGACACCTACGGCAGAGACTGCCGATTGCTGTAGTGAGCCTCTAAGGAATTTTCAGATGTCTTGAGAAGTTAATCTCTAAAATTGCCCTGCATGTTTTATGGCTCCAAGATACATTAGCAAAGATTCCAGAGTCCACCAGAACTGCAGCCTTGTAGTAGGCTTCTGCTTAGAGGAAGCCTAGCTCAGCAGCTAAATCCTGGGACAGTTTGTCTACCTTTGTGAACAGACAGACAGACAGACACACACACACACACACACACCCCGGTAAGCCTCACAGTGTGGACCTTTAAATTTCCTAGTTACTTAGGAGTCAGTCTGGACAGTGCACGCGCGCGCTCTCTCTCTCTCTCTCTCTCTCTCTCTCTCTCTCTCTCTCTCTCTCTCTCTCTCTCTCTCTCTCTCTCTCTCTCTCTCTCCCCCCCCTGCCTCCCTCCCCCCTCTCTCCCCCTCCCTCCCTCCCTCCCTCCCTCTCTCTCTCTCTCTCCCCCCTCCCTCCCTCCCTGTCTCTCTCCCCCCTCCCTCCCTCCCTGTCTCTCTCCCCCCTCCCTCCCTCCCTCCCTGCCTCCCTCCCCCTCTCTCTCTCTCCCTCCCTCCCTCCCTCCCTCCCTCCCTCCCTCTCTCCCTCTCTCTTTCTCTCCGCCTCCCTCCCTCCCTCCCTCTCTCCCTCCCTCTCTCTCACTGGCTCCTCTGTCTGTCCTCTCTATCAGAATAGAGGCTGCAGGACGAGCTGAGCTTGTCTGTGTTCCCTGTAGGCTGCACTAGAGACACGTGCAGTCTGCCCAGGCTGTTCCTGCATTCTGTTTCCTTCTGCCTTCATCCCTAGCACACAAGAGTTGCTGGCATCTTTGGAATGCTCCCCCTTACCCAAGCCCACAGCAGGTGCTGAGGTTCTGGAAGTCTGTGGCTACTGGCTATCACTGTTACCTCTGGGATTGCCTTGGGAGAGGATGTGTGACCAGCCACCCACAGGCTGTAGGGGTCCCCTACCCCTCCTGTAGATCCCACAAGGAGGCTGCAGCCGGGAGTCTAGAGGGGCCCTCCCACCTCCGACATTCTAAGACTAGACAGTCTTTCCCATTAGCAGACTGCCATGCTTAGAAGGGCAAGCCTTTCCTTCCAGTTCTTAAAGGCTCAGCCTTGCCATGCCCATGTGGGGAGCCCTTCTGGGGTAATTCTTGGAGGCGCAATGCATGGATGAATATATGAGCTCATGTGGGTTTTGCTCTCCACACACAAGACTAGCTGCATATTTACATAACAGGAGGGAAACAGACACACGTGGGGTTGGCTTAGTAATTAGACACATGGCTAGTCCCTTCATTTTTTGCTAAGTAATTGCAGCATCTGGTTTACCCCAAGAATCACTCTCCTATTAAAAGACAGAGGGGAGGAAGGAGAGGCCTTAGAAACCCGCACATATCTGCTGGTAGAGCTGCTGGAGATGCTGGCAAATTAAGAGTCTCATTTAGTAATTTTGTTTAAAGCAAAGCAGTGATAAGCACCGCTCCTGCCACCCTCTCCCCATCTCATAAATGCTTCCGAAAACTTTAGACAACTGGAGCTTATCAGAAACTGACTAACAGTATTTTTGGAGCTGTGAAGTCATCCGTCATACCACCAGGAGGATTGGATCTGGGGCTCGGGGCTCCATGACCATATGTAACATTCAATCTTGCTTGCTCTCTGCACACTGAGCTGCAAGATCACATTTATTGTTCTCTCCACAGCTGCATTAAAGTGATCTGTGAATCTGTCCGAAGAGGTTCTTTGCTCATCACTGCAGAGCAGGGCTCAGGTTCATGGCTGAACAGGCAGGCACACACTCTCAGGTAAAAATGGTAAAGTGTGGAAGAGAAAAGGCTCAGACATGGCATTCTGGGTTGGAAAACGACTTTGGCAAGTCATGCAATCTTCCTGCGACTCAGTTTTCTCATCTAACAAATGGGAGTAAGAATCGCTAGCTCTGAGCATAGAGGCCAGGGAGGAGAACAACCACAGAAAGAGCCAGCTCACCAGGTAGCCAGCTAGATATTTACCTGTCTGTCTCACAGGGTTATTTTGGAGCTCAAATAAGGGAGGCAAAAAAAAATGTGGGTTTTAATCACTATAGAAACATGAGATGTTGTTATTTGGCCCAGCCGTATTGCAAGGAGAATTCTCAAGGCAAACACGGAGAAGAGCCTGCTTTGATTATGTCAGCTCAGAGTCACTCTTTTAAGGACCCTTGTCTTTATGATCCTTCTCAAGGTATTTGGCTGATTTTATTTTCTTCATCTGTAAGAAGAGGAAGTGTGGCCAGGTGCGGTGGCTCACACCTGTAATCCTAGCACTTTGGGAGGCTGAGGCAGGCAGATCACTTGAGGTTAGGAGTTCGAAACCAGCCTGGCCAACATAATGAAATCTCATCTCTACTAAAAATCCAAAAATTTAGCTAGGCGTGCTGGTAGATGCCTGTAATCCCAACTACTCGGGAGGCTGAGGCAAAAGGGAGTGAGCCAAGATCGTGCCACTGTACTCCAGCCTGGGCGACAGAGCAAGACTCCTTCTCAAAAACAAAAACAGGAAGAAGAAGAAGAGGAAATGCACACCCAGGAAAGCTTATGAAATTCCCAGCCCTAGGTCGACGAAAGGCAGGGCAGGGCAGGGCATCCGGGAGCTCCAGCCACTTTGGGGTGTTCCCAGTTGACAGTTTTGGTGGTGTCATCTCCTGAAGGAGGGAGACACTCATGTCAGTTTCTCAACTCATTCTGTCTTGACTTCAGTACATAATAGGTACATGTTGAATTGGTTTAATGAGACACTAATTAAAGCAATATAAAGTAAAATGTCACTGGGAGAGGATTATCCAAGATGAGTGACAAAGTCTGTAGACAAAGACCAAGTAGAGGGTGGTCAGCTCTGTCCACCGAACCTGAAGAGTTCCACAAGGTCCTCGTGCATCTCTGAAAGCAGAACTGCCTCAGATCAAAGTGGACAGGAGTCCCGGCACTTGGGAGTTGGAAGCACATTTAAGGATTCTCTTCCTTCATCGCTCATTTCACAGATAAGCAAAATGAGTCCCACCAAGGGAAAGGATTTGGCCTGAGTGACAAAGTGTTTAAAAGGCAGGGCTAAGACTAAAACCCAGGTCCTCTGTAAACATTATATTTCCAATAAATGTGAGACTACAACTTTAGTAAAAAGTAGCCAGAGATCTAGGCCCGCATTTCAGTTCTCCATGCAGGGCACAAAGCTATGCACCAAGCTGTGGCTGAAGCTTTGATACTTAATCATAGCCCCTTATCTAATGAGATACCAGGGTCTGGCAGGGCAGACTGCTGAAGCCTCTCAGGCGCTGAATCACAAGGCTGGAAGTGACCCAGAAAGGCCTGGAAGGACGCAACGTGTCATCTGGACAAGTGGTAGGACACAGTATCCTGGTAGAGGTGAATTGATAGCAAGATGTCTTTGCAGGAAGCAAACTGGGGGAAGAGATGGAAAGGGAGTATCAGGGAGGTGACACAGGACAGGTAAGAGCAAGAAAGCTCCTGTAGGAACTAAAGCAGGTGGAGAAAGAAAACCAAACCCAACCTGCTGGAAGCGGAGTGTAAAACAGCAGCTTGCTTTTAAAAAACCAAAGTAAATCAAGCAAACAAAACCCAAAGGGATGATGCCCCTGGTGCAAGGCATGGAATACAAGACCATGTGTGAGTAGAGCAGAACGCCTGGCCCAGAACCCCGTTAATACCTCAGGGTCCAGAAAGAGTCAGAGGGACTGGTGAGAGTGTCTCTGGTTGTAGAGACAAGAGGACTGCAGCAGACGAGAAAGCAGGTGGCACCCAGAACCTGTTTCATCCAGAGGTAAAGGAAAGGAGGCAAAGGCAGCCGAGTTGATGCATAAATATTTCTAAAGCATTTGCTTTCATAACACACTCTTTTTTAAAACTGAGAAACAGTGACAGACCTAAGGGGTGGAGCCCTTTTTCACTGAAGTGACATTGCCCAGATCGTCCTAGAGTAGACAGCCAGGATGGGAAAGCCGAGCTCTCTAGACGTGGCTATGGATGGCATCTGGAGGAAAGCCAAAGCCACCGGGTCCCCTCCCACTTCCGGTCTTCAGTATATTTTTGGAAATATATGGTGTAGTTAAATGCCCCATTCTCATAAAGATTTTAGCCTTGAAATCTTTGGCTTTATTCTCAGCTGGACCTAGGCCCAGGGTGACTGTCACTTAAGTGATTCCATGCCTTGGGGAGCCTAAGTTAGGGCTTTCATGTTCAAAGGACATGGTCCATTGAAGACTTGGAATATGGACTTGCTGTGATCTTCATCGTCTTCAGTTCTCAGAGCCAAAGCAGGCTGACTTTGAAAAGGTGGCTTGTATTCTCTTCCTCCCCACCAGCCCCATATCATCAGCTGTTCAAGGGCAGAGGGAGATAATGGAATACAGGATTGGAGGAGCTGTGGCCACACCAGCAGAATGTACCTCTCGGGCTTTTCAGAGCTTCTCTCCCCAATAGGCAAACCTCTCCTAAGACACCCTTTTGTCATGAAAAGCAAACCATGTCAGCCAAAGTTTTCAACCAGACTTTGAGGGCTGGATCTGAAATAAAAGGAGAATGGTTTTGAAATCTGTATTCAGCCAGCATAGTTTGATATTCCAAATGTGCGCAAATTCAGAGGAGGGTGCAAATTCTTTCCTTTCCTTGGGAGAGCAATGGGGGGTGGTATTAATGATTGTTCCGGGTCAAGGCATCAATTTGAGCTGGTTTAGGTACGCTCAGGAATAGGTCCTAACATTGGAGATAGTCACACTGGGCAAGGAGGGGCCTGCACCGGGGATGAATGGCACCACCCGGCAGGGTGGGTAGAAGGCACACGCATAGTGGCAGTTAGAACATACGTTAAAGCAGCATTGCTTGTGAGTTTGTCAGAAGCCTTGTGTGTATCAGATGGGGGCTAAGAAAACAGGCTTGGTGCTGGAGCAGTCCAGGAAGTTCTGCAGAGGCATCACTAGCACAGACACTTAAAGTTCACTTCAAGGGGAGAGAATGTGATGAGAGAGATGAGAAGACTAAAGACTAATTGAACACCCCATGTGAAAAATTCTGCGCCAGGCACAGAATTACGTGACATATACAGTTTTTCACTTAGATATCCATCCACAAGCAAAATAATGTTTTCCACTTTGCAGAAGTAGAAACTGGCTAAAAGACCTGTTAGAACTGTGTGTCCAGGCCTCAGAGGCCTCGGCTGATGATGGTGCAAAGACACTAGTGAGCGTGGGCAGGAACCACTGTAGGGAACAGCAGTGGAGGAGAGGCTGGATGGGATTGGAAGGTGTGGGAAGCTGGTAAAGGCACAGTGGGCCAAGCCATGGACAGTGTTAAGTGGCAGACAGATGAATTTTAGCAGCGGCGTGACAACACTAGTGTCTTATGGCAGGCTCAGAGCTACATAGAGGCCAGATGGAAGGAGGAGAGATTGCAAGTGGGAAATGGTGAAGAAACTGACATGGCAATCCAAGAATGAGATGATGTGGATCCAAACTAAGGTTTTTCAACAGGAGTGGAAGGGAAGAGACACGAACAAAAATCCCAGGAATAACCCACAGAACTTGTCATTTCACTGTGTAATGAGGAAAAAAGATTTCTTCTAGTATTAGATCATATTTAACTGTTCCAAATCTTCAAGGGGAGGCCACACAGTGTAAAGCCACCTCCACCATGAGGCAAGTCTGCACGCAAGTCATCTCGGCCAGATATTTCATTCTCAATGTTTCCCCCGCCTCTCCAGAGAGAGTTTCAGTGTGTCACAGCCACTGATGGTAGATGTTCTGATGTCCTTCTGCACACTGGGAGCATTGTCACTTCCTGCCGGATACAGTGCTGATGCTCGGTGATGGCACGTCACTTTCATAGGGTTCTTCTCTTTTGGGACGTGGGCTGTGGTTGAGGAGGGAATGGCAAATAACCTTAAAAGGAGTTCTTTTGACTTGGTGCAGTGGGTACTGTCTGCACTCACTTGGATCATCTTTACCAGACTAGCACATCCACCCGCCTAGCTGCAACCAGTGTTGGCCGCTAAGAGCCCACAGCTGTCTTGTTCATTGGTCTTGAAGCCAATGGAGATGATCAGTCCTCCATCCACCCATTCTAGAGCAGTCATTGGCTGCCTGACCTAGAATCACAAAAACCCAGTCCCCTTGCCTCTAGGTGGAACCAGTTCTGTGGTTCAATTCACACTCCAGAGAACCTACATCAGTCTCCAGCTGAGACCCACATCTTTGATTAGTTCCACCCCTTGCTCCATCCTACTTCCCTGAGAGCTCCGTCTCAATAAATCACTTACTCAAGAATCCATGTCTCAGACTCTGCTTCTAGGGAACCTGCCTTTAAGATACTTGGAACTCAAAAAGATTTAATTCATAACAACTGAATCCACACTATAGATTGAAACTTGTAGAGTGTTAAAAGGTTTGAAAACGAGACAGAGATACAAATTAAAGATTAGAAAGACATAACCAGCCATAGGGCTGGGCGGACAAAGGGCTGAGATGGTGTCATCAGAACCTGGAAGCCTGGCTGCCTAGATAGAGCTAAACCTCGGAGTGGAAAGCAGGAGAGAAGCTACCCAGTAGGAGGCGAACCTGGGATGTAGTTACAACTGCTCGCAGTTTCCCATTGGTTCTTCCCAGGGGTTGAAACTAACAGAAAGCCAGTGGACAAGGGAGCCTGGGAAATGTAGTTTTCAGGGAACTGATGTCACAAGGTGCAGAACAGGAGAAGGACAGGAAATGGATCCAGGATGAATAGGTAAATAACCAGCATACCACAGGGAGGAAACCACAAGTAACACACATAATCAACTCTGCCTAGAAACGTGTCAGCTTATCCCCCTCTTCGTGAAGCACCAGGGACTCCATTGCAGGAAGGGTTCAGAACCCTTCTGGGCTATTTCTCTTCTCCTCCTTTCTTATACATGTCATCTTTGGACGTTTCTCTGGGACCCATGCTGATCATGTGGCTGGTCACTTCCTGTAGCAGGCCTGATCGCTGATGTACTAACTGCAGAGAATTCTGCGGTCTCCTTTTCCCAAACTTCTTATTCCAGGACTTGCAGTGGAACATTTTTATCCACTCTTTCTTGCTGCCTTTGCTCCTGTTTGGTACTATGCTATTTAATGCAAATGTCGAGATTCATCTCTAATTTTGTAAATAAAATTGCAGAAAGCTCAGAAATGCCACCTGCCCTTTGCATGATCATGATCAAATGGGTTGATAGACCTCTCAGACTTCAGTGGGGAAGGGGCATCCTCTATTTAATCTTGGTAATAGTGATAAAAGTGTGCCCTTCCGCACTCATTGCTTTTAGAAATACTCTGTGTTTGCGTCCTGTGTCACCGTCCACCCTCCTACCACCTCCATCTAGCTGTTTGCCCTTATTACCCTTTGATGTGTGGGGTAAAAATAGTAGATTTTTATTACATTATTGGATTAATCACCAAGTGTGAGCCTCAAGTCTCTTTTAGGCCAGTTGGCAAAGCAATTCATTCCCCACCTTTCGGCTGAGCTGTGTTCCAGTTTATGAGTAAGATGGGCCCCCTTTTTCTATGTCCCAACCACATAGCAGGGCCAAGAGGCGCTTTCATTTCTTGGCCCCAGGGATAGTTTTGCCGCTGACTCAGAGCCGCCTCACTGTTGGCTCACTGAGATGGTGCCTTGCTTCCAGAGAGGTGAATGTCTTTGGACTCAGTTCTGAAACAAAGGCCCTTTAGGGACATCAAGTGTTTTGCATGTGCCTCATGTGTTTCTTGCTTGGTAATCTTATTCATTCAATAAACATATATTTACTGATCACCTCCTCTGGGTTTGGCTCTGGGCATGTGATGGCAAGTGTAGGTAAATGAAGGGCGGAGAGCATGCCATGGCTTGACTGATCTGCCCCACATCACTAGCAAGACACCTCAATCACAGCTTTGCCTGAATACTCTCATTCTGTCTTTCAGAAAATTCTAATTGCAAGGGAACTGCATGCGAGGCACTGTGCTAGGCACACATTTGATGGTTAGCACGGTGAACACTGTTAATTGTCTGTGATTCTTCCATGTTTCTGGTGGTTTTCTGTGAGTGACACGCACTTCTCCATCCCATTTACTCTGCACCCGGCTGCGACACTTCCCTCGGCCAGTTGAACGTGAGCAGAGTGGACAGCGCGTAAATGTGGAGCTGAGGCCTTACGAGCCATCGCGTACCGTTTCTCCCTCGTCTTGGGGTTTCTAACCTCCCCCATGGGAAGGGACTTCTTCGGGACGTGGTTGGGCTTTCAGGTGGGATGCTGAGAAAACCAAATGGGCAACTAGAAAGCTGGAGTGCAGAGGTGCACCTGAGTGCAGCTGACCCGCAGACTCATGAGTGACAGATAAATACTTGTTGTTGAAAGCCACTAGAATTAGGGTTTGTTCTTTATACAATAAAACTGCAATTCTGAAACGCTGCTAACAATGTAACTCCTCCAGACTTGGGCTGTTTTCCATTCCCAGTACCCACCACCTGCAGCTCCTGGTTCCATGAGTTTCAAAGGAAATACCATATGTAAGATACTAAGTATCGCCCCTAGCATATATACTAAGTGCTAAATACCATATGTAAGATACTAAGTATCGCCCCTAGCATATATACTAAGTGCTAAATACCATATGTAAGATACTAAGTATCGCCCCTAGCATATATACTAAGTGCTAAATACCATATGTAAGATACTAAGTATCGCCCCTAGCATATATACTAAGTGCTAAATACCATATGTAAGATACTAAGTATCGCCCCTAGCATATATACTAAGTGCTAAATACCATATGTAAGATACTAAGTATCGCCCCTAGCATATATACTAAGTGCTAAATACCATATGTAAGATACTAAGTATCGCCCCTAGCATATATACTAAGTGCTAAATACCATATGTAAGATACTAAGTATCGCCCCTAGCATATATACTAAGTGCTTCAAAAATAGTGGCCTCATCATCGTCATTAATATTAATAGCACTACAAGATTTATGTATGGGGTCCTTTTCAGTGACTTTGGTATACACACTCTGCAGTAGGTTCCAGATTCATCTATGGCCTGGTTTATAAACAGATCTCAGACAACACCTAAATCAGCTGGGCCCAGGTCATAATTGCTCTCTGAGCTGACAACACTTTAACTTGAATTTCCTTGAATATACCAAGTGAATACTGTGTGAACTGCAGGTGCTAAAGTTCATCACCAGATCACTTGATTTGAGATCTGTGGGCCAAGGGAATACACCATCACAATCTCTACATGTCATTAAAGAGCTGGTTTTCTCAAGAACATCAGGTGAGAAGAGTCATTTAATGAGAGCAGTAACTTCCAAATAAAAATGCAGGTTCTGAGAATTAGGTCATCCTAAGTGGAACTCAGAAACCTGGCCCTAAAAATAGACTAATTCCATGCAGGGTAAGAGATGAAGCACTTGGACCTATATGAGGCAGCAAGTTAGAACTGGAATCTTTGTATAAATCCAGAATCCTCAAATGTCCCACACCCGCTGACGTAATGTGATGATTAATTTTGTCTGTCAACTTGGCTGGCTATGGTATCCAGATATTTGTCAAATATTGTTTCTGTGAAGACTTTTAAAATGAGATTAATATTTAAACCAGTGGACTTTGAGTAAAGTAGATTCCCCTCCATAAGGTGAATGGGCCTCATCTAATCAGTTGAAGGCCTTAATTAAGAAAAGACTGACCTCGCAGAGGAGGAGGAGATTTCGCAGCAGACCACCTTTGGACTCGAGCTGCAGCTCTTCCTTGGATCTCCAGCTTGCTGCCTTCCCTGCTGACTTTGGACTTGCCATTCCTCCAACGTCCTTACACAGCTGTAAGCCAATTCCTTAGACTACATCTCTCTCTCTGTCTCTCTCTCTCACACACACACAGACACACACACGGACACAGAAACACACACAGACACACACACTCAGACACACAGAAACACACACTCAGACACACACAGACACAGAAACACACACACTGAGACACACACACACAGAAACACACACACTCAGACACACACACGGACACAGAAACACACACAGACACACACACACAAACACAGAAACACACACAGACACAGAAACATGCAGAAACACACACAGACAGAAACACACACACAGACACAGAAAACACACACACAAACACAGAAACACAGACACAGAAACACAGACACACACAGACACACACACGGACACAGAAACAGACACAGACACAAACACACACAAACACAGAAACACACACAGACACAGAAACATGCAGAAACACACACAGACAGAAACACACACACAGACACAGAAAACACACACACAAACACAGACACAGAAACAGACACACACAGAAACACACACACTCAGACACACACAGACACACACAGAAACACACACACTCAGACACACAGACACAGAAACACACACACTGAGACACACACACAGACACAGAAACACACACACTCAGACACACACACGGACACAGAAACACACACAGACACAGACACACACACACAAACACAGAAACACACACAGACACAGAAACATGCAGAAACACACACAGACAGAAACACACACACAGACACAGAAAACACACACACAAACACAGAAACACAGACACAGAAACACAGACACACACAGACACACACACGGACACAGAAACAGACACAGACACAAACACACACAAACACAGAAACACACAGACACAGAAACATGCAGAAACACACACAGAAACACACACACAGACACAGAAAACACACACACAAACACACAGAAACACAGACACACACAGAAACACACATACTCAGACACAGACACACACAGAAACACACACACTCAGACACACACACAGACACAGAAACACACAGACACAGAAACAGACACAGACACAAACACACAGACACAGAAACATGCAGAAACACACACAGACACAAACACACACACAGACAGAAAACACACACACAAACACAGACACAGAAACACAGACACACACAGAAACACACACTCAGACACACACAGAGACACAGAAAACACACACACAAACACAGAAACACACACACAGAAACACAGAAACACACACACAGACACACACAGAAACACACTAAGACACACACACACAGACACAGAAACAGACACAGACACAAACACACACACAAACACAGAAACACACACAGACACAGAAACATGCAGAAACACACACAGAAACACACAGACACAGAAAACACACACAGAAACACAGACACAGAAACACACACACTCAGACACACACACACAGACACAGAAAACACACACACAAACACAGAAACACAGACACACACACAGAAACACAGAAACAGAAACACACTCAGACACACACACACAGACACACACAGAAACACACACACTCAGACACACAGACACAGAAACACACTCACACACACACAGACACACACGGACACAGAAACACACACAGACACAGAAACAGACACAGACACAAACACAGAAACACACACAGACACAGAAACATGCAGAAACACACACAGACAGAAACACACACACAGACACAGAAAACACAGAAACACAGACACAGAAACACAGACACACAGAAACACACACACTCAGACACACACAGACACACACAGAAACACACACTCAGACACACACACAGACACAGAAACACACACACTGAGACACACACGGATACAGAAACACACACAGACACAGAAACAGACACAGACACAAACACACACACAAACAGAAACACACACAGACACAGAAACACACACAGACACAGAAACATGCAGAAACACACACAGACAGAAACACACACACAGACACAGAAAACACACACACAAACACAGAAACAGACACACACAGAAACACACACACTCAGACACACACAGACACACACAGAAACACACACACTCAGACACACAGACACAGAAACACACACAGACACAGAAACAGACACAGACACAAACACACAGACACAGAAACATGCAGAAACACACACAGACACAAACACACACACAGACAGAAAACACACACACAAACACAGACACAGAAACACAGACACACACAGAAACACACACTCAGACACACACACAGAGACACAGAAAACACACACACAAACACAGAAACACACACACAGAAACACAGAAACACACACACAGACACACACAGAAACACACACTAAGACACACACACACAGACACAGAAACAGACACAGACACAAACACACACACAAACACAGAAACACACACAGACACAGAAACATGCAGAAACACACACAGAAACACACAGACACAGAAAACACACACAGAAACACAGACACAGAAACACACACACTCAGACACACACACACAGACACAGAAAACACACACACAAACACAGAAACACAGACACACACACAGAAACACAGAAACAGAAACACACTCAGACACACACACACAGACACACACAGAAACACACACACTCAGACACACAGACACAGAAACACACTCACACACACACAGACACACACGGACACAGAAACACACACAGACACAGAAACAGACACAGACACAAACACAGAAACACACACAGACACAGAAACATGCAGAAACACACACAGACAGAAACACACACACAGACACAGAAAACACAGAAACACAGACACAGAAACACAGACACACAGAAACACACACACTCAGACACACACAGACACACACAGAAACACACACTCAGACACACACAGACACAGAAACACACACACTGAGACACACACGGACACAGAAACACACACAGACACAGAAACAGACACAGACACAAACACACACACAAACACAGAAACACACACAGACACAGAAACACACACAGACACAGAAACATGCAGAAACACACACAGACAGAAACACACACACAGACACAGAAAACACACACACAAACACAGAAACAGACACACACAGAAACACACACACTCAGACACACACAGACACACACAGAAACACACACACTCAGACACACACAGACACAGAAACACACACAGACACAGAAACAGACACAGACACAAACACACACAGACACAGAAACATGCAGAAACACACACAGACACAAACACACACACAGACAGAAAACACACACACAAACACAGACACAGAAACACAGACACACAGAAACACACACACTCAGACACACACACAGAGACACAGAAAACACACACACAAACACAGAAACACACACACAGAAACAGAAACACAGAAACACACACTCAGACACACACACAGACACACACAGAAACACACACTAAGACACACACAGACACAGAAACAGACACAGACACACACACACAAACACAGAAACACACACAGACACAGAAACATGCAGAAACACACACAGAAACACACAGACACAGAAAACACACACAGAAACACAGACACAGAAACACAGACACACACAGAAACACACACACTCAGACACACACACACAGACACAGAAAACACACACACAAACACAGAAACAGACACACACACAGAAACACAGAAACACACACTCAGACACACACAGACACACACAGAAACACACTCAGACACACAGACACAGAAACACACACACTCACACACACACAGACACACACACGGACACAGAAACACAGACACAGAAACAGACACAGACACAAACACACACACACACAAACACACACAGACACAGAAACATGCAGAAACACACACAGACAGAAACACACACACAGACACAGAAAACACAGAAACACAGACACAGAAACACAGACACACACAGAAACACACACTCAGACACACACAGACACACACAGAAACACACACTCAGACACACACACAGACACAGAAACACACACACTGAGACACACACGGACACAGAAACACACACAGACACAGAAACAGACACAGACACAAACACACACACAAACACAGAAACACACACAGACACAAAAACACACACAGACACAGAAACATGCAGAAACACACACAGACAGAAACACACACACAGACACAGAAAACACACACACAAACACAGAAACAGACACACACAGAAACACACACTCAGACACACACACAGAAACACACACACTCAGACACACACACAGACACAGAAACACACACACTGAGACACACACACACAGATACAGAAACACATATCCTGTTGGTTGTATTTCCCTGGAGTGCCCTGACTGACACATACAGTGAACGAGGGAAAGTCTCCTCGCCCTCAGAAGACAATGGCCAACAAGCTTGAATCTCTCTTAACCACTCTTTTTAACGAACAGTAAGTCTACTTGGGAAATTTGCAAATTTATTGTAGGAGACCCTAAACCTAGACATTAATAAAAACTGATTCTCAGTAGGCAACATCTCTGGGGCATCTGGAAAGAAGCAAAATTAAAACTGTTCGGGAAGGATGTAGGCAGCTTCCACCCTACACTACACAGGACATTCAGAAATAAACCGCCTGAAATATGAACTCACAATTTGAAATTATGAAATGCATCCTAGAATAAAATGTCATGAGCCATAGTCAGGGGAATCAATTAACAGCAAATTTAGACTTTTAAGAACTTTAGACCTGAGTATCAAATTCAGAATATAAAAATAAATACATTTAAGACGATTAAATAGAAATAGTATAGAATTTACTGTAACATTTTGGGCAAGTTACTTAATATCTGTGCCTCAGTTTCCATATCTGTCAGCGGATCTCTGAAACCTGCATTTTCACAGGATTACTAAGGGAATCTGATGCCCTTGGAATCTACGGCCCTGGTCATATACTGCATCAGGACACGACATGCTTGCCTGCCTTCTGGATGGAGCTCATTCTTTCCATTGTCTGCTCACTTTCCTCTCACCCTGTACACAGGTAGAATCACTTTCCCCTGAGTGAAAGGGGCATGGAGACTCCGTATGGTGCTTTTACCAGTTAATACATGCCTACTGCCACTGGGAAAAATGCCATTAGGTTTGGTTGGGAACCATCTCTGCTGAAGATAAGCAAAAAAAGGTGAGCCATGGGGTCAAGAGCACAGGTGGCCTTAGAACCGAAATACAGTGAGAGCACCAGTCAGCCACCACTGGTTCGCCGCAGCAAGGATCTGGTTAAATTATGTTTCCACCCAAAAGTATCAGGGGCTACAAGAGGGGACCAACTGAAGGGCAAAACTAAGGAGAGCATGGTAGGAACAAAATGATCCAGCCTAAGCTTCGGTGTAAGATCTGATTCTTGAACGAAATACGTGGGGTGAGTGGAGGAGGGCACACTAAGCTTGTTCATGTTGGAAACAACTGGTTGTTTCTCCTAAGGAGGATTACAAGAAAATTGCCCTCATGTGTGCAAATTTCAAGTATAGATGGGTTCACTTGGCAAGGGACAGGAGAGGGGGCTTTCTAAAAAGGTGGATCTGATGGTGGATGCCCTTGGATCATGGCAAGAAAGTGGAGCCTTAATGGAGGAAAACAGAGGCAGCCACAAGAGAGGGCAGCCTCTGGGGGCCAGGGAGGCAAGCACTTCCCCTAGCTTCAGTGAACACCTGCATGATGATGCTGGGGCCTAACCACACACACAGCGATGGCCCAGAGGTGGACAAGAGTCAGAATCATTAGGAAATCACACTCTGGGAGAAAAGCACAAGGAGGTGAGCCATTCACTCAGGGCCCTGCTGACACACACTCAAGGACGCCAGGGCAGAGACTCACTTTCTTCGTGGTAGGTGGTGTGTCCACCTAGTGAAAGGAAGTGGCTACCCTGAGGACACAGGGTGCACAGAGGATCCCTGGCAGGAGGAAATGCAGCAGGAACTGGCTGTTCAACCTGGCTTTACAGCTGACAGCTGTCCCCGCACCCCTGCCCCCTGCCTTTTTTTGTCTCATTGGCAGGACACTATCCTTCGGGAGTGAGGGCACTTCCCACCCACCAGGGTGGAATGTACCTCTGACTCAGCACTTGCTGCAGAGTTTGAAGAGCAAGCTCATCTTGCCCTCAAGGAAGGGGAAGCCAGTTTTATGGTTGCTGAATATCAGAGCTCTGGGTTTTAATGAGCCCAAGTTGTGAAAGAATAAAACAGAACTTCTGTGTGAAAGAAACAGGAGAGTGTAGGTCAGAACCCAAAGGAAGACTTGGAAATAGGCGCAAGTAAATAGGATCTGGGGTAGAGCCTGGAAGCTCGGGTGTGCCCTCCGAACACCTGGAGAGGAGCTTGGTGGGGGGGCTCAAGACTCCTAGTCTGCAATAGGGTTAGTGATGCCTTCTTTACTTTGGAGACTTTACAGAATTAGTGTGGAAATCCCCCGGTAGTAGCTTTTATACCAGAAGAAGACAACTTATTAGCCCTTCTGGGATGTGAGTGACATGACCAGAACACCAGGGGAGACAGTCTGCTCTTTCACAGCACGTTGCTGGCAGCACCTGCTGCCGACCTGTCATGCACAGGCTTGTCTGGAGGGTGTGTCCAGGCAAGCAATAGGCACTAGCCCCACTTGTGGCTTTACCTCTTTAAAGGAGATAGCACAGCAAAAACACATTCCATCCTGTGAAACAGCACCCTGAGTCCAGCCAGGGACGCACAGCCTACCTCAGCTGAGCCTCTCATTCCATCCTGTAAAACAGCACCCCAGGTCCAGCCAGGGACACACAGGTCACCTCAGCTGAGCCTCTCATCCCATCCTGTAAAACAGCACCCCAGGTCCAGCCAGGGACGCACGGGTCACCTCAGCTGAGCCTCTCATTCCATCCTGTAAAACAGCACCCCAGGTCCAGCCAGGGACGCAGGGGTCACCTCAGCTGAGCCTCTCATTCCATCCTGTAAAACAGCACCCCAGGTCCAGCCAGGGACGCACGGGTCACCTCAGCTGAGCCTCTTGCATGCACTTTCCCCTCTGCTCAGGACTCTTTTGCAGACATTGGTGTGGTCCCCTCCAGCACTTCACTCCATTGTCATCTGAAATACCACCCCCTCAGAGAGGCCTCACAGGGCCATCCCAACTGAAATAGCACTACCCTCAACCCTAACTCTGCCTGAATTTTCTTCAGAACACATATGACTCCTCGTATCATTCTGCATATTTGTTTATTTTCTGTATCTCTCTCTAAGATGTAAGCTTCAAGAGGGCAGAGAATTTATTTTGTTCACTGCTGTATCTCCATTATCTAGTGCAATGCCTGGTACATGACGGGCATTCGGTTATTATTAGTGAGTAAATGGACCATCAAAAGAGACAAATTAGCCCCTGCACAAATACTTCAGTTAAAACACAGGTATATTCAGAGGGGTTTATTTCAAGTCAGTGGGGTATCATGCTAGCCCAATCTTTAGCCACTACGAGCTGAAGGAAACCGGATTGTCTTACTAAACCACTCTGCTATTACAAAAGAAAAAGTTGTTGAGAGCCTGAAGTACCTGTTGGACCGCTCCATCAATTGATTTCTCAGCCGCTGACTTATCTTTGTGTGGCTGTCAGAGCTTGAGGACATCAGTCAGCTAATGGCTGTCACTAATTGACAAGCAAGGAGGCAGGGTCTGTCCAGTCAGCGCATTCTTAGCTCCACTGTTTTCCTTCTTTAATGTAAATGCAATTTAATTTCCTTCTTTAAATGTACAGCAATAAAAGGATGATGTCAAATAAATTCAGTGCAAAACAGTGTACAATAAAAAAGTAAATTTCCTCTCAATGTCAGTGACCCTTGGCCTCCCTCGTCAGGAGCATCTGTTGGCATCTCATTGTGGCTGCAATTTACACTGCCCTCATGACAAAGAAATCAATCTGCTTTTCGTGCTTTGTTTCGTTTCGCCTGGCCATTTGTATATCCTCTTCTCAAAGTGACTCGTTCTAAGCCCCTCGCCTATTTTTTCATTGCGTTTTATGCCTTTTTCTTGTGAATTTGTGGAACTTAACATTCCAGATACAAGTCCTCTGTCAATTTTGTGTTCCACATATTTCCTCCTACTCAGTGGCTTGAATTTTTATGCTCTTAAAGGTTATTTTAATGAACAGAAGTTACTAATTTTGAGCCTGATGTTGAGTAATCATTTCCTTAGGGTAGTCGATGTTTCTTATTTAACCCAAGACAATGAAGATAGTTTCCTACATTATCTTGTAGAGAATTTGTTGTTTCACCTCTCACATTTATGTTTAAAATTTGTCTGGAATTGGGTTTTGTGTACGGTGCGAAGTAAGGATTCAGTTAAACATTTTTTCTTGTTGATACCCCATTGATACCCGATTGTTCCAGCACCATTTATTGGAAAATCTTTTTCTAATCCTCTGCAGTACTGCCTTGATGTAAATTAACTTTCTACAGCTGTATAGGTCTGTTTCTTGACTCTGTATTCTCTGTCATTGGTGTTTTTGTCTAGATTTTCGCCTTAGTTATCTATACTGTTTTTGTGTGTGGGAGAGACAGAGTCTCACTCTATCACCCAAGCTGGAGTGGAGTGACAGTCTCAGCTCACTGCAACCTCCACCTCCTGGCTTCAAGTGATTCTCGTGCCTCAGCCTACTGAGTAGCTGGGACTATGTGCCACCACATCCTGCTAAGTTTTGTATTTTTAGTAGAGACGGGGTCTCATCATGCTAGCCAGGCTGGTCTTGAACTTCTGGCCTCAAGCAATCCACCCGAATTGACCTCCCAAAATGCTGGGAGTGTGAGCCACTGTGCCCAGCCTATACCTTAGTTATTAGAGCTTTATAATAGTCCCTGTTTGTTAGAGCAAATCATCCTGCTTTATGTTTCTTCTTCAAGAATGTCTTGGTTATTCTTGACCCTTTGCACTTCCATATAAATTCTAGAAAGAACTTACTAATTTTTAGAAAAGAAAAATCTATTCACATTTCATTTGAGTCATCAATTTAATAAGAATCTTTTATGATATTGAGTTTTCTAATCTCTGAACATGGTATGCCTTTCACATACACATACACAGATACATAATTTTTGGGAGAGAGGTTTTCTAGTTTGCAAAGTATTTTCTACTATCATACAGTTAATTTACTTTATTTATAATTTCTTTGCTGCTGACATGTGTAGAAATGAAGTGGATACAAATTAAATTGATTTTGCCTTCTACCGCATTGCTGTTGTCTGATTTATTTTTAATACTCTTGAACGTTCTGTGTATGTGATCATAGCACGTCTGAAGAATGGCGGTTTTGTTTCTGCCTTTCTGATTACTGTGTATTTTATTTATTATTCTTGCCTTGCTGAACCGTTTAGGACCTCCAGGAAAATGTCGACTAGAAGAGGTGATAACTGTACCGATTATTTCTTGTTGCTGATCTCAAAGAAAAAGCCTTTACTATTTCATCATTAAATATAATGTTTCTGTGGGTTTTTAAAATTAGATACTCTTTAATTGATAAGGAATTCTCCTTCTCCCCCTACCTCATTGTTATTTTTAAGGTTATGAATGAATATTGAATTTTACCAAATACTTACGCATCTATTGAAAACCATGATTTTTCCATTCTTATTTCTTAATGTGGCAAATCACATTAATGGGTTTGCTAATGTTACACTAACTTTACATCTGCATTTCTGGACTAAATCGAAGTTGGTTATGATGTATTTCCTAAATGCATACATATGGGTGTGTGTGTGTGTGTGCCTGTGTGCGTGTGCGTGTGTGTGTGTCTGGATTGTGTTTGGTAACTTTTTAAGGAAGTTTTTTATGTATGATCACGAGTAAAATGAGCTTACTGTTGTCTCTTATTCTGGTCTTGTCAGGCTTGGTATCAAGTTATACTAGCATCATAAAATGAATTGAGGCATGTATTTCTTTTTTATCATTTTCTATTCTCCAAAAGAGTTGTTTAAGATTCGCGTTATTTCTTCCTTAAATTTTTATGGAATTTAGCAATGATGCCATTGGGGCCTGTAGTTTCATACAGGGCAAGTATTTTTAAAATTATGGATCTAATTTCTTCTATAATAGGATTTTTCATGAGTTTAAAATTTTCTCTTTGTGTCTTTTTTGGAAATTATATTTTTCTAGGATTTTGTCCATGCATTTGAATTTTCAGACTTATTGGCATAAGGTTTAAAACATTCTTTCCTTGTCATTTTGCTGGTTATTTGTGGGCCTTTTTCTCCTTTTTTGGATGGATCTTACCAAAGGTTTATCAATTTCTCTCTGTCTCTTTTTTTATTTCAACAGCGTCTCACTCTGTTGCCCAAGCTGGAGTGCAGTGGCTCAATCTCAGCTCACTGCAACCTCTGCCTCCTGGGTTCAAGCAATTCCCCTGTCTCAGCCTCCAGAGTAGCTGGAACTACAGACCCATGCCACTGTGCTCGGCTAATTTGTATGTTTTTAGTAGAGACAAAAAGTTCCACCATATTTGTCAGGCTGGTCTTGAACTCCTGACCTCAGGTGATCCACCCGCCTTGGCCTCCCAAAGTGCTGGGATTACAGGTGTGAGCCACCTCGCCTTGCCAGTTTATCAATTTCATTAAGCTTTCCAAGTAATTAAATGTGTTGGTCCTATTGATTTTTCTCTTTCATATGTTTGTTTTTTATTTCATTAATATCTATGCATTTCTGTATTATTTCTTTCAGTTTATTTACCTTCTTTTTGAAATTATCTGAGCTGAATGAATCTTGGCTTGGTGATTTTATATAGAATCAGTAAGCTGAGATTCAGAGAAGAGGGATGAACCTGGAATTTGGAGTCACTTTTTCCCAGGAGTTACATGTACTCGTATATATATTCAGTGTGTATACACATAAGTGAGGGGTTTGATGCAAGCAGCAAACACCACCTCTGCATAACTTCAACACAAAACAGCCTTACACCAAATGGAAGGAAGGGCTGAGGAGCCAGGTTTCAAAGAGAATAGGTACTAGGGCAGACCAGGGGTCTGGAGAGCAGAAACTAGTATCATTTTTTTTTTTTTATTACTCTGTTTAAAAGTCAGATTCCAAGGAGCAAGCTCTGGTCTGTGTCAATTGCCTACCTCTTGGCTAGGGCAGGTAGGGCAGACTGCATGCAGTGAGAAAGACTGGTTCCTCAGAAGCAAATTCAGAGGCTATTTGTCAGAAGATTTGGGAATGTATAATGGGCAGACAAAAATAACAAGTGTTCACTGTAGATAGAGAAAGAGAAATACAGCAGGAGAGACACAGGAGCAAGGAAGCAGAAGAGAAAGAAAGAAAAGCGGAAAGAAATTGTGAAGACGAGGTGGGGTGGTTCGGATCAGTGTGAGCCAGTGTGCCAACAATCAACAAAAATAATTGAAGCTCTTCCCCTCTCTCGGATTTGTAAGACTTTGTAGTCCTCGAGGGCCCTTTCTTCCATTAATAATATTAAAAGCTATTTTATGACTGTAGTGGTATAAAGACAAGCATAATTTTGGCTGGGTTTATGGTTATGTATCAAGATTATTATGTTCATGTTTTTCTTCTGATCAAATAAGACATTTTCATGGATCTCTGAAAGCAACATGGGCCCTAGATGCTCTGCTTCCTCCTCCTTCTCTTCTGTCCTGAAAGCAACATGGGCCCTAGATGCTCTGCCTCCTCCTCCTTCTCTTCTGTCCGATGCAGCTTGCTTTGGCATTTGCTACCATTTCCATGCACATCAGGACATCTTCCAGCTGCCAGCACCCACAGCACGTTGCCTGAGAGCTCTCTCTGGCTGCTGGAGGCAGCTGAGATTTGACATCCTTATCCCACAACTCTTAAACAATAGGTAATGGGAGATGGTATTTAAATACCCCAGATCCTTAACCTTCAGAGGCACATGAACTTCACTGACTCCCGGAGGACCTAAGCAGGATTAGCCTCAGTACCCCCATGTGGGAAGTTGGGAATGAACTTCTGTTGCCTCCTTTCCCTTTCCTGTTTCACTCCTCCACTTCCCTGCCAGTGTTTTCTGGGATCTCCTCCCAAAAAAACCATTCCCACTCAAATCCTTGTCTCAGTCTGCTGCTGGGAGAACTCAAACTGAGACACTACAAACATAGTTTGGATATGAGTCCCTGTCCAAATCTCGCGTTGAATTGTAATCCCCAGTATTGGAGGTAGGGCCTAGTGCAGTGATTAAATCACAGGGGTGGATTTCTCATGAGTGGTTTATCATCATCCCCGTGGTGTCATCACTGTTCGTGATAGATAGCGAGTGACGTCTCCCAAGATCTGGCTGCTTAAAAGTGTGTGGCACCTCACCTTCTCACTCTTGCTTCTGCTTTCACCATGTGACATGCCTGCTCTCCCTTAGCCTTCCGCCATGACTGTAAGCTTCCTGAAGCTTCCCTGGAAGCCAAGCAGATGTTTGTACCGTGCTCCCTGTAAAGCCCACAGAACCAATTAAACCTCTTTTCTTTATAAATTACGCAGTCTCAGCTATTTCTTGATAGCAATGCAAGAACAGCCTAATACAACCACCCTTCAGGTTAGCTGGCACTGGGGGATGAGAAAATAAAGCTCTCTAAAATACCAGCCTTACAAACAAACGCAAAGGGAGGGGGAAAACACAGAGTCTTCTACTAGTTATTTTCTTACAGAGCTGTGACCTTGTTTGGAGGGGTAATCTGGCCTTGAATATTTTCTTGGTTCACTGTTATAAAAATATTATTCTGCAAGTTTTTCTGGTCACTGACTTTCTTAGCCTGGGATTTGTTCTTGTTTCAATTTCATATGAAAACTTTAGTGTTGGCCAGAGAATGAGGGACTATTTAATTCTATCAAAGCCTGGTGAAATCTTGCTTCCTGGTGTTTTGGCTGGCAGAGTCTCTTAATTTGTACAAACCAACAGCAACAGGGCAAAGTACTTTGACAATATAAAGGTTATGGAAGGACTTACTCATATTAGTCATCTGAGTTATGTTTTCATTTGCTTTAATGTGGTGGATTTGGCCATGGGGGCAGTGGGTCTTATGACTGCCCCTCAGAATAAAAGTTTAAAGGAATGTGTATTTCTGGAAAATCACTTTTCTGTAACACACCCAGAGTTCTTTTAAAGATGCTTTAGTTTGCAGACCTTCAAATGAAAAGCCATTATTTACTTTATAATCCAAGGCAGAGCATGTGAGAAACCCTGGGAGAGAGGAAGCTGGAGGACTTATACATATTTTCACGGTGGAACTTTGCAACAAATGTGATTTATTTTTTATTTAAAACAGTTCTTATGGTTTTTCCCACATCGACACATGGCAGTTTTGATCTCTGGTGTTCTCAGGGTCCAGACAATGCAGCATAGTGCTCAATCACATGGGCCTCAAATTCAGAAGGATCTGGGTTCGAATCCTACCCCTCGTGTGTGACTTTGGGCTGGTTACCTAACCTCTCTATACCCCCGGAGACTGAACATCGTTATTTTACCCACCTCATAGATGCACGAGGTTAGTGACGAGATCAAAAAATAATGCACAATGGGACTTAACATGTGCTCACTACATTATGTACTAAATATTACTATCTTTTGTCTCTTGATCTCAGCCAATGTTCCCTTATCCTGAAACACTCTAATAACTTTTCTAGATGCTCACAACGTCCTCAGCAACTACCAAGCAGCTTCCTTCCTCTCAAGGCCAGCATGTCCTTGGCATAGCTGATCTTCTGGTATAAGACCTAGAGACACAGAACCCTGCCCACACCCGTGAGTCCCCTGGGGGCCTGATCCCAAGCTTCTGTCCCCTCCTCCGCCATGTCAGTTGCGTGACTAGGGTGGGACTTGGCCAGGTCTCGTGTTACAGTCTCTAAAGGCCACTGAAAAGCTAACCGGCCACCAACAAGGGACTTGAGGGCTTGCCTCAACCTTCCCGCCTTAGTGTAGGCAAGGTAATCAGGTGACGGAGGAACAGAAGCCTGGATCACTGAGAGGCAGGATCACTGATCACTTCAGTAGGGGATGTTGAGGGTGCGTGGAAACCCCAAGACACCCACGGAAACCAGGGCACACAGGGAAGAGATGAGGGTAGGCCGTGGTGGGGCTGACCAGATGCAGGCCGGAAGTGAGATGGCCACCAGACGTATGGACTTGGACGTCCTAAACAGTCAGCCCAGATGACCCAGGAGCTGAAAGGAACAACCACCGAAATAGTAACACATTCTGCTGGTCCTCCGCTTTATCTCTGATATGGTTTGGCTGTGTCCCCACCCAGATCTTATCTTGAATTGTAGCTCCCATTCTTCCTGGCGCCCCCCCCCCACCCAGGAGATAATTGAGTCGTGGGGGTGGGTCTTTCCTGTGCTGTTGTGATAATGAGTAAGTCTCAGGAGATCTGATGGTTTTATATAGGGCAGTTCTGTGCACGCTCCCGCCACCACGTGAGACACTGACTTTGCTCCTCATTCACCTTCCACCACGATTGTGAGGCCTCCCCAGCCATGTGGAACTGTGAGTCAATCAAAGTTATTTATTTCTTTTTGAGACGGAGTTTCGCTCTTGTTGCCCAGGCTGGAGTGCAATGGCACAATCTCAGCTCACCGCAACCCCCGCCCCCCGCCCCGGGTTCAAGCAATTCTCCTGTCTCAGCCCCCGGAGTAGCTGGGATTACAGGCTTGCGCCACCACGCCTAGCTAATTTTGTTTTAGTAGAGACAGGGTTTCTCCATGTTGGTCAGGCTGGTCTCGAACTCCTGACCTCAGGTGATCCACCCGCCTCAGCCTCCTGAAGTGCTGAGATTACAGGCATGAGCCACCGTGCCGGGCCAAACTTCTTTCTTTTGTATGTTATCCAGTCCTGTATGTCTTTACTGGCAGAGTGAGAGCAGACTAATACAATCTCCACATCTGGTAGAGCGCCAGCCAGTGGCTGCTGCATGTAGTAGTCAGCAATATCCATGTGCGTTTCTTGCGCAGAAGCACGGGGGCAGAGCAGGCTGTCTGCAGTGGGAGGTCTGGGAAGAAGTCTCCACCTTAGCCCTCCCATTTATAAGCTGAGTGAGAGGGGCAAACCGCACAGCCTCCTGAATCTCAGTAGACTCGCTCTGCTGGGCAGTGAGGAAAGCCAGGTGAGGCCGGGCACAGGAGCTCTTTGGGAGCTTTACGGGGCTGTGCGAATAGTATATGACTCAACTTACGTGCTTAGCCCAGCGCCTGGCCCCTGTAACCAGGTGTCAGTATTGAAGTTTCCACAGACACAATGAAACACAATCCTGTCAAATTCCAAAGCCAGATCTCTTATGTGAAAATTATGAGAAAAACTGTGAGGAACTGGTTTCTTAACTTCCAAGTCACCTCTCATCTACTCTGAGAATACGAAAACGAGAGAGAGAGAGAGAGAGAATGAGAGACTGTTGGATGCGTGTGTGAGTATGTATGGTGTGTACATTTTTCAGAGAAAGCTGTGGTCATGTCATGAGGCTTCTCACTCCACCTGTGGGAGCGGGTAGGGAGCGCCATCTTTGCCTCAGATTTAGCAAGGAGGTTTCCATGGGATTGCTGAGAAAGCTGTGCACTGCATTGCCTGCATTTGAAAGTGTGGAAGGAAAGATTACTGTCTGACTGCACAGTGGATAGAGAGAAAATGGCCCATGGCTGCAAGGTTGAGGGGACGGGGCTGGCTGGAGGTGGGCCCTGCAGGAGAGAGGAACACAGTGGGATTGGCTTGGGTTCATCTCAACAGGGGCCCCAGGAACTGAGGGGACATGCTACATCTCTAGGGGCTGTGGAAGAGGCCTCAACTGACTCTTGGAAGAGAAAAGCACCTGTCAAGATCAAGGGAACACCCAGTGAAGGGTCAGCAGGAGACCTTCAAGGAGCCCCCAGATGCTCCCTAAGAAAAGCAATCGGCTCCAAACATCTGCCAGAGCAAGAGAAGACAGACCTTGTTCAGCGCACAATCGAGCAGGATTCTTCCTGCTCCTGCGTCCCCATTCTCCCTCTGCAGCTACCTGACAGTCAGTAGGTGTTCACTGCATTGGGTTCTGTACAGTCTGATGGTCTCTCCTGTGAATGTACTCTCCGCAGAGACACTGTTTAATGGCAGAAATCTGTCCCCTGTGTCTGCAGAATTCATCGGCATCCTGGGGGGAGAGAGATCCCAGGGATGTTTTACCTTTCTCTCTGCCTCTAGGCAGGCAACCTGACCCAACTTACGATGCATGATCCCAAACCAGACTAGCTACACAACCTGTGGGGCCCACAGCAAGGTGAAAAGGGAGGGACCCTTGCTTAGAAATTATTAAGAATTTTGAGACAGCAACAGCAGAATCTTAAACCAAGAGTAGTGCCTTTCTAAGCGTGGAGCCTTGTGTAATGGTACAGGTCAGAGGCCCACAGAGCTGGCCCTGACCCCGAACTATCTCTTCCATTAGTAAGCACTTAAGAGAGGAGCCTGGAATCTGGCTGCCTTTGAGGGAGATCTTCCTTAAACTGCACCCACCATGAGTTAAACAAGCATCAGCCAGCCGTTCTCTTCTGCCGCCTTCAAGCAGGACGCTAAGGCAGTGGGAGATGACTGGGGCAGTTGGAACAGGGGAACTCTATAAATGTGAGAAACTCTCTGCCCAGCAATGTGGCCATGGAGCCCTGGGGGGAAAAATTCCTTGGCAGGTAGTCTCCATGTTAGAGCTCAGGATGACTGGACCATTTATTTACCTGCAATCATGAGAACTGCAGAGTGACTCTCAGCTCACAATAGCATGGGCTGGTCCCGAGCTGTTCAGGACTTTGTGGGCTGGGTGGTGTAAATCCTGGCCAGATTCTCCTGGGAGGCAGCCACATCCCCTGTGGGCAGGAAAGCCTCCTAAGAGACTAAAGAGAGCAAGCTTCTCAAAAAACAAAATAATTAGAAAAAGGAGTGAGCGCTCTCAAGGGGCCTCCCTCGGGGTCCTCACTCCTTTAACACCCCTCCCTTCTTGGCTCACTGGTGAGAGTCGCCCAGTGGGGACACAGAGAGATCCTAGCCACATCTCAGCAGCTCCCAAAGCAGAAGAGAGGCTGGTGCCCAGGCTCACTCCTGTTCCTTCATCGTCTTAGAAATAGGGGCTTGGAGGCAAACAGCCCCATCACAGGGACGAAGGCTGCTCTCCACACAATGTGCCCACATGAATGCATTTACCAGTTTAATGGCTGTCTTTCCTCCTGATTTGTAAACTCTGTGAGGGGATGGGCTGTGCCCACCTGATTTCTTGTGTGCCAGAGTGTACAAAACATGTTTCAATGTATTTGTTGAATAAATGAAAGAATCTAAAAGAGATAAGTGAATGGAAATTTTGCAGAGACTTGTCAGGGCCCCTTAAAAGTTCTGGCTCTTTTTCCGCTTGTCTTAGGTTGTGTTACCTAGAGGCAGATCCTGAGAGGGTGATGAAGTGCACATGTCTATTGAGAAAATGCTCTCAGGAGATGGGGGGAAGGTGGAAGGCAGAGCAAGGTTGGGTGTCAGCTGGACACTTCTTGGACCTGTTCCCACGGGAGCTCTGGAGCCTGAACTGTACCAAACAGTTGTCTCACCTAGAGGTATGGGCCCCGCCTTTTATACCCTATGCCAGTCATGGGCTTAATGCTGCCCCTGTGGGAAGGTGGGGAAGCTCCCAGGGGCAATTCTCCGAGGAGGGCAGCTGTGATTTCCTTAGCAGACAGCACTCTCAGCAGCGGGGAGATGGGTGTAGCAATCACTCTCCATGACACCACCAGTCCTCACCCCCCGAGCAGCAAGCATGTCTCAGCAGGTGGCTCCCAAGATCTAAATTCTCAGAAAAGTTGGGAAACCAAGCTTACGTCTCCAGCCTAAGCCGCATTCACGCCTTGGGGGTGTCTTGTGCTTTCCCAGCGATCACAAAAAGGGTGCTTTATTTTCTGTTTGGCTGCTCGTTCCTTTGAACACAGAAAACTCTGTTGGGGACCCTGGAGCGGAGAAGCAAAGGGAGTTGGAGGGTTAGCAAAACCTTGCCCTCATTCCCCATCAGACACTGCCTGTGTGGAGAGAGGTGTGTGATACAGAGGGGAGTCAAAGGGACTCAGAGTCTCAGCTGAGAGGTGCCAGTAATGGACATCAGCTCCCACAAGCCGCTGCTGGAAACCCTCCCTGGCTTTGGACAGCACTTGGCTTAGATTCCAAACTCTGCATCCATCTGCAAAGCCTCACCTCATCTCATTTCTGGCCACCCGTCTCCTCATCTCCTCCCGCTCTCCGGTCATCATGCTCCAGCAGCTCAGCGTCTTCTCTGTTTGGGGCCTCGGCTGTGTCAGGCTTTGGTGCTTGCCGCTCCCTGCACCTGGAATGCTTTCTCCCTGGAGAAGCCAGTGTTGGTCACTCAGTCCAAAGAGGTCCACAGCCCAGCCCGTCACCACCGGCCCTGCCCTTCCCTGCTATTTCTCTCTTCGTTCATTGCTTGTTTGTTGGCTCTCCCACCCCTTGCTAAAGTGCAAGCTCCGTGAGAACACAGATACTGGCGAAATTACTTGTGGCCGCAACACGAGTGGCTACGAGTAGGAAAGTCAGGGAAGGAGCCGTGCGAGAGTCAGGGAGGAGGAGGAGTCAAATGTTCTATTTGGTGGAAGTCGAGATTGATGTTGCAGTGAAATACATGGATGGAATTGCCCAGGAGACAGCCAGAGATGCCGGGCTAGGCCCAAGAGAGAGTCTGAGCCTGGGATATATATTTCGGAGTCCTTCCCGTGAAGCCAATAGCTGAAGTCTGGGCGTGGAAGGGAAGACCGTGAAGAGCAGAGCCTTAGGCAACACCTACATTCTGGAGACTGATTATCACGTTACCTAGAATTTTCCTCCACCTCCTATTAAGCACCCTCTCTCAAAACTGAAGCTGCAGCTTAAGAATTACTTGCCTCTTTCTCCCTGCTGCAGCTGCAGAACAGCAGCCCAGGCGCCTTCTGGAAGCAGCCCTCTCCCTCCTGGCAGCCGGCAGAAGCGCTCTGGCCAGGCCGGCCTTTCGGCTGCTCTGCATATGGAGGTTCAGTTACTGCCAACGGGAGGCCCATCTGCAGGGTGAGAGCAGAACACAGTGGAGATGCGTGTTCCAGATAGGCGCCTAGATCAAAGACGAACCCGGAGTTTGTGAAGTCCTTTCATCCTCCCTGATGAAAGGTGATACATGAAGGCAAAATTATTATGATTATTTCATTGGGTTCCAATTGGGGATGGGCTGCAGCTCGCCAGTAGGGACAACACCGAGCAGCCTGCGTGAATGTCTCTGTAATATATACAGACAGGCTGGACACAAGTTCTAGTTGTGTGTGTGTGTGTGTGTGTGTGTGTGTGTGTGTGTGTGTGTGTGTGTGTGTGTTCATCAATAACATCACCTGAGCACTCCTTATTGTCAAGGAAGCCCTGAAGAGAATCACAGACTTGAACTCCCTGAGTCCTATAGGCACAGGCAGACCATGAAATATACATGCTTTGTAAATGTGTACAGAAAAAGCCATAAAGTAAGGGGCAAAGAAAACAGTAAGGACATTTGAATTTGTCAGCGTCTCTCCAGAGAGAGCCCTGAGGATACACCATTCTTAGAATGAAGCTTGCATTTCACAGGGCATCAGTAGGAAGGTTAACAAGCTCCCCTCATCCTGTTCCCTAATTCATTCTTTTTGTTTTAGATATTGAGCTGAGCTGCCTACTTAAAACCATGAGAAATAGCTTTGAAATACAGATCTGGGCCTGGCAGTTTTGCCTTACCAATGCAGAAGACCAACTTGTCCCATCGTTAGGGAGATGGACATAATGTCACTTTGTCATTGAAATTCCTTTTCGATTTAACTCCGTGTCCTTCACTGGTGCTGGCAGCTGCGCTGCAGACGTTGTGGTTTTCAGGCTGAACATTTTCCTGCCATCCCAGTATTGCTGCTGTGGCTGGATTTAGAGGTCCTTAGCTTGGGGCGAGGATAAGATGTGTATGTGGGAAGGGGAAAGGGAGAGTTTTCTCTGGCCCTGTGTTTACCCAGGTTTTTCTTTCTCAGGGAGAAGCTTACTGCTGTTTTTGTGGCTCTGCATGCCTGGGGAAGGAGGAAGGTGACAGCCGAGGCAGGGCATAACAGCAGGTCCCCAGGGTGGGGCATTCGTGGGGCTGACAATCCAGTCGATGCTTGGGTTGGGGCCCTGTGCTAATTTGGATGCTGACAGCCTGGTGACAGCAGCAGAGGGAAAGTGAGCTGAGGAGTAGAGATGGGGAACCTTGAAATGACGCCCCTAAATGATGGTTGACTTGTTTGTGACATCACACCCCTAAGGCATAGCTCTTCTCCCCTAGGAGGGTTGCTGAGGTGTCGAGTAGGCAGGCCAGGTACGTTTCCTTTTGGGATGTTGGGATGTGGTCGCAACAATGTCCTACAGAGTCAGACTGATGGCTTAAACATCACAGGGCTTTGTCCAGCTGGGTCTGGATATCCATTCATGTAGATCCCATTTTCTCTGCTTCCTCTTTTATTCCAGTAGATATAGCAGACTTCCTCCCTGTAGCCATGCAGAAGAGATACCACGCAGAGGTGATTCCTCTCAAAGGACATATCAGATTCTTGAAGAGAGTGTAGCAGGTTTAAGTGGGTCAGATGCCGTGACTCAGCAGCTTCCCCTTGATCCTTTAATCTCACATCTGAAGCATAAGACCTATCCAGGTTACCTGGGGCAGCACCACCATGGTACCATCAAGGCTTCTCTTTCAGAAGGTTGAATAATCCATCTGCTGCACTATTTTACACTCTAGTTCAATTCAGGACTCTGAATACGATTTATAAGTGTGAGCTATTATTTTAAGATCAACCAGGGTTAAGCCAGGGAAATTCTGTCCTCTGGGAGGAAGCCTCAATGCCCAGGCCACTGTGAAGCCCCATGAATGCCAAGAACCCTCAAGAAGAGAGATTCACCTCTAAGTGAGTTGGAGGCAAAGACAAAAAAAAAAAAAAAAAAAAAAAAAAAGCAGTACAGGGCTTAGCTAACGAGTGTGGGAATGAGTTTTACTACCATTTCCAGCAACTGCTACATATAGAGTATCTTCCAGAAATGCCAGTGGCCTCAAAGAAGACACAGCTGCCTCCCCAGCCCCTCATTCGTCACCTGCTTGCTGGCCTGGGACTGATAAGGCAGATCCAGATGAAATTACCTGGCAGCGGGGAGGGCACGGAGATAAGCAGAGGCAAGCTCAGGAGAAGTTCGGTAGGGTAGCAAAGATCCAGTCGTGTATTCCATTTTCCAGGAACTAAAACCTTGCTCCCTCTGGAAACCTAGGGGAGGCACCAGAACCAAACAGGGTTCCCAGAGAAAAGCAATGCCTTCAGCTTCTACTAGGAATTAAGAAGAGTACTGAGACCAGTTTATTCTCATGCAGCTGGAATGATAGGAAAATGAAAACCAGGGTCAGAGGTGAACTTTATAGAGGAGCCAAGTGACCAATGGCCAGAGAAACTTCAGGCAAGAGAAGGAACACTGGGCTGAGCGGAAGGCCTGGGTCCGTGTCCCAGCTCCATCTCTCTCCTGCTGAAAATGCATCTGAACCCCTCTGGGCATGCGTGTGTGTGTGCGTGTGTGCGTGTGTGTATGTGTGTGTATTTGTGTGTGTATCTGTGTGTGTGTATGTATGTGTATTTGTGTGTGTATCTGTGTGTGTGTTTATGTATGTGTATTTGTGTGTGTATCTGTGTGTGTGTGTATCTGTGTGTGTGTATCTGTGTGTGTGTGTGTGTGTGTGTGTGTGTGTGTAAAATGGTGGGGTGAGGATTTCTTCGAGCTAAGATCTCCCTGGGTTGAAGCTTTTAAATTTTCGTATTACCGCAGTCTCCCTAAGATACTCCATCTCATGGTTTTCTCTTTCGACTCTGCCATCTTACTCAGCTGAACCTCAAATATTTGGCTATGGAAGCCTCCAGAGGTGTTGCTAAAGCTTTAACTCGTTCCTTAAAAGCCATGTGACTTGCTTTATCCAATGGGATGTTGGTAGATGTGACACAAACAAATGCTGGAAAGAGGACTTGTGTCTTTCCATTTACCTTTCTGCTCTTCTGTCATCACCATGACAACATGCCCAGTCTGGCTCCTGGAGGATGGACACACAACGGGGGAACAGGGGAGTCCCCAGAGTCATCCCAGCCGAGATCAGCCAATTGTCAATTATCAGGAATGTGAGAGAACTCTAGACCGGGACTGCTCAGCCACCTCTGCCTCAATCACCAACATACAGACCAGTAAAGTCAATGGATGTTTATTATTCTAAGCCACTATATTTTGAGATTGTACCTTACGCAGCATTATTGTGATGATAGATGACTGATATAAAAAGTAAGGAATTATGAATCATAAGAAAAAGACAGAAGAACCAAGGAAAGAGACGGCTTGAAGAGGTGGTAAACTGTAGGAGCTGGGTATGCGTTTCTGCAAGGATCTTGTCTTTTTTGTTTTTAAGGAGTAATGCTGTGTGGGAAGATGAAAGCAAGATTAGAGTGGAACCAATTCAGGGAGGCATCACTTTGTAAGCAGTTCATATGTAATGAGGGTACATATCTGAATTTGAATCCTACATATACGGCCTCAGATGAATTAAAATAATTATAAGGAGTAGTGCCATAGACTTCTGTGAAGAAACATCTGTCTGCATGTGTACATGTGTATGCACAAGAATCAGCCTTTATGGGCATATTTATCTAGGTGCATTCACTGCATGGTATTCCCATGGTTGTGACTTGGGTGGGCGTGGCAAAGTGACAGCACAGGACCTCCCCACACAGGAATAACTTTGGTCTGGCCAAGACAGGGCCAGATAGTGGCCTCCCTGCCCTAAGCCCTGTCTGCCACTCAAGAAAAGAAGCCAGCAGTCCAAAGGGACATAGCAGCCTCATCTTTGGCGCCAGGTAGTGGTGCTGCAGAAGAGGAACAGGAAGATAGGATCTCATCTCGGCCATGAGACTAGCAAGGGTTCTCAAGAAGGGTAGAAGCTTAGAAAAATGAGGCCAGTGAGACATGGATCTAAGAGGCATAGCCAGGGAGGAGCAGGCCTAATCAGTGGCTAGGAGTATAATATCCCAATAATAGAGACAGTCTTGGAAAGCTGAGCAGCATCTCAGGACCACACATGACTGGGGAGAAGGGGCTGGTGAGCGGCTGACCCAGCCATAGGCCTGCAGGTGCTGGGGCACGGTGGGGGGTGCATTGTGCCCGCAGAATAAAGCCATACGGGTGAATAGCAAGAGCCACATTGTGGATCTCCCTGAGCAGGTGTCAGAGTAAAGCCTGACATATGGGAGCTCTAGGAACACAATGGTAACCAGGGGAGTAGAGGAAGAATGAGAGGTTTCAAGGCTTCAGTAAAGCTGAGACTCAGGAACAGCAGGTGTGCACAAGTGCTAAGTGGTCTGAATTAATTCAGGAGCTGGATGCCAATGCCTGACTCAGCTTTTGTGGGCTCCTGGAGGATCCTTAAGAGGTGATAAAGTTTAGGTAAAGACACTGGACTGGGACCAGACAGAGCCTGGGGTCCTGGGGTCATAGGCAGCCTGTTACCAAATCCTGTCAATTAAACTTCCAAAATGTCTCTGAGACCTGCCTGTGACTCTCAGCATCCTCCTCCCCATCGTCTCTTGTCTTGATTTAGGCAGTGGTCCTTGCTTGTCTTCCTGCACAGCTGCCAGGGTGGACTTTCAAAGATACGGTTTGGATTGCATCATTCTCTCTGTTTTCAAACCTTCCAAGGCTTTCTGGATTATTTCCCAACAGTTTCAAACACTTTACTCCGAGCATCTTTGTCCTGTGCCTGCCTTTCTTGCAGCAGCTGCAGACACAGTGGGCTGGCCTTGGTTGTGTGCCTCCAGCTCGTTTCTAAGTCACGGCCTTCACATTTGCTCTTCCCATTACCTGCAGGCTCCTTCGCCCACTCCCCATGGGGTTCCCTCTTTCTCTTCATTCAGGGCTCCACCTCACTGCCACTTCGTTAGTGAGGTCTTCCTGGGTTACCCGCCGAATGAGTTCTCCCCACTTTCTCTTTCTCATAGCATTCTATTCTTTGTCTTCAAAGCCATGATGATGATTGGTAATGTTAATCATTTGTAATGATGCTTGTTTGCTTCCTTAATGTCTGAAATCTGCACTAGACTGTAGCTTGTTCACCACTCTATGCCCTGTGCCTAGCATGGCACGAGACAGCATAATTGTTGAATAATGATTTGTTGAATAAATGGATGAGGTTTGGATACAAGACGGGGGAAGAGCAAGATAGACCCTGGCTAGGGGAACAGCCCTCTGAACTCCTACAGTACTGTGGGTGTAGAGGGGGTGCCAGTGAACGAATTCCTGCCACATTTACTCATCTGCCTTTATCCGGCTCGGGATGGGTCTGGGCCAAGTAGTCATTCAGGGCAGTAAAAGAGACACGCGTTCCTCAAAAAGCTGCAAAGAGCTAAGAATATTAGGCTTTGGATGCTAATCCCGTCATGAAACTTAGACTCTAAGAAAATGTGGTGGTTTTGCCACTGTCTCCAGCCCAACCATCTGTCCCAGTGTCTCGCCATCCACACTCCAGGCAGTTGATGGCATAAAGGGAAGCTTCCAGCAACTGCTACAGTGTCCGCTGTGGAGATTGTCTGTCTTGTTTTTACTCCAGCTTCCAGGCTCCTCATCCTTGTCTCTATCTGCTGTTTTGGCCCCTGCTCCTGCCTCTGGGACTTGTGTCCATACTTAGACATTTCAACTTGAGCCGGGCATGGTGGCTCACACCTCTAATCCAACCACTTTGGGAGGCTGAGGTGGGTGGATCACCTGAGGTCAAGAGTTCGAGACTAGCAAGGCCAGCGTGGTGAAACCCTGTCTTCACCTAAAATACAAAAATTAGCCAGGCGTGGTGGTGGGCGCCTGTAATCCCAGCTACTCAGGAGGCTGAGGCAGGAGAATTGCTTGAACCTGGGAGTTGGAGGTTGTAGTGAGCCGAGATTGCACCATTGCACTCCAGCCTGGGCAACAAGAGTGAGACTTCATCTCAAAAAATAAACCAACAGGCCAGGTGCGGTGGCTTATGCCTGTAATCCCAGCACTTTGGGAGGCAAAGGTGGGTGGATCATGAGGTGAGGAGTTTGAGACCAGCCTGGCCAATGTGGTGAAACCCTGTCTTTACTAAAGACACAAAAAATGAGCCGAGTGTGGTGGCACGCACCTGTAGTCCCAGCTACTCAGGAGCCTAAGGCAGGAGAATCGCTTGAACCCAGGAGGTGGAGGGGCAGTGAGCCGAGATGGCACTGTTGCACTCCAGCCTGGGTGAAAGGGTGAGACTCTGTATCAAGAAAATAAACATAAAACCAATAAAACAGAAGCTTCAGTTTGAACTTGGTCACTCCCTGAGATCACCTTTGAACTCGGTCACTCCCGAGATCACCTTTGAACTCGGTCACTCCCGAGATCACCTTTGAACTCGGTCACTCCCGAGATCACCTTTGAACTCGGTCACTCCCGAGATCACCTTTGAACTCGGTCACTCCCGAGATCACCTTTGAACTCGGTCACTCCCGAGATCACCTTTGAACTCGGTCACTCCCGAGATCACCTTTGAACTCGGTCACTCCCGAGATCACCTTTGAACTCCGTCACTCCCGAGATCACCTTTGAACTCGGTCACTCCCGAGATCACCTTTGAACTCTGTCACTCCCGAGATCACCTTTGAACTCGGTCACTCCCGAGATCACCTTTGAACTCGGTCACTCCCGAGATCACCTTTGAACTCCGTCACTCCCGAGATCACCTTTGAACTCCGTCACTCCCGAGATCACCTTTGAACTCTGTCACTCCCGAGATCACCTTTGAACTCGGTCACTCCCTGAGATCACCTTTGCACTCCGTCACTCCCGAGATCACCTTTGCACTCGGTCACTCCCGAGATCACCTTTGCACTCCGTCACTCCGGAGATCACCTTTGAACTCCGTCACTCCCGAGATCACCTTTGAACTCGGTCACTCCCTGAGATCACCTTTGAACTCGGTCACTCCCTGAGATCACCTTTGAACTCCGTCACTCCCGAGATCACCTTTGAACTCCGTCACTCCCGAGATCACCTTTGAACTCGGTCACTCCCTGAGATCACCTTTGCACTCCGTCACTCCGGAGATCACCTTTGAACTCGGTCACTCCCGAGATCACCTTTGAACTCGGTCACTCCCGAGATCACCTTTGAACTCGGTCACTCCCTGAGATCATCTTTGTCCTGATCGCAGAGGTGAAACTGGCTGGAGGTGCTGACACAATCCCCCAGGGTTCGGAAGGCTTGTGCTGGACTCTGGCCAGGGCCAGCGACTCCAGTTCTGCTTCTGCAAGGCTGTCAGCACTGACGGCTCTGACCTACACTGGCATCTCTGTCCTGTTTGTCCCTGTCCACCAGTAAGGGGTACCTCATACCTCTGCCTTCCCCAGCCCCGCTTCTTTTAAAAATAAAAGTGAAAATCTATGCAGAGTCTTAAGTTTCCTTGTAAATAGGAATCTTTTTATATTCCTAGTAAATAAGCTATCTTTCTTTTTAAGTTCCTGTTCTACACATTTATATAGAAATGGAAATGACTTAGAATCCCGGCCTTCCCCCCGCACTGAGCCCATGTCCCAGTTCTCCATTACTCCTCAGATTAGGTTTGAGAAAACTGGGAGACAAGACAATAAGTGTGACCTAGACTTCAGGGAATTAAATAATTAAACATCGAGCATTAGCAAAAGCCACAATCTGTGGTCAGAGAAAGATTGCTAGAACCAGAGGGACGTTCAATAGCGGAAGACCTAAAGTGGTCACAGGGGTAAAGGGAGTGATCAGAATCCTGTTGGCAACTGGCAGCCTCGATGATACTGCTTGTCCTGCTCATGATCAGGGAGGTTCAAGCCCCTCTGCCCTGCCGCCGCCTCTGCAGGGCTGAACACAGGCACTGTGTACAGGGGACCTTCAAAGACGTTTTTCAAAAGGCAAAACCGGAGTGCACTTGTATTTCAGGGAAAATGAGCTCCTCTTGAATTTCCAGCATTTCACAGATTACGCAGTCACACTTAGGTACCAAAATAACAGAGCAACAGAAATAGAGTTGCTGAATTGTATTCAAGACAGAAAGTCTCTGTACTTTAAATACTGGACATTGAACAACTTCTGTATTTAGCAACCCGGCTCAGACATGAGAAAACGATCAGTCCAGTGTGAGTTTGTTTATACTGATTTGGGAAAAGCCCTTCATGAACTGTTGAAGGAAGTAAGATAAAGATGGGACCGGGGCAGTGTGAGAAGAGATTCCAGAGCAGGCGGTTATCATCCTCAGCCTCGCCTGTCAGAGGTGGTTGCAGCGTCCCTTAGGAAGGTTGGGTCAGGAGTAACCGCTAGACCCACGGGATGAAGCCTACGCATCTTTTGTAATTTTCTTACATGTGTTTATGCATTTTAGTGTGGGCATAATTATGACTTTAATATGTGCATTTAAATAGAACTTTCTGAAGACGGTGCTTTAGTGACTCTTAAATACTGGTTCCAACAGTAGGAGGTTCAAGTGCAATGGAAGGGCAGCAAGAAGGACACTTTGGAAGTGGACGGTATCTTGCACTATTCTTGATACCATTTCAAGGAAGTGGCCTTCTAGACGGCTTCTGGATAGGGCCAGTTCTGCTCCGAATACTGGACAGTATATTGCAAATGGGATTAATCTGCTGAAAATGCTAACCCCATGTTCCAGGAAATCTGGCTTTCCGTCACAAACGATGCTAAGATCAGGCCCCATGCCAGAGGGAAAATGGCCTGAGCGCCAGGCAGTCACCCCAAAGGCAAGGTCTCTGGAGGCTGCTGTACATTCCACAGGGCGGAGTCAGAGCCCTTGCTTGGAAAGGGGGCTCCTGAGTCCTGGCCTTGGGTGTGCCCCACCCTACCCCCATTCAGCATGCACCTTCCCTCCCCCATCCCCTAGTCCCAGGGCCAGGCATCTAGAAAAGCGCTCTCCTTGTTTTATCTGGCAGAACTTTGGGACAATAATTGGACTGGGTTCAACTGGCCAGGAAACCAAAGCCCAACAGAAAAATGCCTCATGAGTCCTGCCAACCTCCTGCTCCTTGCCAGGCCCAGCGCCGGACAGACAGCCCGCCAGCGTTTGGGGTGCGAGGGGAAGTACATTCCGTATGTGGAGGCTGCATGATGGAAGTTATGTGCTTTTCGGGAGCTGTGTAAGCAAGCACAGCCGCTGCTCCCATTATGTGGCTCATGAAAGGGTTTTCACCTCCTGGGCTGGAAGGGAGTTGGTCTGTCTGCAGCAAAGGCGTTTGCCTCTGTGGCTTTCTGAAAAAGAATGTGTGCGCTTGTCAAAACAGAACTTTCCTGCGTGCTTGGAAGAGCGGGCCTGTCTGCCTGCCAGAAAGGAGCAAGGCTCAGTTTGGTTAAAAAGGGAAAAAAAATTCCACTAAGCAGCCCCATTAGCCACTGCTCAGAGCAGCCTTCTTCTCTCACAAAGACGTTTGTTCGCTGCTGCAAAGCGGGCTTCCCCAGCAATTTCCCACTACTGCAGTTCGACTCGGCTGGAAGGTGGAGAGCTGGCATTAGAGATGAGTGTTTTCCCATCAAGGCAAGGTTAAACAAAACTTTTCTCTGTGGTGGTCCAGAGCCCCGGGGCTCAGAGAAATATGAATAATGTGTTGGTAAATGCTCTCACTGTGCTTTTCCAATTTTTTTTCCTCAAAGTTGGCTGCTGTTATTCCTCTAATGGCAGTGGAAAACAGACAAAGGTAGCCTGCCCTGGAGCAAGGCTTGGAAAACCCACTGAGTTTTAATCAGCTGATGGTGGCAGTGTGGCCTCCTCCAGAAGTTTGCTCATGGTTCATCCCCACCCATGCAGCCATCATACAGCTCCATCAACCAAAGCAAAGTCCAGGGTTCAAATCAAGTATGACTCTGTGAGTACAAAAATAGCACCAGTTTCTTCCAGAAAGATGTTCTAACCTCGGTGTGACTGGCAGACTCACTTCCAGAACCTGATAGCTCCATTCCTTTAGAGGCTCTAGATTCCCACGGGATGAATTTCCTCATGCAACTCAAAATTGTGTCTAGAAGAGGCCATCCCATCCTCCTCTGTGAATGCATCAAGTTTTCTCAAAACAGGACTCCATAACAGAACAATTGAGACTACATGTTTATTTTAAGCCCTCGATTGTGAGAATTGCACCCATTTAATTTGAGTAGTTGGGTTAACTTTCCCTAGCCCATGAAAATCACCTCCCTGGCTCCTGGGTAGAAAGGAAGAAAAAAGGCAGGCAGAACCTGGGGCTAATCTCGCAATTACCTTGTTCTTTGTATTTGCTTTGAGATGCCACAGCCCTCAAGCAACCGCCTAAATTTCACCAATGAAAGTCCTGGTAGCGTGGAAGACATTTCAGATCTAGTTCCTGAAACCATCACTGTGAGCTCAAGAACAATAATTAATATGATTGCAGCTGAGAATTATTGTTTAATCAATTTATGCAAACTTTCTTAGATGTACCTGGGAATTCTGTTAAATAATACATGCAAACTTACAAATGGTTTATCAGTATTGATAACTCTGACCTGTGAAAGTGATTGCTTTGCTTTGTAAGAACACGCCTGACTCCTTGGAGCTCTGAGGACTGGCATAGAATGTAAAGTGCCTGGCAGTGCCATGGACTGTGTTATCCCAGGTGCAACTTCCCTCTACTTGAGAGGTTAAAAATCAGCAACTGGGCGGTGGCTCACACCTGTAATCCCAGCACTTTGGGAGGCCGAGGCGGGCAGATCACGAGATCAGGCGATTGAGATCATCCTGGTTAACACAGTGAAACCCCATCTCTACTAAAAATACAAAAACTTAGCCAGATGTGGTGTCGCAGGCCTGTAGTACCAGCTACTTGGGAGGCTGAGGCAAGAGAATGGCTTGAACCTGGGAAGTGGAGGTTACAGTGAGCCGAGATCGCAGCACCACTGCACTCCAGCCTGGGTGACAAAGCAAGACTGTCTCAAAAAAAAAAAAAAAAATCGACAACTAGGTCTAATGATAATTAAGGACAATGAATGGAACTTCAGGAATAGCCTGTGTTGTACCTGCTGATCTCCACGAGCAGTCAGCTGCTGGTAGTGCCCTGAGGTTCACGACAGTTTGGGGATAAATCATAAAGTCGATGGTAAGAAGCTACAAGTGGGGCCAGCTTGGAATTCGAGAAAAGTATGTTAAATACAAGAAAAACAACAGCATGCATCTAGTAAGAGTGCATTTAACTTGAGCTGGGAAGAGGCTGTGTAAGTGTCTCATGATGCAATAGCAAGAACACAGCATTCCCTGAGCGGTGTTCTTTCCAGAAATAATTAAACCTGGATTTAATCATACATCTAGATCTGGCTACCAGTTTACAGGAAACTCAAGAGATAGAGGAACATGTAAATTACATTATAAGGAAGAAAGAAGCCAAAGCCGGAACGTGAGGAAGTCTGTGGGACAGAGAACTCGATTCCTTCAACACAGAGATATGTGCAATAAAGCAATAATTCACGATAAAGCCAGTCACACAAAATTTTTGGTTTCCCAGGGTATATAAAAGTTATGATTCCACTATATTACTGTCTATTAAATATGCAAAAGCATTGTCTAAAAAGTACATACGGGCCAGGCATGGTGGCTCACGCCTGGAATTCCAACACTTTGGGAGGCCAAGGCAAGCAGATCACCTGAGGTCAGCGGTTTGAGATCAGCCTGGCCAACATGGTGAAACCCTGTCTCTACTAAGAAATATAAAACATTAGCGAGGCGTGGTGGTGCATGCCTGTAGTCCCAGCTACTTGGGAGGCTGAGGCAGGAGAATCGCTTGAACCTGGGAGGCGGAGGTTGCCGTTAGCTGAGATCATGCCACTGCACTCCAGCCTGGGTGACAGAGCAAGACTCCATCTCATAAATAAATAAATAAAAATTAAAAAGTACACGTGTTAATTTTAAAATGCTTTACTGCTAAAAATGCTCATGATCGTCTGGGCCTTCAGTGAGTCATAATCTTTTTGCTGGTCAAGGGTCTTCCCTCAGTGTTGATGGCTACCGACTGAGGAGGGTGGTGGCTGCTGATAGCTGGGCTAGCTAAGGCCATTTCTTTTTCTTTTTCTTTTTTTTGAGATGGGAGTCTTGCTCTGTCACCAGGCTGGAGTGCAGTGGTGCAATCTCGGCTCACTGCAACCTCCATCTCCTGGGTTCAAGCGATTCTTCCGCCTCAGCCTCCTGAGTAGCTGGGACTATAGGTGTGTGCCAAATGTCTAATTTTTGTATTTTTAGTAGAAACGGGGTTTCACCATGTTGGCCAGGATGGTCTCGATCTCTTGACCTCGTGATCCACCCGCCTCGGCTTCCCACGGTGCTGGGATTACAGGCGTGAGCCACCGCGCCTGGCCAAGGCCATTTGTTCAAACCAGATGGCAAGGGAGTTGGCTTCATCAGTTGACTTCCTTTCACAAAAGATTTGTCTGTAGCATACGATGCCGCTTGATAGCATTTTACCCATAGTACAACTTCTTTCAAAATCGGAGTCAATCCTGTCAAATCTGCTGGTTTCCTTACCAACTAAGTTTATGGAGTATTCTCAATTCTAAACATTCTCAATCCTTTGTCAATGCAGCAACAATGTTCACAGCATCTTCACCATAAGCAGATTTTTTTTTTTTTGAGAGGGAGACAGAGTCTTCCTCTGTTGCCCAGGCTAGAGTGCAGTGGTGTAATCTCAGCTCACTTCAACCTCACCTCCTGGGTTCTAGCAATTCTCCTGCCTCAGCCTCCTGAGTAGCTGGGATTACAGGCATGTGCCACCACACCCAGCTAATTTTTGTATTTTTAGTAGAGACAGGATTTCACCATGTTGGCCAGGCCTGGTCTTAAACTCCTGACCTCGTGATCCACCCACCTAGCCTCCAGAATCTCTCTGGGATTACCAGAGAGAGCCACTGTGCCCTGCCACCATAAGCAGATTCTATTCCAAGAAACCTCTTTCTTGGCTCATGCATAAGCAGCAACTCCTCATTCAATCAACTTTAATCATAAGATTGCAGCAATTCAGTCACATCTTTGGGCTTCACTTCTAATTCTGTTGCTATTTTCTTTTTTTAAAAAATAGAGACAGGGTCTTACTATATTGCCCAGGCTGCTCTTGAACTCCTGGGCTCAAGCAGTCTTCCCACCTCAGCCTCCCAAAGTGCTAGGATTACAGTTGTGAGCCACCATGCCCAGTGTAGTTCTTTTGCTATTTCGACCACATCTGCAGTTACTTCCTCACCTGAAGGCTTGAAACCCTCAAAGTCATTCATAAAAGTTGGGATCAACTTCCTCCAAACTCCTGTTAATGTTGATATGGTTGATAATGTTGACCACCTCCCATAATTATTAATGGTTTTTATGGCATGTAGAATGGCAAATGCTTTCCAGAAGACTTTCGATTTATTTTGTCCAGATTCATCAGAGGAATCACTATGGCAGCTATGGCCTTTTGAAATGTATTTCTTAAGGAATAAAACTTGAAAGTCAAAATTGCTCCTTGATGCATGGGCTGCAGAATGGATGCTGTGTTAGCAGGCACGAAAACAACATTCATGTCCTTGTAAATCAGCAGAGCTCCTGTTGACTAGATGCATTGACAATGAGTGGTAATATTTTGGGAGAAATCTTTTTTTCTGATTTGTAGGTCTCAACAGGGGGCTTCAAATATTAACCATGCTATAAACAGATGTGCTGTCATACAGGTTTTCCTGTTGCATTTGTACAGCGTAGGCAGAGTAGATTTAGCAGAATTCTTAAGGGCCCCAGGATTTTCAGAATGGTGACTGATACTGGCTTCAACTTCATGTCACCAGCTGCGTTAGCTCGTAACGAGAGCATCAGTCCGTCCTTTGAAGCTTTAAAGCTAGGGATTAACTTCTCCTCTCTAGCTATAAAAGCCCTGGATGACATCTTCCAACAGAACGTTGTTTTGTCTACACTGAAAATCTGTTGCTCTGTGGCGCCACCTTCATCAGTGACCTTAGCTAGATCTTCTGGATAACTTACTGCAGCTTCTACAGCAACACTCGTGTTTCACTTGACGCTCTTATCATGCGCTGATGACTGCTTTTCTTAAACCTCATGAACCAAACTGTGCTAGTGTCAAGGTTTTCTTCTGCGGCTTCCTCGCCCCTCTCAGCCTTCACAGAATTGAAGAGAGTCAGGGCCTCGCTCTGGCTTAGGTTTTGGCTTATGGGGATATTGTGGCTGTTCTGATCTTCTTTCCAGACCACTAAAACTTTCTTCATGTCAGCAAAAAAAGCTGCTTCACTTTCTTATCATTCATGTGTTCACTGGAATAGCATTTTAATTTCCTTCACGAACTTTTCCTTTGTATTCACAACCTAGCTGACTGACACAGGAAGCCTAGCTTTTGGCCGATCTTGGCTTTCGGCCTGTCTCGATGTGCCTTCCTCCCTAAGTTTAATCACTTCTAGATTTTGATTTAAAGTGGGAGACATGTGCCTCTTCCTTTCACGTGTATATTTAGTGGCCATTATAGGGTTCTTAATTGGTCTAATTTCAATATTGTGTCTCCAGGAGTAGAGAGGCCCAAAGATGAAAGAGAGGTGGAGGGGCAGCTGCGCGGTGTGGCTGTCGGAACACACAGCGTTTATCCATTAAGATTGCCCTATTCTGTGGGTGTGGTCCATGGCACCCCAAAACAAGTCGACAGTAGCATGGAAGATCGCTGATCGCAGATCGCCATGACAGGTATAATAATGAGAAAGCTTAAAATATTGCAGGAAGTACCAAACTACGACACAGAGACACAAAACGCGCTGTTGTAAACAGCACTAACAGAACTCGCCTGACTCAGGGTTCCCACAAACCTTCCGTCTGTAATAGTGCAGTACATTGCAAAGTGCAGTAAGGCAAAGAACAACAAAATGAGGCATGCTTATACAGAAAGGACAGTGAAAACGTGAGGAAAGACACCGGTTAAAAGAAATTTGAGATACATTTTTAAAAGCAGTGCATGAAATTCATTTGGATCATGATTCAATAAAACTATAAAAAATTTTTTGAAATAATCCAGGAAATTTGAACAAAGGTAGTCTGTTAGATAATCTTAGTGATAATATAGGTACATTAAAAATGAAAGTTTATTTAATATACAGAAATGAAATAGCTGAGATTTTCTTTGAAATATTTCAGCAAAGAAAGTGGGACACAGATCAAACAATCAGCAAAATGATGTTTGGGCGACGTGGACCTAAGATTTCATTATACTATTTTCTCTACTTTTGTGTACACTGAAAATTTCCGGAATGCAGTTCCAAATTAATGGGAAAAGTTCCGTGAGAGTTGCAGCTTTCTGGCAAGGGAATCCTGAACATTTGATGCTGCCTTCCTTTGGCGAGGGTGGGGTTGTTCAAGGCAACAGGGTGATCACAAGCCTGGGGCTGATGGGGACTGCTGGCCTGTGGGTGACATGGAGGAAGCGGGTTCCCACAGCAGCCCACAAGGCTGGCCATTGCTTAAGGACTAGACTCACAGAGTTGACGCCTCCCCCTGCCCTCTTGGCTTACTTCCTACCCGCTCTTCCATCCATCCTCAAACATGGAACACTTAACACCGTGTCTCCTGGGGAAACATAGGCCATGTGTCCCACTCCTGAGAAGGAGTAGGCCGTGTGTCCCACTCCGGAGACGGAGTAGGCCGTGTGTCCCACTCCGGAGAAGGAGTAGGCCGTGTGTCCCACTCTTCAGAAGGAGTAGGCCGTGTGTCCCACTCCTGAGAAGGAGTAGGCCGTGTGTCCCACTCCTGAGAAGGAGTAGGCCGTGTGTCCCACTCCGGAGAAGGAGTAGGCCGTGTGTCCCACTCCGGAGAAGGAGTAGGCCATGTGTCCCACTCTTCAGGGGAGGACATGCAAATACTCAGAGGTTGGGAGAGTTACTTCAACAGCGCAAACGCTTAAGCATCTTTGACCACTTAGACCAGCAGTGTCCCAGAATAGATCAGTGGCCAATCATGGTGGTCACAGGGAGGCATGAGGATGGAAGAGTCAGCGGCCCTCAGAAGGCCTGGCGACTTTGGCCACCGGAACGTGCTTCAGGGTGCTGGACAGGCTTCCCCTCACAGTGGCCTTTTTGATCCTTAAACCAGGATCAGAGCAACCAGCCCCCTTCTTTGCCGCCTGGCATTCCAGCTTGGGTGGCTGATCCAAGCATGGTTGTGCACAAGCCACATCTCCTTAGCTGAAGGCACTTCTGTAGCCAACTAGTGGGCTCACCTCACCTGCTGCCTAGGAAGAGCCTATTTCTCAGGACAGGGAAATCGCAATGCAGAAAAAGTAATTCACACAGAGCCAGCTCCGCCAGAGACTGAAGTTTTATTATTACTCAAATCACTCTCCCTGACGCCAGGTGCAGTGGCTCACACCTGTAATCCCAGGACTTTGGGAGGCCGAAGTAGACAGATCACTTGAGGTCAGGAGTTTGAGACCAGCCTGGCCAACATGGTGAAACCCCGTCTCTGCTAAAAATACAAATGAGCCAGGCTTGGTCGCATACGCCTGTAATCCCAGCCACTCGGGAGGCAGAGGCAGAATTGCTTGAACCTGGGAGGGAGAAGTTGCAGCGAGCTGAGATCATGCCTCTGCACTCCAGCCTGGGCAACAGAGCAAGACTCCATCTTAATAATAATAATAATAATAATAATAATAATAATAATGTCTCCCCAAGCATTCATGCATCAGAGTTTTTAAAGCTAATTTGGTGGGTGGGGGCTTGGGAAGTGGAGAGTGCTGATTGGTCGGGTTGGAGATGGAATTATAGGGGTCGCAGTGGGGTTTTCTTGCTGTCTTCCGTTCCTGGGTACAATGGCAGAACTGGCTAAGCCAGATGACTGCTGTGGGTGGTATCACTGATCCATCCAGTGCAGGGTCTGCAGAAGGTCTCAAGCACTGATTTTAGATTTTATGATAGTGATGTCATCCCCAGGAGCAATTTGAGGAGGTTCAGACTCTTGCAGCCAGAGGCTGCATGGCCCCTAAATGGTAACTTCTAACCTTACAGCTAATTTGTTAGTCCTACAAAGGCAGACTGGTCCCCAGGCAAGAAGGGGATCTTCTGGGGAAAGAGCTGTTGTCAATTTTGTTTTAGAATTAAACCATAAACTGAATTCCTTCTCAAGGTTAGATCAACCTACGCCCTGGAATAAACAAGACAGCTTAAAAGCTAGAGCAAGATGGAGTCAGTTAGGTCTGTTCTCTTTCAATGTCATAATTTCCTCAGTTAATAATTTTTGCAAAGGCAGCTTTACTTCCTTGCTGACTTCAATCACCAGCCCTGAGACCATGTCATCTAGATCAGCCTCCAGGAGGCACATGGCACAAGCCTGCTGGCAGCTGTCATTCCTGGCAACACTGCTCCACACCCCTGGTTGACTGAGTACAGTTGAGAGCATATCCCATAAGTGCCCAGGAATAACCATTTCACACCTCCTAACTCTGTTCGCCTGTTCCCTTCCCGCCCCCTTCCCTGACACAGACACAGCTCCAGGTAACCACTGTCCCTCTTTCCACTGCTCTTCAAGAGTATGTGATCACCTGCAGTCCAGTGATTATTGTGTCACTCACCTCTCCTCCATACCTCTTCTATTTGAAGAACTCTCAACAATTGTTTGGGCTAATTGAAAGGACTGTTTTAATGAGAACCAGGTCTCTGGTGAATGAACAGCCATGGTTAGAGAATGTTTTGTTGAGAAGCAATCTTATTTCTACAAAGCAAGCACAGTACCTCTAACTGCTTATCAAACAGCTGCAAATAAAGCCCTTACCTGTCATATTGGTGGCTTTTAAACTGGCCTCCCTGATATCACAGGTCTCTGTGGAGGTGCTTAAGTGGCTAACACTGGTAGTGCAAGAAGAATGAGATCGTTAGGGGATATCTGAGCCTGCCAGGGCCCCACCCAACCACCTCACATAATTCGTCTTTCTCTGGCTACAGCTGTTAGGGTTGTGCATAAGACAGACAGATAGAATGGTAAAGGGAGAGGGAGAAATAAAGATTCCACCTCCAGAAAACCAGTTAAACACCACTTGCTTTAATAAATATTCTACCTCACTGTGAATTTAGCCTTGCTAAAAGGCTTGAAAAATAACCCCTTAGGATGTCTGAATATGCCATTCGCATTGTTTAATCTGTTTGTTTCATTAGCAAACTTTTCCTTCATAGCTATCATGAAAGCAGATCAACCCAGTCCTGTGTGATCTTACACAAATTTTCAGAACTGGTGGATTCAAAGGTAGTTACATTTTCTATAGCCAGTCTTTTCCCCAAGTGGTGTTCAGTCACCAGTAAGCCCACGTTCCATTACGGCATGCCCCTGTGGCTCCGTGCGCCTGGCCAGATCCCATATCAGTGCTTAGGAAGCCACCGAGTGCCCAGACGTAGTGGGGATGGAGCTGTGTGGTCACTGTGTGGAGGAAATTCTCTCTCTCTCGATCATGACACTGACCAGTTTCCTGCTGGCCGTCTGGGTTGATAAATCAAGTTACCTCAGACGTGGTCCTCCTGGCCCCTCCTACTCCAGTAATTCCTGCAGCAGAAGGCCAAGCAACACTTGACAGTGACAGGAAAAGTGGCCGCACCATCGATCAAAAGGAAATCCCACAGCTCCAGAGCAGCAGTGAGAGTTCATCACTGCTTTCTTGTCACCATTTCCAATAAAAATGATGGCAGAGCACCATCTTATAACTACAGAACTCCTTCATTTTGCAAAGCCGATAAACAAATATGGATGCCCCCATCTCTTTCTGTGCATTCTCTAAGACTTGAGGGGACTACATTAAATGGAGAAGAGGGCAGAGAGTGATATTCAGGTGGCAGTTATATTCCCATTCAGGAATCAGACAAGCATAGTCCCTGGCCAACAGCTGGGGACAGGGCATTCTATTTATGTCCACAAATCTTTATGGAGCACGGGCAAAGTCCTGTGATCTCACTGCAGGTGCCACAATGATGGGAGGGACGTGGTCCTGTCCCCGGGAGCTTGCAGTCCAGTGGGAAAGCAAGGCTGTAGTCAGCTGGCCATCACATTTAACGCAGAAGGTGTGAATGCTATGACAGAAAGTGAGCAGACACTAAGGAGGTGCTGGGAACGGGACACAACCCCGAAGGCCTGGACGGGGGTGAGCCACTCTGGGGACCCTGCACTTGACTTGGGCTACGTGTTGGGGTGCTCCCAGCAGTACTGCAGCTTTTCCAAGTCAACAGTGTTATGCAGAACAGAGGAGCCCACAGAGACTCCCTAGATGCTGGTTTATTGGTGCCAGGAGGTCCAGCCAGATGAATGGCATTTGTACAAAGGAGTAATGGTCAGCAGTCTGCTTGGTTTGATTTTGAGACCAGATAAATTATTTGTTCCAAAATATAACTCTGGTTTGGCTCTTTTGAAATAAAATATTTGTCTTTAAGGGACAAGGGCTAGCACACTGGGTTGATAATGGGTCACTGGCACATTGCCGTGCACAGATGCACAGAGCTCAATGTGATAAAGAAAGAAAGGGTGTCACTCAGTGGCTCCCACTCTTCCTGGTTCTTCAGCCTCGGCAGGAATCTCGGGCCCTTGATTTTTCCATCTTTCTGTAAATTACCCTTTTCCTTCACATACTTCCCTGCCCAGCTGAACAGCAGATGCTCACTCCAGGGAGAGTCACTGCCAGTTACAGAGAGGTCCTTTGACTTCCTGCCACTGAGGTGACAAACAGGCGTGCGTCAGTTCCATCCTCTCCTCCTTCCACTTTGGTAAAACGCAGGAGCCCAGGGATTAGTGGGCTGAGACCAGCCGCCCCACTGTGCTCTGGATCTCTTCTCTCTCAGCTTCCAGGGATCGCCTCTGCTCTGTTATCCCCTGCTCCACCCCACCGATTCTTTCCCATCAGTATTTAGAACATAATCAGATCGCGTCCATCTGAAAAAATAAATCCTTCCACAACCCATGTTAATCCTCTCCAGCTGCTCCTCAGAGCCAGACGTTAAGACAGTCTGGAACTGTAAATGCTTTCCACATCCTCACCTCCCATCTTTCCTCAGATCAGTCAAGGTGGCTTCTGTTCCAGTCGCTTTGCTGAATGTGCACCACTTTCCCTTGCCGCCCCTACCACATTCCCTAATTGAAAAACCATGGCTCCAGCTCAAAGATCACTTCTTTTTTAAAAGGATTTTTTAAATTTTATGTATGTTTGTATGTATGTATGTATGTATTTTGAGACAGGGTCTCACTCTGTCACTCAGCGTGGAACGCAGTGGCATAATCACGCTCACCACACCCTCAACATCCAGGGTGCAGGAGATCCTCCCACCTCAGCCTCCCGAGTCGCTGGGACTACAGGCGTGTGTCACTACACCTGTCTAATTTTTAAAAAGTTTTGGTAGAGAAGAGATCTCACTATGTTGCACAGACTTCTCTCAAACTCCTGGGCTCAAGCGATTGCCCACCTCTGCCTCCTACCATGCTGGGACTACAGACATGAGCCACTGCTTTCAGCCTGAAATATCAGTTTTGGAAGCTGTCTCCGCCCTCAAGACTGGGTTGCATACCTCTTACCTTTGTTCCCGTAGCATTTGACTTTTGCTCTTATCAGAAAACTTATTGAACTGATTTCCAATGACCCATTCACTTTTCTAATTATAACCTTCTTGAAGGGAAGGGTTGGTTGTGTTTTTTTCTTTTTTCTTTTTCTGAGATGGAGTCTCACTCTGTCACGCAGGCTGGAGCACAGTGGCACGATCTCGGCTCACTGCGACCTCCGCCTCCTGGGTTCAAGCGATTCTTCTGCCTCAGCCTCCTGAGTAGCTGGGACTCCAGGTGGGCACCACCACGCCCAGCTAATTTTTTTTGGATTTTTAATAGAGATGGGGTTTTACCATATTGGCCAGGCTTGTCTGGATCTCCTGACCTCATGATCCACATGCCTGGGCCTCCCAAAGGGCTGATTTTTGTTTGCTAAGGTACCCCACTGCCTGGCACAATGTCCAGGGCACAGAAGGTGTTCAAGGCTGTGGAGCTAGTGACGGGCACATGAAGTGTCAGCCCCCACCTGAAATGGGCTCTGTCTCTACTCACTCCAATAAACGGATTTCTCAAGGCCAGAGTTTCTCAAACTTGAGTGTGCAGCTCTTCACTAGAGCCTCTTGTTAAAAGGCAGATTCTGATTCAGGAGGTGTGAGGGGAGGTCCAGGATCTGCATTTCTAACTAGCTTCCACGTGATGCTGATGCTGCTGGTCTGTGGGTCATACTTAAAAGCAAAGGTTGAGCTGACATAAAAACAAGAGTTTGATAGACTGTATTAGAGAAAGAGGATTACCTAGTCCCTGTTCAGATCCCAAAAACATAAAAGGGAGTTACTCTGCCTCTATTCTCTTTCTCAGCGCCGTCTTTCCCTAACAGCCAATGAGAAATGAGAAGTTCCTTCCAACGCAGCTGTATACTTTAACTCACACTGCAGTTCTTGACTGCATTTCTCACTCTAGGAAAGATTCCAATTTGACAGTGGAAGGTGAGATAAACCCTGAGTTATCAAATTGTATTTCCTGGATCTGTCTAAACAAATTCCCTTAAAGCCTGCTGAGGAAATAGTTCTGCTGTTTTCCCAGTAATCTGGGTAGAGTTGATGTCATTCAAAACTTAGAGATCAGTCAGGGCCACTCTCTTCTAACTGTTTAAGGTGACTCCCCACTCAAAGACCTCTGCACTTTAGACATGTTTTCTCTGTAAGAAATTAAAGAAACAGTGTCCATGAGCCAGCCAAGCAAGGGACTGCCATTCCATGGCTGGATAAGGACACTGATGTGCCCTTATAAGGATGCTGCAAGTGCCCTCGTTACAGACACCGACTGTTGAACATTTTTCATGCCAAGCATACGTGGCTTACTGTTTCTTAGGGAATTAAATATGCACCCTTCCTTCCAATATGCAGCCGCTGTTACCTTACTCTACCGTAACTACTCATCTTTACTAATATTGCTCTAATGTATTTACCTTATGTCCACTGGTGCCATCGGGTACCAATGAACTGCAGATTGGAAAGACCACATAGACATAATGCAACGACAGCAGCAAAATGTCATTCAAACAAGAGACAAACAAAAGCTAAGTCTCTAAGACCTCAGCAGACTTTAACCCTAAATATAGCCATTTCTATCTCCCTGTGCCAAAGCTGTCTAGGAAAGGCCACATCGTAGCCAGCTGCCGTGCAAAATCCAAATTTGGATCAAGGCTGAAAAGGAGACGGGAGTAATGGAAGTCTGAATCGACTTAGGCCTCCCTCCCATTGAAAACCTTCCACGCATGCTTTCCCGAGGAGGGTGGGGTCAATGACAGTGTCTTTATTTCCCATGTATACTAGCTTTTCTTCCCGCCTCAACGTTACATTTCTGTACGAGGGTATCTCGTCCTCCTCCGATTGTGTGTTTCTGATTAAAACCTCAACTCTTACTCCAGGTCACCCTGTAACCTCGTTAGAATGGCGGCTGAGCTTCGTGTGTAGATTGCCAAAGGTGTCCGCCATTATTTCTCTTTATCTCTCTGCATCCACACCCCTTTGTGACACGACTCTGCTGTTTGCTCAGTCAAGAGATAGAATTCGGCCAGGCACAGTGGCTCACGCCTGGAATCCCAGCATTTTGGGGAGCCGAGGCGGGTGGATCATTTAAGGTCAGGAATTTGAGACCAGTCTGGCCAACTTGGTGAAACCCTGTCTCTACTAAAAATACAAAAATTAGCTGGGCAGTAGTGACACCCATCTGTAATCTCAGCTACTCTGGAGGCTTACGCAGGAGAGTCACTTGAACCTGGGAGGTGGAGATTGCAATAAGCCGAGATCTCACCACTGCACTCCAGTCTGGGCAACAGAGTGAGACCTTGCCTCAAAAAAAAAAAAAAAAAAAAAAAAAAAAAAAAGAAATTCCCACTCCTAAAATCTGAGCTGGCCACATGACTTTCTTTGACTGATGAAAAGTGGCAGAAGTAACACGTGAAACTTTCAAGCCGAGGCCCCCAAAAGTCTTTCATGCTTCACTTGCTGTCTGAGGCCCCTGGCGTCTGCCATGTGAACAGGCCTAGCATAGCCTGCTGGACCCTCAGAAACATGAGAGGGCAAAGTCAGCCCGGTTATCCCAGCATAGCTCCCAGATACATAAGAGGATCTGATGAAGTTGATGGAAGCCAGCTCTGGTCCACCCACTGGCTGACCACAGGTGCATGGTGAGCCTAGCAAAGTGAACTGAGTCAGGCCAACATCAAACAAATGCCCAGTCATGGTTCACAAATATTTAGTTGTAATGTCAGTGTTTATATTTACCAATTTATGCAAGCACAAAAACAAAGTGAAATAAAACTGTGCCATTCCCAAGAGAATTCCTGGAATGATAAATAAGATGAATTTATACCACATTACAAGCATAAGATAAATACATGTATGCAAGTCCAGTCATGAAGTGTGATCAGGGACAGATGGCTCACCTCCCGACCTCCCCACCCTTTCCACGACAGACCCTGTGCACACAGCAGGCCTTCCACACAGACAGAGTAAATAGATATGGCTTCCCCACTCGTCTTACAGGAAACTGAAGTGGGTCTTTAACAGTCTACCAGAACAAGATCAATGCTAAATAAAGATGACACCTTCTCGGCCTTTTTTTTCCTTTTCTTTCTCTCTCTTTTTGTGGCCTGGACACAATGTCTCACTTCTATAATCCCAGCACTTTGGGAAGCCGAGGCTGGAGGAGCACTTGAGCCTAGGAGTTCAAGACCAGCCTAGGCAACATAGTATGACCTTGTCTTTAAAAATAAATTTGAAAAAAGAAAATGTCCATTTTTCTGCCCACTCATTGAGGAGTTCTCAGCTGCTTTGGCTGCCCCCAACTGTCTTAGGTAATGGTGGCTCAATGCAGAATTGGGTAGGACCTCTCCTCCCATGGTGGGAAGAAGTGATTATCAGTAAAAGAGCATAGGTGTTGCTTGAAAGGCCTCTCCTCCCGATGATGTAATTCTGATATACCCCTTCGCCTGCATGGAGAATTACCAGGCCTAATATCCCAGGGCGGACGGACTGCTTCTAAACTTTTCACAACCAATAAGCTTCTAGACCTCTGCTGTCTAATATGGCCTCTAGCCACAAATGGCTATTTACATTTAAATTACTTAAAATTAAATAACATTAAAAATTCGGTTTCTCATAGCACGTTTTAACCACTCAGTAACCACTTGTGAACAGCACAGCGGCCATTTTCATCCTAGGAAGTTCAACTGGACCACACTCTACTAGTCAGTCCACGAACTTTTTTCCGTGGGTCTCTGCAGCCCACCCACCCTACGTGGAATCGTTTTGTTTTATAATCCTCAGTTTGTCGATTATCTTTTCGTTTTCGCTTGGCGTATCTTTCTCATGGCTGCCCCCGCACCTTTGCAGCATTAGTTCACGCAAGCCACCCTGCGCACCTTCCCCCAGGCCAGAGCACTCTCAAAACCCACATTTACATTTAAATGAAGGTCCTACTTCAGCCAGACAGAGGTATGCCTAGAAATAAATCCCTATGTTTCAGGCAGGGGAATGATCTTCATTCTTATGCTATAACCTGTCTGGACTCCGTTAGAAATGACTGTAAATCCACCGTTCTCTGTGCCTTCAGGAACAGAGTGCCAGTGGAGTTGCTCAGCAAGGAATCCCAGTTGCAAACCCTTGTTGAGGCTTGGCTTCTGTTTTTTCCTGGGCTGTGCTGTATCTAACAAACAATGGAAGTTTAAAGCTGAGCAGTGAGTCTTGTTACCATGACTGGACATTGAGCAGAAAACCCAGGCCTTGGGTTGTAATGGGAGCATGTGGGCCCCATTACAACTCAAGGGTAAGCTGTCTTTCTCCTTTAGGATTCCACTATTGCTGAAGCTTTCTAACTCTAAGACGGGTTATTCTGATCTCCTTCTACCTTTGGGAGAACTTGTTCATCTCTAAGCGAACAACACAAGTCTGCCAGTGCAGAGAGCAGACTTTATAATCTTGGAAACTTGAAGGTTGGGGAGTATAATTAATGTTTCTGGAAATGAGAGAATAAATAAGACCATTCATAGCTTGGGTTCTTCTGGAAGCTGACGAAACAAGAATTTAAGTGCAAGTAATTTATATGGAAGATGATTCCAGGAAGCCCTAGTCCAGGGTGAGCAGGTGGGTGAGGGAAAGGAAGCCAGTGCGGAAGGTGTTAATGGGCAGGTAAGAGCTATAGTCACCTGCAGCTCAGTCTGCCAGAATCTCATGGAAGACAGCACAGACCATGCTTCAGTGTTGTTGGGATGAGGAAGCTGGGGAATGTATCCTCCAATTCCCAGCTGTCATTTGCCGGGGACATTAGCTACCCATACTTCTGCCCTATCCCATGAGTAAGTCAAACAATCCTGTGGAAAGAAAAAGCCCTCAGGCTAGTTTCAGGAGCTGTCAGCACATGTGGGTGTTGACACGGGTGCTGCAGGTGGGGCACCAGTGGCCCTGCCACACCCCTTCCCTTACTACAGTGGCATTTCATCCGGTTCCTTAAGCAAACAGGAGGTTTGTTTCATATCACTTGGATGATTTCAAAAATCATCTTAAATTATTGTGCATGGTGAGAACCACATCTTGTCATTCCTTCCCCTAGAGTATTGAAGTCAACCTGGGCCCTGAAAAGTTATAGTGGGGGGTGTTAAATGTTTGCTCTGAGTGAAGAGACCCCCTAAACAGGCTTTGTGTGAGCAACATGGCTGTTCATTCACCGGGTGCTGGCGGGCTGAGTCCAAAAAGAGTCAGCGGAGGGCGGTGGGATAGGATTTGGTTTTATAGGTTTCGGGTAGGCAGTGGAAAGTTACAGAAGTTACAGTTCAGGCAGTTTTTACAAGCTGGGAGGGGGTCGTAGGGTCTGGAGTCAGGAGGTTGACCAAGGTCGGTTACAAAGTCCAGGCAGGAATAAGGAACAGCAGAAGAACATTTCAAAGTTAATTGGGCATCACAGGGGTTGATGATTCTTCCCCTTTTTGTGGTCTTCCAGTTACTTCAGACTTTCTAGTTCCAGGAACTCATCTGGAACGTCTGTGCAGGTCACAGAGTTTGCCGTGCCATCCATGGCGCAGTCATGTGGCCTAAAAGACCTGACGGGGGACACGTGCCGTGCTGTCTTGCTCAGCTTTCTTCTTTCCATCCTGTGTCATTCTGTCATTCTGGTGGAAGAGGAAGAGCGTGTGCATCACACAAACTTGCCTGTGTCTGGCTGCAAGATGTAACCGGCCCATTAATTAATGAGACTGAATCCTGGTGAGAACACCTGAACCCTTGGCCCCTGCTTTGCCTGAGTCAAAGCACACAAGCCAACATATGCCACTACCTGCTAAGGCTGAATTGAATTGGGCTCCTGTTACTTACATGAAAGAGTCCTGTCCAAACAAAGGGTTTCAGAATATTATGCTTTGTTGTTTTGAGGACTGATTCTTCCACCATCAGACTATCATGACATCAGACAGAGAGAAGAGCAGTCACTGCATTCACCATTGGAACGTCAGCATCACCACAGTGACACGGTGCCTCTGCTCTGAGGACCATGGGGAAGGTTACGTTTGCCTGAGCAACAGTTTGCTTTTGTTTTGTGGACACTGAATTGTACAACTAATCTGTTTCCCTCCTCGCATTGGCTGCTAAGAAGCCCCAAGGGAATTTTTGTTCTATTCTTTTCTCCTTTCATTGCCCAATTTCTTCACATATTTTATCTCCTGTACTGTATGCATTTGTGTACATCACTGCAAACCTGGGTGTTGTTTTTCTTTTTCTTCTTTCTTTTTCTTTCAAACAAGGAATATTGTAGCAGATGCATTTCTACCCTTTGACTTCAGCTTGTAACTGCAATGAACTAATCCTGTAATGACATAAGCACAGGAATGCTGAGCTTTTCTCCATTTTTCTGCCTCAGGGTTTTCTCCATAGCCACCGGACTTGCTCAATCCACCCAAGTATAGTCCAGAAGAGTGGGGGACTTGACATCCCCCAGAGAAACCTTCAGTCAAAGGGGGATGGGAATTGGGATATGAGTGCCCAGCCTTCTATTCAGGGGACAATTCTGAGAGCGTTCTACACAGTTCTTTAGAAAGTCCCAGAGAGATGGAGCTTCAGGGGACTGTGACAATCACCAGCTTTGATTTGCGTCAATAACTCGCCCTTTATTGACTTGTCTTCCCTCTCTCGTCCCCATCCCCACCTGCTCACTTCTACTCACCTTGCACACATTTGCCTGCACCTGAGCTGGTGTTTCAGGCTGTGTTGGAGAGGACCCAAACCCAGAAAGAAATAAAATAAATAAATAGATAAATGAATGAATAAATAAGATCAACGACCCTTTTTTTAATGAACCCATCCTAGAAAATGTGAAAGGAAGCAACATTATATTAAAAATAGTGCAAATTTCATGTATATGGCTGTGAACATGGCACAGAGAGAGTCCAAGAAGGCCCCGTGTAAGGTGCAAGAATCAGCCCTTACAGTGAGGCAGTGAGGGATGTGATGAAACTCTGGAGTGAGGCCAAACAATTACAAGGGACAGCTGGACATTTGCCTCCTGATTGCAGAATAAAAGAAAAACTGCTAAGGGGAGGAGCTCCTTCTGAACTGCAGGCTTTCAGACACATTTGTATGTACATACCGTGCCGTTATACTAAGGAGAGTTACATCAGAATAAATGAAAAACAAACATGAGACTCAAAACTGAAATGAAATTAGCGAATTATTTCCACACGTAACCATTTGGCACACGTGTCTAGCAGGAAGTGCCATTCTTGCTCCCTATATTGTGAAGAGAATTTCCATAGCATTTGTTCTCAGCAGTGTCACGTATTTCCTGTTGTGATTTGTGAGCTGTTCACACTGGTTTGCTTCAATTAAAGCTTCTTACACTCACCCAAACAACCACCCGCTCTGGGATGGGCTGGGTCCCCTCCGACCCCAGACTGGGAGCAGTGCCTCCCTGCTCTGAGACTATTACACATCCCCTCCCTGGATCAGGCAAATGATCCCTCTGAGCGCCTTGGAAATCAGTAAACACTGGGAGGCCTAATCACCAGGGACCTGGGGCAGAAACACACAAGTGTCTGCTAACAGGAGCCAGTCCTGAGCAGGACCAAGCCCAGAATTCTCTATGTCCACAGGAAGAGAACACAAGTTAAACGTAGCACATGGAGTTTGGCTTCACTTCAATCTCTTTATATAAAAAAAAAACAAACAACTTTTTTTGTTTTTTCTTTTTTTTTATTTTTTTGAGACAGGGTCTCACTTTGTCACCCAGGCTGGAGTGCAGTGGCACAAACACAGCTCACTGCAACCTCAACCTTCCATGCCAAAGCGATCCTCCCACCTCAGGCCCCCAAGTAGCTGGGACTACAGGTGCACGCCACCACACCTGGCTAATTTTTTGTAGTTTTATAGGTATGGGGTTTCACCGTGTTGCTCAGGCTAGTCTTGAACTCATGGACTCAAGAAATAAGAAATCTGCCTGCCTTGGCCTCCCAAAGTGCTGGGATTACAGGCATGAGCCACCATGCCCAGCTCATTAATATATATATATATATATATATATATATATATATAGTGTGTGTGTGTGTATATATATATATAAAATGTGTATTTGTATATATATATATATATATATAAAATGTGTATATATATTTGTGTGTGTGTGTGTGTGTGTATATATATAAAATGTGTATTTGTGTGTGTGTGTATATATATATAAAATGTGTATTTGTGTGTGTGTGTATGTATATATATATATAAAATGTGTATTTGTGTGTGTGTATATATATATATAAAATGTGTATTTGTGTGTGTGTGTGTATATATATAAAATGTGTATATATATTGTGTGTGTGTGTGTATATATATATAAAATGTGTATTTGTGTGTGTGTGTATATATATATATATAAAATGTGTATTTGTGTGTGTGTGTGTGTATATATATATATAAAATGTGTATATATATTGTGTGTGTGTATATATATATATAAAATGTGTATTTGTGTGTGTGTGTATATATATATATAAAATGTGTATTTGTGTGTGTGTGTGTATATATATATATATAAAATGTGTATTTGTGTGTGTGTGTGTATATATATATATAAAATGTGTATATATATTTGTGTGTGTGTGTGTACATGTGTATATAAGCAGACCATGCTTCTGTGTTGTTGGGATGAGGAAGCTGGGGAATGTATCCTCCAATTCCCAGCTGTCATTTGCCGGGGACATTAGCTACCCATACTTCTGCCCTATCCCATGAGTAAGTCAAACAATCCTGTGGAAAGAAAAAGCCCTCAGGCTAGTTTCAAGAGCTGTCAGCACATGTGGGTGTTGACACGGGTGCTGCAGGTGGGGCACCAGTGGCCCTGCCACACCCCTTCCCTTACTACAGTGGCATTTCATCCGGTTCCTTAAGCAAACAGGAGGTTTGTTTCATATCACTTGGATGATTTCAAAAGTCATCTTAATTATTGTGCATGGTGAGAACCACATCTTGTCATTCCTTCCCCTAGAGTATTGAAGTCAACCTGGGCCCTGAAAAGTTATAGTGGGAGGTGTTAAATGTTTGCTCTGAGTGAAAAGACCCCCAAACAGGCTTGGTGTGAGCAACATGGCTGTTCATTCACCGGGTGCTGGCGGGCTGAGTCCAAAAAGAGTCAGCGGAGGGCGGTGGGAGATATATAAATGAGAAAATAGAGTTGAGAGAAAGAGAATGGAGGAGATGGTTCTCCTGGTGCAGGCCTCAAAGGGGAACTGGGAGGCAGGGAGGGTGCTCCGGCCAGGAGAGAGCTGGCTCTGTCTTGGCCTCCATGTATTCACCTGTCATTGCCGGAGTTTGCCCAGCTCACTGCAGTCCTGGGCCACAGAACAGGTCCTGGCCTACAGAAGGCCATCCAGAATGAGGGGCTTGCGTGCTGCTGAGTGAATGAAGCTCTGCAGGGTCTGACAGATGGATTTAGCCAAATCCATGGTCACTGAAGGGTCAGGGCTCTGAGACTGGCCTTGGCGGGTCCCAGAGCTGTCCTCTCTCTGTCTTCCCAAAACATGGGGGAGGAGCAGGTGACCACAGGAAGGGCCCCCACTGGTGGGCATGGGGCAGTCCCAGGCTGACTTTCCCCTCGGCTCCCTTGAGGACTGTCTGACTCAGCGAACTCCTGGGAAAGCCTTGCCTGAAAAAACATGAAACAAGAATTGTAAAAATAGAGCCAAGAAGCTGTTCGCTGCAGTGATGACAGAGGGACTGTTTGAACCCATGAAAGACCATGCTTTGAACGCCTGCCTCACACTGAGCGGGGCCTGTGTCAAATGGGAGTGGCCCTTGGGCCTCTGTTTCCACCTGTGGTTGAAGCCAGGCGGGTCCCGCATGGCTCCCTGAAACACCTTTGCCACAGCCATTTCCCTGGCTGGGGTGTGAAAGCAGGGGTGGGGGCTCAGCTGCGGGGTTGGAGGGGCAGCCCATTTGCTTCCAATAGAAGATTCCCTGGGCCTTCCTAACCCGAGAGCGGCTTGAAGCGAGGCAGGTGCCAGGGGAGCTGTCTGTGTGTGGGGAGGGAAGCTCTGGTTCTGGGTAACAAGGTGTCATCAAGCTTGGGGCCAGTGGTGTGCCATGGAAGGAAGAGACACAAGAGCGGGAGATGTGAAAATCTGAGGCTGCTACAGTCTGCTATGTGACCTTGGGAAAACTTGTCACCTCTGTAGGCCCCTGAGATTTCTCTCCTTTGGCAGAGCTCAGGGAATGCTCCGGAAGAAAAGGGAAAGGCATTGGGCCACACTGCTGCCAGTGTAGAAAGGCTTCGGGGCCACACTGGTACTCAAGACAGAAGGGGCAGCTGGCATGACAGGCAGGTGACAGGGTAGTATGGGGACCACACACACACATGCACACACACACGCACACACACAGGCACACACAGGCACACACACACACATGCACACACATGGACGCACACACACAGGCACACACATGTACATACACACAGGCACACATGCACATACACATGCACACACACACACCTTCACTCTGCAGAAGCTCCCTGACCAGTAGAGATCTACTCTGACCACAGAGCTCAGAAAAGGGAGAGCGGGGCTGAGGTGGCGGGCCTGGTTTTGGGGAGGCCCCGTGGCTGCCATCAAAATGTAGTTCAGGGAGCCAGCTCCCTCCCATTTCCCTCCAAACAGCCAGCACACTGATCTGGAGCACTGGGTCTGCTGTCTCCTGGAAGAGCCAAGAAGGGAGTCAGAGGAGGGGCTACCCTGCCTGAGGACCAATGGCACAATTCTCTTTTCCCCTGGGGACAGCAGACCTCAGTGCTTAAGAGCCTGGGTGCTGAGGACAGGCAGAAGCAGGTTTGAATTCAGGCTCTGGGACACTGTGAGTAATCTCGGGCATTTTAGGGACAAGATGAGGTCCACACCTGGTCTGTGACACAGGGAGATTAAAGGCAGCACCTTCAGAGGGTTGAATGCCATGATGCTGGTATCTAGGGTGTTCCACTCTGACAAATAGAACTGCTCAGTAAATGCTGGTTATTATTGTTATTGAGCTCTGAGGCAGCCATGGTGCCCTGCACGTAGAAGAGGCTCCCTCAGTAAATCCAGCGTACCTCTCCAAGGGGGCGAAAGTATCAGCCCCCAGGAGGCTGATGCCATGTGGTCTTGGGAAGGGAGGGTCCTGTTCGTGAAAATATTCCAGCTCTGCCTTCTGTCCATCTGGCCCTCACTGTGTCCCCACCCAACCAAATGAATGGAATCAAGAACACAGCAAGGTGGCTCTCCTGGACACAGGGTCTCAGGCTGAAGGTGGAAGAGGAAGGAAGGGGATTCCAAGTCCTTCCAGACTCGGTCCTTGAGAAAGCGTGAAGCTGTCACAACACCGGGATCCAGAGTTGGAAGCCTGCCTTTGACCCTCAGCACTCTCCATTTCTGCCTCATGTGACCTTGAGACTTAGTATCTGTGAAATCGAGATAATTACTCCTAACTTTGGAATTACCGTGAGGATTATCTGAGATCATAGATGGATAGTTCCTGGGAGATGTTCAATAAACTTAGTTTCCTTTCATTTCAAGGATAGCTCCATGAAATCTCCGTCACTTTCTCTGTCATGTTTTTGATCATGTTTGGTTTTACCTCTGTACAGAATCCATTACCCAGCTTCCAAAGCAAAGATCCTGTTATCCTCTGTGCCAAGCCCTGCTCTACCCAAATCTCTCTCTGTCTCTCTTTCTCACACACCCTTTTAAAAGAAAATGTATTAATACTTCTCACTCCTAGCCAAATGCACTTCAGCAGGAATGAAGGTTCCAGCAACTGATGAAAATTGCAAACCAAACCCAGTGTTCCCTTCCTTGTCCCTTCCTCCCGCCTAGTACCTCACTGTCTGATTGTATCAGAGGCTCTCTGCCCAACATTTGGATTGCAAAGGAATGAGTCAGGCTCTAGGAGGCCGCTTCTCTGCAGATTTCCCATGTGCTGTGCTGGACATGTCCCTGTGGAAGACTGCCAGAGTCACAGGTAACACTTTCTAGCTGGAATATGCATTTGGTTACTTGGACCTCTTAGATTGAAGTCCGTGTGCATAATGCAAAAGTCAGTGCACTCTTCCCTAAATCCTATGTCAGGGAATAGTCAGCTACAGTCATTCAACGCTCCCCGAAACACACACACAGCCCTGCCTGACTCAGTCCACACACACACATCCATCACTCACTTGACAAACACACAGGAGCCGTGGCAATTGCCAGACACCAGGCACAGGAGCCGTGCCAGCTGCATCCTGTCTCCTTTCCATCCCCATGGCCGTGCCCAAGCCCCGAGCGTCATCATGCCTTGTTGGTCCGGGACAACAGCCTCCGGATAGATGACCACCTCGAACAGCCTGTTAGGCCCCGGACAATCTCATGGCTCCTCCTGTTGAAGCTTCACCTCCAGAGCCTCTGTTCATATACACTGCATTCCAGTGAAGCCAAACTTCTTACAGTTCCCTGATTTCTCTTCCTAGAATATCCTTCTGGCCTTCCACCCACCTGCCTGAAGAACTTGATTTCTTTATGATTACCTCAAAACAGTCACCCCCACCCTTTTGGGAACCTGCTGGGAACCCTGACGGGATGAGTCACACTTTCCCCGCAGGCCGTTCTTACCTCTTTATCTCATTTGTCTTCTCCTTTGCCTCATGCATATTCCCCACCTGACTCTGAGTAGCTGTAGGCCAGAAACTCTGCCTTAGTCATTTGTGGAAGCTGCAGCTAGCACTGAGGAAGGGCCGTAAAATAAATTTTTGTGGGATGTATTAGTTATCTAATGCGGCATAACAAATCACTGCAAAACTTGTGGACCTAACACAGCAATTTACAATCCCTCACTGTTTCCATGGACCAGGAATTTGGGGGTGGCTTAGTTGAGAGGTTCTGACTTGGGGTCTTTTGAGAGGTGGAAGTGAAGGTGTCAGCCATGACTGCAGTCATCTGAAGGCTCAGCTGAGGCTGAAGGGTCCGTGTCCAAGGTGACTCACTCAGATGCCTGGCAAGTTGGGGCCGGCTATTGGTGGGAGGTGTCAGTTTATTCTGTGAGGTCGGGTTGCCAGATAAATACCAGTTAAATCTGAACTTCAAAGAAAAAACATTTAGTGTAACTACTGCAGTATCCCAATTCTATTTTTATTTGCTAAACCTGGAAATCCCCACAAGAAGGCCTCTCTACAGGACCGCTTGAGAACCCTTACACATGGCGTCTGACTTCACCTATGAAAGTGCTCCCAATAGAAGCTGCAATACCTTTTGTGATGTAGCTTCAGAAGCCACATGCCGTCACTTTTCCCATAACCTGTTGGTCACACAGGCCAGCCTTGAATCAGTGTGGAAAGAAGTACACAGTGGGCCGGGTGCGGTGGCTCACGCCTGTAATCCCAGCACTTTGGGAGGCCGAGGCGGGTGGATCACGAGGTCAAGAGATCGAGACCATCCTGGTCAACATGGTGAAACCCCGTCTCTACTAAAAATATAAAAATTAGCTGAGCATGGTGGCGCGTGCCTGTAGTCCCAGCTACTCAGGAGGCTGAGGCAGGAGAATTGCCTGAACCCAGGAGGCGGAGGTGGCAGTGAGCCGAGATCGCGCCATTGCACTCCAGCCTGGGTAACAGGAGCGAAACTCCGTCTCAAAAAAAAAAAAAAAAAAAAGAAGTACACAGTGTCATGAATACCAGCAGGTGACTCAGTGGAGTCCACCTTGGAGATTGGCTTTCATATGGAACACAGTCCCTAATAGCTGAATTTCATCCCTAGCGTCTCTGGCTATTCTCAGGATGCCAGTCGAGACATCCGGTTTCCCATGTTTGAAATGGGAAGTATAGCCACTCCTGCTGGGTCCACCTCTTACACTGGATCCTTGAAGATGTAAGCCAGCCATTCTCAAATGCCTGCTTTAGTGGAAGGGAACTGGAGCTTGCACAATCTGAAAACCAGGTGGATAATCTAAAAATAACCAGCTACTTACACTGGACTTGTAAATCCAAATGTACACAGTACCCTTCTTTGTTCCTCTATTCCACAGATTCCTTGATCTTCCCAGCCTCCTCCCCTCTACTACCAGAAGCCACCATCACTCACCTAATGAGAGCTAACTGTACTGAAATGCATGGCAAAGTATTCAGTTAACCAGATGGCTCTTGTCAAATTCTAGAAAATCTGATAATGTAGAATTGAATTTACCTCTGCTACAGACTTAAACTGCAAAACTCATCCTTGGCCCCACCTCAGGGCATTTATGCCTGCCATTTCCTCTACCTGGAAAATTCTCCCCCAGGAGAGCCTAACTCCCTCTTATCACTCAGGTGTCACCTCCTCAGAGAGGCCCTTCCTGGCCAGCCTGTCTGATATAACCCCCTCCATCCCTCCAAACCTGGTCAATGTCTGTCTCTTTACCTTTCCATGTTTTCTTCATAGTACCTATAACTATATAAAATATTTTCATTTTTTAATCTGTTTATTTGTGTATGTCTGTTTCCTCCACTTAGAACATTGACTTCAAGAGTAACATCGGCTATGAGCTTGCTTCTTGCACATGGAAAGCTGGGGATTCAGAGACTTTTCTACACTTTGAGTAGTTTCAGTCCACGCTGATGGCACTTTTGTCAATACAGTTTCCTCAAAAGCTTTTGGGCTTTCAATTTATCTTATTTGAGTAGACTCTATTCCCTCAAAAGTCATAATCCTCTTCAAGATATAGCTCTCTCTTTCTGTAGACTTAATCACTGATATTTAGAGTATGTGACCTGCTCTGGGACATCACCCTTAAAATTCTTAGAAGCCCTCATCTAGTGAGTGGACCTACCAGGAACTAGCTTAATTCTTTCAGCTGTCTGCACAAAGTATCTCACAACCACATCTTTCATTTGATCTTACCTTGAAGTCATCTTATTTTATTTTTTTAAAATTTTTTGAGACAAAGTCTCATTCTGAAGTGCAGTGGTGTGATCTTGCCTCACTGCAACCTCCGCCTCCAGAGTTCAAGCGATTCTTATGCCTCAGCCTACCAGTAGCTACAGGCTACGTGTAGCTAGGATTACAGGCACCCACCACCACGCCCAGCTAATTTTTGTATGTTTAGTAGACACGGGGTTTCACCATGTTGAAAAGAAGTACACAGGTGTACAGACCAGTACAAGCTGGTCTCAAACTTCTGACTTCAGGGGATCCGCCCGTCTCAGCCTCCCAAAGTGCTGGGATTACAGGTGTGAGCCACCATGTCTGGCCGAAGTCATCTCAATCTGATTATCTTTTCCTCACAGAAGAGGGCTACAGACGAGAAAGTTCTATTTCCCAACTCAGGCCTTTCTATATTCTCTCTAAATTTGGCTGACAAACCGAACAGTTCTCTTTGAGTCTATCAAGAGATGAACTCTCTTGTGGTACCTTGTCATTTCTAGCTAGTAACAGCCAGCAGAAACATAATTGCCTGCAGAGTTTTTTGGACATGTCCAAAACTTTATTTGGTCCATTTTCAGCTTTCAGGTTACCATAGGCAACTGGTCATTGGCTGGTCTAGTATAATCTTCATGGGGACGACTTGCTTCTGCACCACGTGCCTTTTATCTTCCAACAAACTAGCCAAGGCATGTTCTCTTGGCAATCAGAGACCAAAAGGGAAATGAGCCACAAAAAGTAAGAATTTAAACCCCTTTTTAAATTGCTCACAACAAGAAGTTATTGTTATCTTTCACAACTGTCTATAATGACTGGGGTCAGCTGGGAAGTTCTCACTTGGGCTTTCTCGTGCAGTTGCAGTCAGACGGTAGATGGAGCTGAAGTCATCTGAAGGCTCAACTGGACCATGTGTCCAGGATGACTTATTCACTCACATGTTCAGAGACTCAGCTTAGACAGCCAGAACAGATAACCAGATAGGATAACCAGCTAAGATAACCAGGACACAGCTGATCATCTCGCCATAGGCTAGCTTAGGTTTCACAGCATAGAGTCTTAGGATAGTTGGAGTTCTTATACAGTAGCTGGCTTTCCTCAGTCTGTGCATTTCAAGAGCTATATATATTACTTTTTAAAGGGTGTTCCTTGAACCATTGCATCTTCACTGGATTTCTAAGACTGTTACTTGTCCACAAGGCATTGACTATGAGTAAAGTGAGGGAGGTACACTCACCTAACACAGAGGAGCCAGTTCATCCACTGCTAAGCAGCAGGTACAAAGTAAACATGAAGATGCTGGAGAGATCTGGGGTCATCTGAGAGTGGAGTGTCTTCACTGCTTGATGAATATGGAGTTCTGAAGTCAGGGCCTCCTATTTTCAGGATTTCTGGAACATATTTGACCTCACGTTCTTATCTGACATCAGAACATTTGAAGGCTTGCTTCTTCCTCTGTTATCAGAACCAAACGCACTTGATTTCCATCTCACTCAAAATGGCATAATATTGAAACTCCAGCTAAGACAGAGCTAAGGACTAGGGAGCATCTAGTTTATTTGGGAGATGTCCCCAGGAAGCAGAAGTGGTATCATGAGGAGAGTGAGATGGGGAGGAGGACAAGTCAGTAAGGGAGGTGTTAAGACGTGAGGTGCCCCTGACGTGGGTGCCCCCGTGTGCAAGTGGGGCTCAGTTCCCCATCCTAACTGTCATCAGAATAACTTCTACAAGATAGAGAGCAGAAGGATGCTTACCAGAGGCTAGGAAGGTAGTAGGTGGGGTGAGGGGCAGGTGGGACTATTAATGGGTACAAAAACAGAAAGGATGAATGAGAGCTAGTACTTGATGGCACAAGAGGGTGACTATCATAATTTTATAATAATCAACAATGATTTAATTGTATATTTAAATTAACTGAAAGTGTAATTGGAATGTTTGTTACACGGGATAAATGCTTCAGGTGATAGATACCCCATGTGTCCTGGCGGGATCATTACATATTGCATGCCCATATCAAAATATCTCATGTACCCACATGAATATATACACCTACTGTGTACCCACGAAAATTAAAAATAAATATCTCCTACAACTGTCCATCCAAAGGTTGGGAGTCAGGCATTTATCCACCAGCTTGCCACTAGTTGGAGGTTGCCCCTGAGAGTTTATCCATGCGCTCGAGCTCAGGGAGAGAGGGAGTCTGGCCCGGGAGAGGATTGGGGCAGAAAGCTGAAGAACTTAGCCCTGACACGATGGTGTCAGGTTAGTGAATCTGTGTTTGCCCAGAACGTTCTCTGCAGGTGTTGCTGAAGAGGTGGCCTGGCCACGTGATGTGGGCCACTGGAGCCGTCTGGTACAGTTTTCGTAACTACTTCTTTCTATCCAGAGGCAAAGTTTTCATGTCAATCCTTGTTCTTATAGCTTACATGAGGCCATTTAGCCAGCTCGCTGCTAAATGACAGACAGCCAGGATTTTTCTTTCAGAGTCCCCTGATTCACACTCCTTTCACTTCTAAGAGGAACAAGAGTCAAGGTTTACCTTTCCTTTCCCTGGAGGCCCTATCTTAGACTGGTTTTTGTTTCTGAATGACGTTCTTCTCAGAAAGAGTCCACTACAAGCAAAGAATCCAAGGGAGCTTTTTCACGTATTACAGGGAGTGAGACTGAAATTTGTTTGCTAAGGGATGTCATTTTCACACAAGTCCCCTCTGGCACCTGGGGTCCCCCTTACTCCTTCATGCTTAGGGGAAATTGCTTAGGAACTGCCTTCCCACCTCCCCCGTCTGATTCCATGGCCAGAGCAAATCTAAACCCCCTTGCAGGCTCCTGCCAGGTCTCAGGAGTTCTCTTCTCCTGGGTCCACTGCCTCATAGGCTCCAGCTTCCTTGCATGTTTTACAACACATCAATCCCAGTGAGAAACTTAAGCGCGAGTTTTGTTCCAACAACAAACAATTGTTCGCCTGCAGCATATGTGAGTTTAGTAAATTTTTCTCAAGGTTGAGAGAGGATGGATAGCAAGAAGCAGCTCTTACCCCACTTAAAACACCTCCCCAGCTCTCTTTCTTGAATGCCCTGAGAATTCCAAAAATACCTTCTGTTACCGTAGCTCTCCCTCTCGGAAGAATCTGCCTACTGGACACCTTTAGAAAGTTTTATTGAATAACCTTTTCATTTAAATTCTTTTTTTTAGACAAAGACAGTTCACACCGCTAAGGAGGAGTTTGCTGCCAGCTACGAAGTAATTCTGCCTGACCCCTTTCATTATCGACGTTCAGCCAGTGTGTTACCTGAGATTCTGCGCCAGCTACCGAGATAATCCCCGGCTACCCACTGCATCACTGATGCCCAGCCGTGGGGTTGCTCGGCTTAGTCACCAGTGCTCCTTGTGGCACACCCTTGGCCTGCCCGGGGAGGCCACCCGTACAACTTACACCCTGGGTGTGAACCAGAGGACATAGCTGTAGTGCCAGTACAAACAATGGAAACCATTAATTAATACTTTATGAGAATTTACCAAAACATGCTAAGGTAGCTCATGGAATCCAAGAAACGGAAACCCCAACCCCAGGAAGGCTGGGATCAGGGCTGCGAGGAGTCTGCAGCCATGCAGCTCTGCAGTTTCTTCCTTGTTTTTTTGTTTGTTTTTGTTGTTGGTGTTGTTCTGAGACAGTGTCTCTTTCTGTCACCCAGGCTGGAGTGCAGCGGTGCAATCGCGGCTCACTGCAATTGTGGCTCGCTGCAACCTCCGCCTCCCAGGCTCAAGTGATCCTCATGCCTCAGCCTTCCAGGTGGCTGGGATTATAGGCGCTTGCCACCACACCTGGCTAATTTTTGTATTCTAACTAGAAACAGGGTTTCACCATGTCAGCAAGGCTGGTTTCAAACTCCCGACCTCAGCTCATTCGTCCGCCTCTGCCTCTCAAAGTTGCTGGGATTATAGGCATGAGCCACCATGCCCAGCCAAGTCTGCAGTTTCACCGTCTCTTTGTCTACCATTAATGTGACTCTGCTGGAAAGACTGCCAGTTCATATTTGTATGTATTCCAAACTGCAGATTCCCAAGACAGAGTCTGGTTGGCTCAGCTTGGATAAGGCATCTGCCTGTGAACATATGAGTGGTATCTGAGGGCAGAGGAAAGTGGTAGAGACATGGCCATTTCTAACAGTGGGGCTGTGGGAGGTGACCGGGGACTGGGCAGGTGTACTGGACTGGGAAGCCAGCCTGGGAAGGTCTGCTTCCGCCGTTCAGCCGTGGTCTGTGTTACACTCACAGGAGGTGGACCCTCCATTCTAGGTCACCATCCTGAGCAGCCCAACCCTTAACCCTGTGTGACATTGGTTGTGTTGGCTTTTAAAGAGTATACGCCGTAGGTTCTAGTGAAATTCTAAGCCTTGTTTTGAGGTTTGAGGGCCTGAGAAACATTTCAACCTTTCTGCCACTGCCGTGGTGGGCCGGGCAGTTTTGGGTTGTATTTCTTGGCAGTTGTCCTCTGTTTCCTCCTTGTACTGTGCGGCCTGGTTGCTGGCCACCCTCTGGAAACACTCCCTCCTGGTTGTCAAACAGAATCTTTCCACTTGCCCGGTTTTAATTTTTCGGGAGTCCTCTTTCTTCTGTAACCATCTGAGGTAGGCAGTCACCCCACTTCTATTCTCCACTGTCTTTTTTTTTCCCCTCAGGGCTAGCACAATATTTTTTTGTTGTTTTTAACTCTTTCTTTAAAAAATTATACTTTAAGTTCTGGATACAAGTGAAAAATCGTGCAGGTTTGTTACATAGTTCTACAGGTGCCATAGTAATTGGCTGCATCCATCACCCTGTCGTCTACATTAGGTATTTCTCCTCATGTTCTCCCTCCCCTACCCACCCCCGCACTGCCTGACAGGCCCCAGTGTGTGATGTTCCCCTCCCTGTGTCCATGTGTTCTCATTGTTCAACACCTACTTATGAGTGAGAACACGCAGTGTTTGGTTTTCTGTTCCTGTGTTAGTTTGCTGAGAATTATGGTTTCCAGCTTTATCCATGTCCCTGCAAAGGACATGAACTGATCCTTTTTTATGGCTGCATAATATTCCATGGTGTGTATATGCCACATTTTCTTTATCCAGTCTATCACTGATGGGCGTTTAGGTTGGTTCCAAGTCTTGGCTAGCACAATATTTTATAAGGAAATCTGGGAATTAATGCCAAAATTGGTTTAGGCTATATAGAAAATTAGAGTTTATACTGTGAAAAATTGTTCAAACTGAACCTAGATATGTATTTCTTACGAATTTTTTATTGCTGTGGATTCTTTTTCAATTTACTGCCAGGTTGTATAGTTAAAGTTAGTTGTTTAAATAAAGTTTGTTTTGTTTTTAGTAGTTGGGTTCGGGATCTGGGGGAAAAAGAAATAGAAAAAGATGCAGATTCTCAATTAATAAAGCCTGTTATTCTAACATTAGTCTTTCAGACTTCAGGATTGGGAGACTTCTGCCACCTATTACAGACTACCCTGATGGATGCTTGAACATTATGAGGTGTAAATAATAATTATTGGAGGCATTTATCAATTATTTGCTATTTGATAAGCACCCTGTTGAGCTCTTTGCAGACTGCATTGATTTCCATGGGCTGTCGTAACAAGTTGCCAGAGATTTGGTAATTTGAAACAACGGATTTTTTTTTCTCATAGTTATGGAGGCCAGAAGCCTAAAATAAAGGTGTTGGCAAGGCACCCCTCTCTGTGGCTCTAGGGAGGAGCCCTTCCTTGCCTCTTCCTCTTCTGCTGGTTCTTGCCGTTCCGTGGCTCGTGGCAGGTAGGTCCCATCTCTGCCTCCATCTGTATCTGGGCTTCTCTATGTCTCTCTGTGTCCTCTTCTTTTCCTCCAAGGACATCAGCCATTGGATTTAGGGTCCTCTTTAATCCAGTGAGAGCTCTTCTTTATAGTTAACTAACTACATCTGCAAAGACCTTCTTTCCAAATAAGATCACATTCTGAGGTTCTGGTGACCATGAATCTTGCTGGGGGTTATTCAATCCACTCTCACATAGGGATTAGTGGATACAATTACTTCCATTTCATCAATGGGAGAGCCAAGGCCCAGGAGGGGATGAACTTGCCCTGCCACTCAACCAGCCACGGTAAGAACTTGGTTGAGGACTTAGCTCAGTCTGCTGCCAGCTTTGTTCTCTTTCTGCTATGCCATGCTGCTTCTAGAAAACTCAAGTCTAGAAAGTAATGGCATCAACATTTGTCCCATCCATTGCCTTCCAGACCATACCACTTGGAGGCAAAAGATCAGACGTAAGTAGACAGGTTCTTATAGAATATGACAATTTTGATCTCCTGCTGGACGCCACATGTTTATGTGTCCCTTTAATAGTCATACCTTACAAAGTGACTATCTGAGGTACATTCAGGGATGGAGTCGAGACTCAAAGATCGTGACTTGCCCAATGTAACGTAGCCAGTGGGTTACAGAGCTCGAATTTTGCTTCAGATATTGTGTTGCACTGAAGTTCATGATGAGCTCATCATTGTAAGCGGACGTGATCATCCCATGTGTTGTGATTTTATGTATTCCACCAGGACCTAACTATCCAACATCACACAACGCTGAAAGGGCCAGGATCATTCTCCTCTGGGGTCCTAGTTCTAACTAGCGAGGTGACCTTAGACAAGGCTATTTTCTGGGCCTTCGTAACAGGAGGAGCTGGCACTGGACAATGCCTTCATTGCTGATGTTTGGTAAGCGTATGCAACGTGCATGTATAGTTACAGGAAAGCGCCCTTGCCCGCATATGTTAATATTTGCTGGAGAGTGGGCAGGGTGATACAGAGTGTTCTCACTGTTGACTTTTCACCCCCAGGTTAATAGTTAACTTTGCCTCCTTGCTTGACTATGCTGCCTGTTGCCTTCAGTCAGAAAGAAAAATCCGGAAACACCGAGTGGAACGATGTTAGCATCTGTCTTTCTTTGCCTTTGCTTGATGTGGTTTATTTCTGTTAAGTTAGGTCAGGATAGCTTTTCATAACATGATATTTCAAAAAATACAGTTTAGCATGACACAATTTACCATATAAATCTCTGAATAGATAAGTGTTCAAAATAGAAGTATTTTCTTTATTTGTTTGTGGTGCTTTTAAAGGTTAGTCTCCTATTGCAGCAATTTGGAAAATCATTCTTTGCAGGCTCCTCAGGAAAGGAAAGGTCTGTGGCAGCACTGTGAGGTGGGAACAGCGTGAGCTTTTTTTAGGGGGGCAGTGGGGACAGGGTCTTACTCTTGTCACCCAGGCTGGAATGTAGAGGCCATATCTCAGCTCACTGCAACCTCTGCCTCCCAGGTTCAAGCGATTCTCCTGCCTCAGACTCTCAAAGTGCTGGCATTGCAAGTGTGAGCCACTGCACCCAGCCAACAGCGTGAACTTTGGGGTCGCACAAACCTTTGATCACGTTGAGTTCTGTCGCCCGTTAGCCATGTGACCTTGGGCAAGTCACAATCTCTGAGTCTCAAGCTCATCCGTGAATGCAGCTCAAAAGTCACTTCATAAATTCCTGTGGCTACTAGAGGGACATAGAAAAGTTTGGCACTGAGTAGCTCAGCTAATCCACTCCTCCCTCCCTTAGTCCGTTGTTTTATTTAGTAAAAATCCGCCATTTTGGAGATGTGGTTAGGACTGTACCGTTCAATTCCCTTCTTTTCCAAGCCTCCTGGTGAAGTGGAAAAGGTGAATCTCTTCATCTCATTTTCATTAGGCCTCAGGGTAATATTCTGGAAGAAACCCGAGCAGTGTGGAGCGTCTTTTCCCCACTCAGAAACAGTGCCTCCGTTCGTACGTGTACACTGAGCCCGCCATTCTGCCTCACTGCTGGATTTGATCTCCTGGGTCCTGAAATGAAAGGAAGCCATGAAACGGTCAGCGGGCTCACTTGATAAGTCAGGGCTGGAACTGGCGGGATTTTGGCTGTGGAGGTAACAGGTGACCACGGCCTGCTTTGGTGCCCAGCCCAGAGAAGTAGAGCTGAGACTTGGACCTGCTTCTGGATGCAAATTGTTTACTGTTCGGCACTTGGGCACATTTCCTGCTGGCCCCACACAGGAGCGACAGATGCCCACGGTCATGCACCAGGACTTGGCCTGTCAGCAAAGCTTGTTTAGAAGAGATTTAGATGATGGAGGAAAAGCATGATGAGGGTGAAATGGGCTGGGTGAGGTTGCTGTGTGCGGAGCTCCAGACCGTGAAGGCAGGGGCCGGAGGACGGGCCGGGTCACCTTGGCAGGACTTTCTAGTCCCAGCAGCAAACAGGTGATGAGCCTTTGTGTGCGAGACCCTGTACTCCCAGCTGGAGGAATGAGGGTAAATGAGAAACAGCTTCTGCCTCCGAGGTCAGCATTTAGTGCAGAAGACAACCTATTAGCCAACCAGTGGAGCAAGGCAGAGCAGAGGCCTCCGCCCCCATAGAAAGAGCAGAGCGCCATTAAGGACAGGACCTCTGCAGCCCCACAGCCTGGACTCAAGCCCTGCCTGAGCGGCTGCCTGGCGCCGTGACACTGGGCAAGGTGCCTGACCTCTCTGAACCTCCGAGGCCTCACCTGTGAAATGGGGACTACGATGATACCAAACTCCTGCGGTCGTCTGAGGATGGAAAGAGGGTTTGCAGAGTGCCTGGCACGTTGGAGGCACTTTGCTGTTAAAATGCAACCCTCAGGAAATCTGTTTTCAGTACGAGCCGAGCGGAGACCACGTTTTCCAGCCTGAAAACCAAGGCGCTGGGATATGGCAGCAGAGCTTTCCTGACTTGTACACATGTATCTGTGCAAAGTCTTGCAGAGGGTGGAAACATGAAAGCACGTTTGGGTTTAACAGGAGAATCCAAGTGTTTGATATCGGCACCTCGTCTGCCTTTTGCCACTGGTCCCTTCCAGCAGAGGCTTATGGGACTCTCTCAACACTGGGAGGCTGGAAGCACCCCCAGGTCTTCAGCAAACTTCCATGGGTAAAATCAGACTAATGCAGGAAAGAGCGGCTGTGTGCTAAATCCTAGGGACAGAACTGAAAGAGCCAGTGATGCAGAGAGTCAGTGTGGGTAGGAACGGCTGCCCTCCAGGGTGGCGCTCCTGTCTTCCCCGTGGGTCTGCTTTCCTGTTCCATTCCGTCCATCCCGACCCCATGCTGCCATGGAACACATCCTGAGCACATGTATGTGTGCCTATGTTTATAAGCATGTGTGTGTGCCTGTGTTTATAAGCATACATGTGTGCCTATGCTTATGAGCATGTATGTGTGCCTATGCATATAAGCATATATATATACCTATGTTTATAAGCATACATGTGTACCTGTGTTTATAAGCATATATGTGTACCTGTGCATATAAGCATGTATCTGTGTCTATGTTTATAAGCATGTATGTGTGCCTATGTTTATAAGTATACATGTGTACCCATGTTTGTAAGCACACATGTGTGCCTATGTTTTTAAGCATATATGTGTGCCTATGGTTATAAGCATGCACATGTGCTCATGGGGTGCACGGACACACATATGTCAGGGCTATCTCTCTAAACTCTCCTGGCTCTGTGGACGTGGCCTGGTTTCTAACTGGATCTAGGCAGGCCCCTAATAGTACATCCACTCAGGCCCTAAAGGCTGTGAGCCAGGCTGTGTCTCCCACACACCAGGGTCTATTGCCTGCCCTCATTCTGACCTTCTCAGCATGTCCTCATTTCCAGCCCAACACCCTCCTCTCTGACTTGGAGACGGAATTTGGCCCTCAGGGCTCCATGGGACACAGCCTGCAATCACCCTATGGCTGCACACTGAACCCCAAGCAAATTAGTTCCAGGCATTGGGACCCACCGAATGTAGATGGCCAGGCAGGCCTGAGCACCTGTGCAGGTGAGGAGCATCGCTCGGCCCCTGCCCCTCTCCGTGATCCCCACTGCCCACCATTTTTCCTCAACTCACTTATCAACAGTATTTTCCTCTCAGGGAAGCCTCACGGCAGCATCCAGTAGCAAAGAATGGACCTTGCCTCGGAAGACTGTGTGGTTGTGACACCCTGGGGAGACGCGGTAAAGGTTCTCCCTCCACCCATAAAGTTTTCTGGACGGAAACACTTTGTAAATGTTTAGGGAAACCATTCTTTCCTGCCTTTCTGTTCCTGCCTGCCCCCTTTCTGCACTTGCCCCTCACACCATTCACCCTTGTATCTTGTATCGGGAGCAATATTCTTAGTATTGTCAGTTCCTCCAAACAGCTATTTCTGGATAGCGATTCTGTTATGGTAGATTTATATAAGCAGTTAAAGGCCGGGCGTGCGAGGACTGAGTTTTCAAGAGCAGGCCTGTGTGCTCACTCCCCAGCCCCTAGCCCGGTGCCTGGTTAAGTGAGTGTATGAACAAAGGAATGTGTGGCATGACGGTTGCTGCTTAGCCTGAAAGCCTGCTCCATGCTACCCAGGCCAAAGACGCCATCTGATAACGTGGATCCCACTGCAGCATCCCATGAAGATTAGCTCCACAGCAAAGACTGACAGAGAGAAGAGACGGTGTCCACAGGATTGTCCCCACTTCTGCACTGCCCTACTCTTACCTGGGACTCTGCTCAGAGTCCTCCATCTGGGCACCTGGTGCTCCAGTCAGAACATGGGAGTTATCTTCAACACCTTTCCCCCCACTCACCATTGTAGAACCCTTGGGATCCCACATACCAACCCCCCCCACCACCATATTTTTAGCCATTTTTACCTCTTCCCTTTTTTTACTGTACAATTTGAGATCCCTAACTCCTCCCCTAGTTTGTTTAACTAGAGTAATGGTTTCCTAGCAAAAATCAGGTCATTTCCCTGCTTAAAACCCTTCCATGGCTTCCCTCTACATTTAGAATAAGGACTCAAAATGAAATTTTGTGTAATAGTTATACAGTGTGTACCTCTAACTTATACATTGTGGAAAATAACTTAGCATAATGTATAAGTAGGAGTAATGCCACCTTCTGGAACAAATGGAACCCAGTAGAAGGCGATTTCTCAGGACATAACAGTCCAAGGTGAACGGTCCTATTTGGCAGTGGTTTTAAACTGTGGTTTAGGAACCAGAGTTTCTTCTGTCTAGCAACTTTACTGTCTTTGAGGGTGTCAAAGACACCTGCTTCTAGCTGGGAGAATGGAAAAGAGAGCTCTGGGGAGATAAACCTATCTCTTAAAGGTCCCGGCCTAAAAATGACACGTGTCATTTTGATTTGTTGGCAAGAAGTGGCCACATCTAAATGTGAGGAGGGTGGGAATGTAGGTCTGGATTGGCCAGCCACTTGCCAGGAGCAACTGTGTATTCTGAACGGGATAGCATGATTATCAGTGGGAAGGGGTTGTCTCTATAACGCGTGGCATGCAAGGCCGTATGTGACGTGCCCTACGTTTTCTACTTCATTTGAGTCCGCCAACAGACCGTTCACTCTCAGTGGGCCACTGTCTTTCTTTCTCACTTGATCCCGCTCTCCAGCTTCCTTTTGCTGCCATAAATATTTGTCGAATGAATGGATCTATGAATGAATGAATATCTTATTTTTGACATTTATGAAATTAATTAAGGAGACAGATTAATCTTATATTTACTGAGCATTTATTATATGCCATCATTTGGTTAAAATCTTCACACACATTATCTAATTTAATCCTCAGACTAACTTTTCAAGATAAGGGTCTTTACTTCCACTGTTCTCTGTGAGGGATCTGAAGCTCATGATTCCCAAACATTTTGCCACAAATCAAATAGCCAGAACTTGGTGAAGGTGGAATTCATACTCACAGTACCTGCTCCCAAAAGTCAAGGCTCACAGGGATTTTACAGCGTCTTAAAAGGGAATTCCACTCACAGGAAGGACAGATCAAGCAAACTGCGTTGGGGCAAGAGTTCTTCACCTACTCTTGCCCTCTCATTTATATTTTCTTTTTCTCTGTGCAGGCAGGTGCTGTGGAATTAGGTTTTTCTCTGTTTCCTTCTCTCTATTTAAATATGTCTTGGTAACAGTTAAGTGCTTCTATAATCCCACCCACTACACCCACAAAAATCCTCCCATCCATACCTCGCGTGTTTCTGAAACTTTAAATTCGAATCGTGCCTTTTCCTATGAAGTGAGTCTATTCAGAAGAGCAGGTGAAAAACAAGCACAGACTTAGCCATTGGTACCTGAGGGCTGCAAGGCCGAGCAAATCCGCTCTCCATCACGAGTTCCTGAGACTTAGCCATTGGTACCTGAGGGCTGCAAGGCCGAGCAAATCCGCTCTCCATCACGAGTTCCTGGGGCTCAGAGGTCAGAGCACAAAGAGGCTCCAGCTGAGGGACAAGAAAATAGTACTGAACCCAAAAAGGGAGAAAGAAGGACGTGCCCCATGAAAGCAATGTAAGAAGTTCTCCACTTGAGAATCCTCTGTGAGCCCTTCCCCGTCCTGCCCCCGGCTTCTTCTTGTCTCCCTTTAGCTCCAACAGCAACACTTGGGTGTCAACTACAGAACTCATTTTGAGGCTACAAGTGAAGGGAAGGGGGGGGATGTGGAGGTGATTCAACAAGTAAGTGCAATCAGTGGTGAGACCAGGCCCCAGCCCTGTCCCTGCTGGAGTGGCCAAGGGTTCCAGTGTCCTTGAGACTGAAGAGCTACCCTGGCTGAGGGACTTTCAGTGCTGAAATCTGCAAAGTGCTGGGGGACTCGTGACTTGCTTACCCGAGCCTCTGCTGACCTAGAAAAACCATACAAGAATAATTTATAACCCAGAAGTCATTAAAATAAATACCAAGATCCATTGAGTTAAAGAGTTAAGATTTGTACATTTCTCTGTATTTTTTCATTTTAATATAAATTTTACTTTTAAAAGATCTCTAGTTTTAGAAGGTTGTTATTACTGTGTCACAAATAATAACTGCTATGACTTCATAGGTTACTAATCAGCAAACAGTTTAAATATTTAATTTGAACTCAGGTGATCTGTTTACAGATAATTATACACTGTAAAAAGATGGAGGGAAATTTGCCATTAAAAGATGATGGCATTTGAGAATAACAATTGAACACTTTAAATTTTAATGTGATATGTTACAACGTTAAATAAAATAAAAACTACAATATTCAAATTAGAGTTATCATACAAATACCTATTATTTGCTTTTCTTAACACTGTTGAATCAAGTCCTTAATCTACTGAAAAATGAATACAAATCTGTAAAATATTAATGTGAATTACATTTTAGAAAACAGTCTTGATTGAAGCATCCAAAAATAGGAAAAGAAAATAATGAATGTGAACCTCAGATTTAACACATGTGGACATTATGAGTGGGCCCATAGGACAGGACTTTATTTAAAGCCTCTGCTTTATTTAAAATGTCAGAAATGGTAGTGTTCATTTGTTCAGATCCTAGGCAAATACAGCAGGGCTTCCTAAATGACTTTGCATAGGTTGCTTTTAAGTAGAAAAGCGAAGGATAACCTGGGAAAGAAAACTTGCCATTTAATTACCGTTATGACCCCTACATTCAGAGAGGATGGATAAGCATCCTCTCTTCTCTCCTATCCTATCTCTCATGGATAGGAGAGAAGAGAGGATGCCTGTAACACACAGTGACTGCACCTCTTAGAGAATGTGGCCCAGCTGCTGTCCGGTTTGTCCCCTGAGCGAGAGCGAGGAGAAGAGAATAACACACTGAAGGAGGGGACCCCGGTGCTTCAAGGGGGACCGTCAGCCAGGGCGCACAGGGAGAGACGTGCAATTCGTAGTGCCAGTCAGCACTTTTTCCTACTGAAAGAGAGTAAAGTGAGCCGGTAACACCCAGATCTTGCAGAAATGTACACGGCTTCCCTTTCCTGCTCTTCGCACATCTCTCTCTGTGATGACTGTTTTCTCCGAAGGAGGCAGTGTCTGCTTATGTATTTGAGATGACCTGTGTCAGCATCTGTGACGGTTCATGTTCTGTGTCACTTCATGAGGCTGTGGCTCCCAGTTGTTTGGTCAAACAGCAGCCCAGATGTGGCTGTGAAGGCACCTTTTCGCTGGGATTAATGTTAACAATGGGTTGACTTTGAGTAAAGACTGACATAAATTCAGTAACTTTAAGTAAGCAGAGTGCTCTCCAAATGCCAGTGGGCCTCATCTGACCCACTGCAAGCCTTAAGAGCAAGAAGCAGATTTTCTGAAGAAGAAGAGATTCTCCTTAAGACTGCAGCATCAACTCTTGCCTGAGTTTTCACAAATTTCAGATTTGCTAACCCACACAATCATGTGAGACAATTCCTTAAGGTCTCTCTCTGTTATATGTAATATAAAGTTCATAAAACTGTAGAGAGAGAGCTTTCAGAAGTGCTCTCTTTATACGTGTATATATAAACAAATATAGAATATGCATATGTATACTTATACACATAATAGTGTATATATTCTCATATATGTATATGTACATATTCTATTATTTCTATTTTTCCGATTTCTCTGGAGAACCCTAAGTAATACAACATCCTTCTGAAAGAAGATCTAGAACATTACAACCAGCCACTGTCACAAAAGTACCAGTCCAGCTTGCTAGAATGAAGGCTGACACACCTGCCTTGGAAGGTTCTTCTGCTGGTTCTAGCAAGCTGAGGAACATGGTGGAGGGTGGGAAGAGGTGGCTTTCCCAAAGCTCCTGCTTGACCACAGCATGTTCTGCTTAAAATAGAGTAGATACGTTCCTAAGAAGTCTTGTTACAAAAGTACCCATAAAAACGAGCTTCAGTTGGAGGAGGAAGGGGAGTCAGGCCTAGAGATTTTCAAATGCTCGATAGTAATGTCCTATTTCTCCTGTGGGAATTTGATCGTGTAATTTTTAATAGCTGCAGTATTGATCTGTAAAACCCAAGCACCACTGAGCAGGGTTGGGCCACATCTCTTGGGTGCTCACAGGTTCAGGCCTTTCTTCCCCTTTGTCTGCCAAACCACATGAACAAAGCAGCCTCCTACAGAGAGGGTTGGTCCTGAGAACTGCTTGTTCACCACTCAAAGACTTCACCCGAAAAGCTAACTTTGTCCTTAAGTAGTTCCCTCATATTCAATTAGCATTACAAAAACATGTGACTGGGGAAAAGGCTCTTATTTCACTATGAGTCATCCTGTGGGCAGCTTCTGATCCAGGTTTTTTAGCTCTGAGCTGTTAGAGTTAGGTGCAGAGATTTAAAGTCCCCTCCTTTTTTTTTTTGTCAGTTCAGAAGCTAGAATTGGAGGTTTGCAATGAAATGCCAGCCTCAAGAAGACATGGCATACTCCCTTAGAAAAGACAATTTAAGATCAGAAACCCAATTGGATGCTCTGCCAGTGCCTACCGAAGATTGATACTTTGATTCTAGATGATTCCTGTACACAGGCATGGAGACCACGGGGCACAGTTTGCACTGAGGAAGCTCGAGGTCTCTGACTGTGTCCCACATGCCAACCATAGTATGTTGCAGGTACATCCCAGAATGTATTCATTAATTTACAGATAACTGTTCAGTGCTCGTGACAGGGCCGGTACTTCCCTAGGTGCTGAAGTCTGTGTGCTCAGCTTCCCAGAAATCATAGCAAATGGTCTGGGTACGGCACCTCTCTTAAGAATCTTTCATTCCAGGGAGAGGCGTATGGAACTTGTGAGCTTGGCACTGGTATGTGAGAATACTTGTGGCTACAGTGAGATAGAATATTATTGATGGGAATATGACATGTTCCAGAAATCTCTATGCATAGGCCATAAATCAATTGCCTGATCACCTTACTTGGTACAGATCCCTCCATTGTCCTCTCCCACGACCCTACTGATGGAAATTTTAGAAGATGCCATGATGCTCAGGCTACAGCCGACCAGAGGTCCTGAGGCTTTGCAGACAGTTTTTTGGTTTGCGGTTTTTTGTGGTTGCTGTTTTGGGTTGTTTTCTGTTTTGGGTTTTGTTGCTGTTGTTTTTTTTTTGTTTGCTGTGAAATACAGCTTATTCAATTACCAGACAGAAAGGAGATGGAGAGCATCCTCAAATGTAAAACGTAATCAAGTGAGGACTAAACTCTGATATTTTTCCTCTCTTGCCCAAATTCCTATCTAGGGGGACTAGAGAGTCAGGCCCTACAAACCCCATAAAAATCTCATCAGAGGAGTTTTATTTAACCCTATATAATGTGGCCTGTTTTCTAATGTTGACTCTGGCACAATCCCACATGCCAGACAGATAAGAGAAGGAAATCGAAATACTTTACCCCTAAATATGTTTCTCTGTTATATTTTTAAATGGCCTGCAAAGCTGTTCAGTGGCATTAGGGCAGGGGGCGGGGCGGGGGGCTTGCATCTATAAAGGATGCAATATCCATTATTATAACTAGATCCTTTCCCCTTCAGGTCTCTCTCAGTCCTGAAGAGATTAGCTGAGAGTCTTACATCTTTCAGAGATCTGAATAGCAAACATTTGTCAAGTATAGTCTCTAAGGGCAGCCACACACGAGACTTCATGTACATAACAAGAGCCACAGTCTCCAGAATTCCTTATCTTAAACCTGACACTCCTCTCTGTTGATTCCAGGACTTTACATCATAAGAACAACTCTTTCAACCAATGGCCAGCCAGAAACTCTTTGAATCCACCTTTGCTCTGTAAGCTCACCCTTCCCAATTCCGAGCTGTCCCACCTTTGGAACCAAATCAATACCTAACCCATATGTATTGATCGTGCCTCCCTAAAATGCATAAAACCAAGCTGTGACCCAGCAGCTTGGGCACATTCTCAGGACCCCTTGGGACTGTGCCTCAGGCCTTGGTCACTCATGTTTGACTCAGAATAAACCTCTTTAAAATACATTACAGAGTTTGATTCTTTTTGCTGACAAAAGGATAATTTTGAGGATAAGGACAGGGTCAGGAAGACAAAAGGAAGCAGGGAAGCACCTGGAGCCAGTGGCTGTGGGCAGCACTCAGCTTCCCCAGTCCTGCGGTGGCAAAGGGAGCCCTTGCACAAGAGCTGTGGCCTTTGGGGAAGAACCACAGCATTCAGATATGGTTTGGCCGAGAGGGAGCAGTGGGGTAACCTCCCAAGCTCACGAACCTCACCGCTCCCCTCATCTTCCAGTTTCCTGCCAGTGCCTCCCATAGCCACACCAAAAACAGGGATGGGCCGGGCACGGTGGCTCATGCCTGTAATCCTAGCACTTTGGGAGCCCAAGGCGGTGGATTACCTGAGGTTGGGCGTTCAAGACCAGCCTGGCCAACATGGTGAATAAAAAGACAAAAAATTCGCCAAGTGCATTGGCACGAGCCTATAATTCCAGCTGCTCAGGAGGCTGAGGCAGAACAATCACTCAAACCCAGGAGGCGGAGGTTGCAGTGAGCTGAGATCACACCACTAGGCTACAGAGGGAGACTTCATCTCAAAACAATACAAAACAGAAAAAACGTGAAGGAGACGCTTGCTACAGTCCATAAAGGTGAGCAGGCTGGGAAGGGCATGTGGAAACTCACCAGCACAGCCGCCAGTCAGACAGCACAGCACAGCAGCAGCGCTAAAGCACTTTGTGTTGCTTGAACTCCTGCCCCCGGGTAAGGTGAGAGGACTGGGAACTGCATTCTCTCATTTGATTCTCTGAAGAATTGAGTTATGTGAGCTCCTGGATAAGGATCAAATCTGAAAACTCTTAGAGCCCCAGAAACAGAAACAGTATCATATCCATGGGTGGCAGGAATGAGCAGTTCCCGTCAAGCCATTTGAAAATAAAGAAGACTCAGAACGGAATACGGGGGCGAGGGGTGTCGCTGAGTGTGGTTCTCACCACACTCCTGGGTTCTGGTCTCCACTTTGGCCACTAGCAAATTATGCAGTCTTAGCTAAGTGATTTCCCTGACTCTGAGTTTATGAAACCTCATCTGCCTGCCCACCTAAAGGACGCTTGGCTCCTAGCAATTCAGTTCTGTTGACACGGAGTGAATGGAAATGAATTAATTTTCACTTCCTGGTTTGGAGTCTGTAAAATTATCGCACAGTCACAGAAACAAAATTAGTCAAATCCCCGAGTGAGCCATTAAATTAACACCCCGGGAACTTGACTCACCTTACTTGATTCATAAGACAGTTTACTATTTTAAACACCATTCTTGGGAAGGAAAATTAAACAAGGGCTTGTCTGCAACATTCTAGATTGCCTTCTGGGGTCACCCAAGTGACTGACATCCTACTCTGTTTTTAATACATTGCCCTGTTGCTGGCCCTGTTGTCAGGTTTTGTCATTTGTGATGGAGTGCAGGCAACTTTTTGTAACTAGAATTCCACACCCTCATAGTGTTAGAATCTGGTTTACCAGTTAGGATTGGGTTGACCCTCACAGCAAGCCTTTGATGCAGGCTGGAACTCAAACTCGGAGAGGAAGTGTTCACAGGCTCCTTAAGGGACTTTCTCCACCTGCGTTAATGATCAGAAGCATATTCCTTGATGAGTAGGCTTGTTCTCCTGGGTACTGGATGAGGCCAGCCTGGCTCACCAGGTGATGGATCATTAGGTAGCTGGGAGTTGGGAGGCCAGAGCTCCCAACCTGCTCTTTGTCAGCGTGTGAGATGGGGAAAGCGACTCCTGGGTTAGACACCCATCTGTGTTTCCCATGGTTCTTGGTGAGAGTCTAACACCCCATATAACTGAGCCAGCCACGTTCAGCCCCAGCCCTCACTGGCCCCTCACGTGCGGCACCTGGCTATTGGCACTCAAGCCCTGCCCTGCTCTATGCTGCAGATGCCAGCCTTGCAAACCACACTTCTGGGCTTCCTTCTGCTTAGGTTTGGCTGGTCAAGGAAGACAGGCAGGATGCTGGAGGGTGGGAGGGAGGAGGGGAGAAGCTGGGGTTTCTCCCCTTATCTCATCTCTCTGCTTAGGATCTTGTGTCTCGAACAGTGGCAGCATCTTCTTCATGGATGCAGCCACATCTCCGTGGCACTGGTGACAGCACCTCCACCTTTGATCCTCCTGCCTGAACCGTTGCTGATCTCTAGGTTACCTCGCCGTCTCCTACGTGCCCTTTCTGCTAACTCTGGTCCCCGCACCAAATTCCTAGTGTGGGCTCTGTCTTCCTGTCTGGGTCCATCTGACCCTCTGCCCCTTTTTATTACTTACATAGGCAGCTGTGCTGCTTGCTCTTTCTAGTGTCCTCTGCAAAGATCCAAAATGCCTCAATACTTTCTACTCAGAGATCCCTGCCTTCCTTTGTCCTGGCCAGCCCAGAGCAGTCTGAACTTCAGATTCCGGAAGAGGGGTCTTTTTACAAAACAAGCAAGGCCCTGGAGCTTGAGCCCAAGGTGGCAAGGAGCCAACTCACTTCTGCCTCCCTGAATTCTGAAAAAGCCCAGAGATCCTGGCGCTTGCACAAAAGGTCACTGCTCATTTTAATCAAACCACATTGCTCTGCACAGCTGGGCTGTGGCCTTCAGTCAAGATTTCCTGCCTGGCAGATTTTCTCTCTTCTTGAATAACAGCGATACTTGCTACAAGCATCTAATAGAGCTTGAAATTACCCTGGCGAGTTGTTTACTCTTCTTGAGAGTGGCACTAGGCTCTGAGCAGTGTTTGTCTAGCACTGTCGTTATTTTTATTAACTAATCCCTTGCACTTCCAAAGTGTGCTGTGAGCTCTGTAAATATTTTATTAGCCTTTGTAATTAGTTGCTGCATCTCACAGCCCTGCTGAGAAGTGGGTCAGTGTGACACTCCCCATCTTACCACTGATGTGGAAGCCAGCCACCCAGAGGTGGAAAAGAGGCCTTGGATTTGAGGGCAGAAGGTACAGTTCTTTCTTCCAAGGGAAGGTGGGGACTTTGCTGGAATTTATAGGGATCTGATAGTCCAAATACTGAGTAAGAAGAACAAATATCCATCCCCTGCAGATGGATGAAGTTCCCCTACACAGGACAGTGTTGAGAACTGGATTTAAAAAATAGGAAAAGTGGCTAACGCAGAGAAGTTTCTATCTCATAGCACTTATATATACCAACAGCAAACAATCTGAAAAAGAAATCAAGATCACAATCCCATTTACAATAGCTTCAAAGGTACAAAATACCTAGGAATCAATTTAACCAAGGAAGTGAAAGATCTCTACAAGAAAAGCTATAGAACTCTCCTGAAAGAAATAGAAGAGGGTACAAAAGAATGGAAAGATATTCCATGCTCATGGGTTGAAAGAATTAATATTGTTAAAATGACAGTACTACTTAAAGTAATCTACAGATTCAATGCAATCCCTATCAAAATATCAATGACATTCTTCACAAAAATAGAAAACGAACTTTCTAAAATTTGTATAGAACCAAAGAGCCAAAGCAATCCTGAGCAAAAAGAACAAAGCTAAAGGCTCACACTACCTAACTTTAAATGTCACCACAATGTTAAAGTGCCCAAACAGCCTGGTATTGGCATAAAAACAGACACACAAAGCAATGGAACAGAGTAAGGAACCCTGACTAAGTCCAGCCATTTACAGCCTGCTCATCTTAGACGAAGGTGCCAAAAACAGACAGTGGGAAAGGACAGTCTTTCAATCCAGTGTGCTGGGAACACCGGACAATTCTATGCTG